>JANAVB010007200.1:13275549-13599020 GCA_029216955.1 Iris pallida | reverse complement strand
GAGAAGATCTTCTTCTTCTTTCCATAAGAGTTAGCATCGTTTTGAAAGAAGAAAGAAAACTCTTGAATCTTTATTCATGTCAAATTTCTTTCCACAAAAAAAAAAAAAAAAATTAGGGTTCTGTCAACTGTTCTCCGTCGATATCACACGAAAAATAGTTATTCTCCTGCATTTCTAACAAGAAGAATGCCATTCTCCGTGTTGAATGGCATTCTCCGTGTGTGTCTAACACGGAGAATGCCCAATCTCTTGTGTTTTAACATTTGAATGACCATTCTCCGTGTCATTTAAAACGGAGAATGTCATTCTCCGTGTTATTTAGCACGAAGAATGGCCATTCTCCGTGTAATTTAGAAACGGAGAATGTCATTCTCCGTACTAAATTACACGGAGAATGGTCATTCTCCTACGTTTTAACACTGGGAATAACCATTCTCCGTGTAAATTAACACGGAGAATGTCATTCTCCGTTTTAATTAAGACGGAGAATGTCATTCTCCATTTTATTTAACACGGAGAATGACATTCTCCGTGTTTCTAACACGGAGAATGACCATTCTCCTGCGTTTTAACACTGGAATGACCATTCTCCGTGCTAAATTATACGGAGAATGGCCATTCTCCGTTTTATTTAACACGGAGAATGGCATTATTCGTTTTATTTAACCCGGAGAATGGCATTTTCCGTGTTTCTAATACGGAGAATGGTAATTCTTCTGCGTTTTAACACTGTAATGACCGTTCTCCGTGCTAAATTACACGGAGAATGGCCATTCTCCGTGTAAATTAAGATGGAGAATGACCATTCTCCGTGTAATTTAGCACGGAGAATGGTCATTCTCCGTGTAAATTAAGACGGAGAATGCCATTCTCCGTGTTACTAACACAGAGAATGACTACTCTCCGTGTAAATTAAGACGGAGAATGGCAACCCTCATGCAAAATTAACATTTTTCGTGTTTTAACACGGAGAATGACCATTCTCCTATATTTTATGGTCAGTTGAAACTTTGAAGGGCCATAACTTTTGACTGGGAGGTCGAAACGAGGTCCGGTTTGTCCCAAAACGAGCGCATCTTCGAGGAGGCTGAAAGTAATAGCTTCTCCGTTAGACGGCCTTCCGAAATTTTAGAATCGCAAAAAAATGATGTTTTGACCTCCGTTTTAGCACTTTTGTCGTTTGTCTCGGTATTTTCGAAATTTTTCGACGAATTTTGAAGATTTTTGAGGAGAAAACCTAGATTCGAAAGTGAGCAGCGTGTAGAAGAAGATGAAGTATCGAAACATTTTTTTTAAGAGTAGTTTCGTGGGTGTTTTCAATAAATTAGAAGGAAGGACAAAAAGGTCATTCGGAACCCTCTTTATATATTTTTTGCTAATTCTGGGCACGCAATGAAATTTTATTGCGCGGTGGGTTTTTCATAATTTTTTTTCATTTTTTGGGCATTTCATAAATTTCCCCTTAATGGTAATACAGTGTGTCTCCTGAATTGAAATTGACCCATGAGTTACAATATTGGACTGAGCCAATATGTCCCAAATTTTTTTTTTTTCATATAAGGTTTGAACAAATCATAATCATCTACTCCTCATGACCCCTTCTCCTACATGATATGGGGACTAAATTACCAACTCTATTCACCCCCTTTGAGTGTTCAACCGAAAACGCGATACAATCCAACAATTACCAACTTAGCTCGTTTTTGCTAGCCAAACAACCTT
This sequence comes from Iris pallida, assembly GCA_029216955.1. Lineage (NCBI taxonomy): Eukaryota > Viridiplantae > Streptophyta > Magnoliopsida > Asparagales > Iridaceae > Iris > Iris pallida. Next base: position 13,597,298 of record JANAVB010007200.1, on the reverse strand, counting down.
AGCACCCCTGCTACTTTTGTTCGTTTTCGCCAGCCGAACAACCTTACATCCCTGCTATCTTTGTTCGTTTTCGCTAGCCGAACACGCTTATCACCCTTGCTACCTTTATCCGTTTTCGTCAGTTGATCACCCAAGAGGTCCGACATATTGTAATTTCGATCCATTCGACCACATAACCAAATTGACACGTTCATCTACACCACCATTGTGTACCAACTATAACGTCCATTAGATCTGATCCGTCTTCCGCCGACGAATTTTTTTTACACCCAGACCACCTTATGGAGGATGCTCCTAACTCCACATTGAGAAGAGAATCCCTCACCTTGGGTGTGTCGGACCCACCATTGAAGCCAATCCGTGTAGTTGTTCAAAGAGATCTCACCCACCATTGAAGTCAATCCGTGTAGTATGAAGAGAGCTCGTATAATCTGATTATACGATCATATATAATCCGATTATGTGTATGAACGTTCAGTACCATCTGTCTCGAACCAATTATAGTCATCCAAATCAGTTCCGGAACCTTGGACTCTTATACCACTTGTTGAAAATACGGTGTGACTCGAATCTAAGTTGACTCGTGAGGTGCAATATTTACCTGAGCCCATATATCTTTTAAAAAAATCATATAAGATCCGAACCAATCTTAATTACCTACAACCTCATAATCCCATCTTTAAATGAGTTGATTTATAAATGTTGAAAAAAAAAAAAAAAAAACAATTTGTATATTCTGGATTTGAATCCTCTGCAGCTTTACTGCAACCCATACACAGATGGGAGGCTTGGAGGAGACGTCGTGAATATTCGAACCTGCATCTAGCCTTATCTAGACCCAGTCCAACCCGACCCGATCTGACCCGACCCAAACAACTATGACTATTATCACATGCTCCACAAGGTTTTCATGTATATAATATTATAATATTAACGGTACAGATTCTTGTTAGTTATCCAAATCAAATGTTTAGCGTGTCAATGAGAAAAAAATAAGACGAGAAACACGTGGCCAACTTGGGCCTTTCTTTCTGGAAGAAGTCTACTTCCACGCGCCAACACACTATCACACCCTTCGAGAACACCATAAATCTCACAAATTCCTTCCATCATATTTTTCTTTCCAAATGGTCTTATATAAATCTTTAATTGATATGTTTGTGCTTTAATCAACAACAGTATTTTATTTAAAAAAATTGACCAATTTATTTACGGATAAAGATTTATCAATATCTCATGATCTTTCATAACGTGCAGTACAAATACAAGAAAATGCATTAGTAATATCTTATACACTTTCTTTTATTTGTATTGAGAATGTAGATTACAGAATATTGGCACTAGAGAATTTAAATTCTTTATTTACAACTTAGACAAATATTATTCTATTATTAATGAGCCAATACATACAAATTCAGTCCCGAATGACCCACACAACTCAGTCCTGAAAGGCACTCACTAGGGATGTCAATGTCCTCCCGAATCCGACGAAAATCCGATTTTTTTATCCGATGGAGACGAGTTTAGAAATTTAAACAAGGAGATGGAGACGGGGATGGGGATTAAAATAATTTTTCGGTCGGGTTCGGGGACGGGTATGGATATAGTACTCTCCGTCCCGATAAATTCCCGACCCTGATTACTTATACCCATATCAATATATGCAACCCATTGACAATAGTATGATTCATGATCTATCTAGTAGTATATTTTATGAAAACCATGTTTTATTAATATACATTGTACTTTTTTGGAATAAAAATAATTTTTTAAGCTTATAATGTACATAAAAAATTGTTAACGGACGAGAGACGGAGACGAGAAAATTCAGTCCCGAAAGTGTTAATGGGGCGGGGACAGGAAAGGAAAATGCAAACGGAGATGGAAATGGAGGTAAAAAAATTGAACCCGATGGAGAATGGGGAGAACGGGGTTGGGGATGTGGACACTACTCAAAGATGGAGATGGAGGATATGGTCCCCGGCTCCTACCCGTCCCGTTGCCATCCCTAGCACTCACAACTCGGTCCCAATGAGCCCGCACAACCTAACCACGATGGACCCACACAACTTGGGCATGAAGTACCACAACATCCACGGTCCCAGAGGGCCCTCACCACCCAAATGGGCCCATAGCATATACGACTTAGGTGAGTCGCAACATCCACAGTCCAAGAGGACTAGTTCCAACACGCTTACATTTATTCTCACATGAACCCCAGCTAGAAGTAGGATACACACGTTGCGTGTGCAATTTTTAATAAAAAGTATGATAAAAATAGAGAGAGAGAGGGATTATGGTTTTATATTAGTATGAACATTTTAGTTAGTGGGTGAGTAAATAATATTTTATCTATAAATAACATGTTAAGTAAGAAAATGTTATACACAAAAATTAATGATACCCATGAGATATATATATATATATATATATATATATATATATATATATATATATATATATATATATATATATATATATATATTTTTTTTTTTTTTTTTTTTGAGACCAAGATCTCTGTTCTAGTCGCAAGGATTATATCTCAATTTCTTCCTAGGTTAAAATGAAACAAAACCAATAAAAAAAGAAACTATATATATAATTTGTTTCTTACTATAGATAAGACACAATTAATCAATAAAATATATTTCTTGAATGAGAAAAACTTCACAAATGATGAGAAATAGAATATATGCAAATAAGAAAAGTAGAAATACTAAAATTAAAAAAATCTAAATATAGACTAATATACAAAATGAAGCATGTTTTCCCAGTTCCCAGTCCACTCCCCCTACTTCCCTCTCCCCGGTCCCTTGTCTCTCAAGAACTCTTCCACACCCCCACACAAACCTAAGTGCTGACGTCACGCACACCGCTTCCTTCTCCATCCCTCCTACTACCCCCACCAGCTAACCTAACTTGCTCACCACCACCATCCCACAAACGTGCTCAATTAAGAGCCTGGCCTAGTCTAGCCGGCTTTGTATTCATATTGACCAAAGAATGAGTCGTCTCAGCTGCCACCACTACTTTCTACTCCTTTTGGCTTTAGTCGATCCACAACCACACTCCACCCACTAAAACAAGTCCTACGCAACTTCCTACTCCAATCCTCGCTATATATAATATATATGCACCTCACTCCATCTACAACACTATCTCATCTTCTATCAATTCTCATTTCCAATTCCAATTTGGATCCATCTCTTCAAAAACCAAACCATGTCTCTAGCACTAGACTTGTTGCGTGCGTCTCAACAAATGACTGCTCAAAGTACTCCTCCGTCTCTGCCGTCCGATACCGTATCGGTGTCGGCCAGCAGCGACGAGGAAAGCATTCGTCATCCCAAGCGGAAGCGGTCGAAGCGCCACCACCCCTTCTTCGACCACCCTCCGACCGAGGAGGAGTACCTCGCCCTCTGCCTCGTCATGCTCGCCAACGGCGGCATCGTCGACCACCACCGCGGCCACCAGCGCGCCGCCAGCGCCCGTCCCTCGATCCCTTCGCCCAAGGCGCCGCGGCAGCTCACTCAGACGCCGTCGGAGTACAAGTGCGCCGTCTGCGGCAAGGCGTTCGGGTCGTACCAGGCGCTCGGGGGGCACAAGGCAAGCCACCGCACCAAGCTCCCGCCCCCGGCTGCCACTGGAGACAACAACAACAACAACAACAACAACAACAACAACGAGCACTCCTCCTCTTCTGCCGTGTCCGCCACGGCTTCCTCGGGGCCGTCGGGAGCGGGGAAGGTGCACCGGTGCTCGGTGTGCAACAAGGGGTTCCCCTCCGGCCAGGCGCTCGGGGGGCACAAGAGGTGCCACTACGAAGGGAGCCTCGGGAGCGGTGCTGCTGCTGCGGCGGCGGCGGCGGCGGCTGCCAGCGGTGTTACGTCTTCGGGAGGGGCCAGCTACAGCCACAGTGCCGCCGCCGCTGCGGCGTTCGACCTCAACCTGCCGGCCCTGCCGGAGTTCAACGGGTTCGAGGCGGCGAGGAGGTGCGCGGCGATGGAGGAGGAGGAGGTGCAGAGCCCCCTGGCCATGAAGAAGCCACGCTTCTTGATTCCGGCATAGTTTCAATTATTTCGTGGATAATTTACTAGTTTTTAGTTGAATTAGTGGTGGTGTTTGTGTACAGAGGGACCTATGTATTCATTCTTTGTAGCTAGTCTGATTGATTCACAATTCATTTGGGGTCATAATCAACTTTACTTAGATCATTGGTACGTTTTTTTGGTGTTGTATTACTTCTAATGATTATGAACATACTTAATGAATGAAGCTTTTCTATGCTTAATTACATGGGAATAATGTTGCGCACTTACTCTGCCAACTTGGTTCAGCTAAGGCCTCTTTTGGATTGCGGAAGGGAAGAAAAAGGAAATCAATTTCTTATTTTTTTTTTCTTTATAAAATTTTATTTTTTATTGATTTTTCTTTTCGAAGATTCTGTGAACCAAACGAGGCTTACGGAAAGGAAATCAATTCCCATCTATTTTCCATAGGAATGGAAAATTAGAATTCCTATCAAATTTCCTTTCCTATGTTTGGTTGGTGTAGGAAAGAAAAGAAAAAATATATTATTATTCCAACAATATCCAATGTCAACATAATTATAATGAAGAGTTAATTGATAAAATAGGTAATAAATTAAGGCTACTTTTGTCATAATGTTTGGTAATTAATGTTGGAAAAGGAGGAGGAAAAATGAATTCCATGGGTCATGAGAGGAACTATTTTTCCTCCTATTTTCTTCCATGTCAGGAAAGTGTTTCCTAAATTTGTGGCTACCAAACAAAGAAAAGGAACAAGTTTTCTTTCCGGATTTCTTGAATCCGTGAACCAAACGAGGCCTAAGAGTAGTATTGGCTAGGTTGAACCGCACTTCTCTTTACTTTTATTTGTATGGAGTTTACATCAGGACTAATTAGTTTATTATTATGATTATTTTACTTGTTTCCTGACAAACAAACTCATTCTCAAAAGTTGTTTGATAATAATCACCTATTAGACATTTTTTTAAAAAAAGAATTTTTTGACTTTCATCCCACTTATTAATACAAATTCATATTAGCAAGTGGGATGAAAGTCAAAAAAATCCTTAAAAAAATTGTTTCAATTAAAATAACTACTTCTCATAATAGCAATATTCCCAATCGGAAATAAGAGAGTAAGTACCCACGTTTCCTTATTTTCTTAAAAAAGGGATAATTTAGCAAATACCCCCATTCCAAATGTTAAAACTAGCATATACCCCCACTATTTATTTTATTTAGCAAATACCCCCACTCCTATGTAAAAGAGTGGGGGTATATCTTAAATTTTTATTATTTTATATCAAAAATGGGGGTATTTGTTAGATAAATAAAATAGTGGGAGTATATGTTAATTTCAACATTTAGAATGGGGGCATTTGCTAAATTATCCCCTTAAAAAAAGATAAAGAAAGAGGAAATGTTGTCTTTGTCTGAGAGGAAGACCTTGTACTGATTTTCTTTTTTTACATTCAATCTTAGTTGATTTTTTTTAATTCAATCTTAGCGGTGGATTTTCAGGGAGATGGAAGAGCAGGGGCGGATCCAGCTATATGCTGGGGTGCCCTCCAGTCCACAATTTTTTTTTTTCCATATATATATATATATATATATATATATATATATATAGATGAGGGAGGTGAGGTGCCACTCTATGGAGGGTGTCTACTTGTCAACCCCCACATGCTATCATCATGCACCCATGTACTTGATGATAGCATGGGGGGGGGGGGGGGTGACAAGTAGACACCCTCCCATGAGGTGGCACCCTACCTCCCTTATTCTATATATATATATATATATATATATATATATATATATATATATATATATATATATATATATATATATATATATATGGATTAGGAATACGAGCATGACGGCACTAGGGGAAGGTGATCCTTTCCCAGACCTAGGGTTTTCCAATCCTCGCGCCGAGCCCGAGGAAGACGATCGGGGAACTGACAACATATGCTTGGCCTGCCGCGACATTCAAAAGGGGACATAAGCATACAGTCTACAGGCGGTGCAAGGAGACCGGAGGAGACAAGGGCATCTGCGCGAAATGAAGTAGGAAGTCGATAGACTGATCGTGTTCTGATGGGCCCACCACGACAACCATCGAAGATGCCGGGCAACGTGACACCCAACAAGCCAATCTCGTGGACAGAAATCTGCAAACCGTCGGTTGTCTAGGAGGAGATAGACTTACAATATATCGAACTCAGTATCATAAATGGGGTACGGATGGTTGAAATAACGGAAGACAACATCCAGGAGACATTGGAATATTGGAGGAACACGTTGGTTCTATACGTCATGGGAGATAGACCATTCTATGGCAAGCTGAGGGCGTTTGCCTTGAGAGAATGGAAGCCAAAAGGCGAGATAGAGATTTTCTCGCACGAGAACGGGTTCTATTTCATCAAATTTGGACTTGCCGATGACTTGGAACGGATTCTAGAGGGAGGGCCATGGACATTTGACGACAGACTATAGTACTCAAGAGATGGCGTCCAGAATCGAACTTTGAGAAGGACAAGTTAACTAAAATCCCAATATGGGTAAGGTTGCCGTGGCTATCTACGCAGTTATGGAGAATCCCATCGATAATGAAGATTGCTGGCATGGTCGGGACACCAACCAAAACGGACCTACCTACAGCAAGACGACAGCGGTTGTCATATGTCCGGGTATTCGTCGAGATTACTGCGATGAATATTCTTCCTAGATCCATAGACATACTCCTCCCAAACGGGAATAGGATGGTGCAAGAGGTGGATTATGAATGGGTACCGCCTTTGTGTGTCAGATGCCAATGCTTTGGGCACCATAAAGCACACTACAAGGAATCTCTGAGGAACGTGAAAGAAGATACTGTACAAAGTGTTGAGATGTAAGAGCCTACAGAAGTCTTAGAAACTCTAAAGCAAGTGGAGCAACAAGGGGCTGCTGATGAGAGCGGTGGGAGAGGACGGAGGGTCAGACATCGGTGTTATAAAAATGGCAAGGCCCTAAGAAGACGACAGAAACGAGCACTCCAGGCGACCTGGACATGGTGATTTACGAAGATATAACTAGAGAGAATAGAAGGGCCCAGCGTGCGGATGAGCAGAATAGCCAGGGTGAAGTGAATGTTCGGCAAGCGGAGGGTGCTACAGACAGAGCGGCCAAGAAGCAAACCACCACAAACAACGTGGCAGGAAGGGCAGAGAGTAGTAGCCACATTGGAGGAAACCCCAGGGATGGCTGGGCACTGACCGAGGCCAATCCACACTGGAATCGAATCCTTGAAGGTGGGATACAAAACCCTATTCGTCCTAACGAACATTAGAGCCAAATGCACGAGCAATCAACTCCTTCCAACCATCCTAAGGAGAGTCGGGAGGTACAACAGGACGACAACCGCCATTAATCCATGTCTATCATCACATGGAACATCCGGGGGGCCAACTCTATCGGACGCTGGAGGGAGATTACCAATGTAGTATTTCAGAACAGATGCACAATTATGTCTATCTTGGAGAGTAAGATCAAATTAGAGAGGAGACTTACAAGCAGGATGCCGACCCACTGGAAAGCTGCTTACAATCTCAACAAGTGTGACATGGCACGCATATGGACATTGTGGGACACCCGAGTCTGGGAGGGTCAGGTACAATTCGTATCCGAACAAATTATTTCTGTGGAGCTAACAAATAAGGGTGGTTTCAAAGTGTTAGTAGGAGCTGTTTACGTACACAACGACAGAAGAAGACACGCTTGTTTGCCATTGATCATCGTAGAACAGAACAGTTTTATAGGAGGACTGAACTTGACTCACAATTACAAACTCGCTTGTACAAAAGAGAGCCTAGGAACAAAACCTAGAATAAGTAATCTAAGTACAATTATTTTGTTTTTAATTCTGGGAGGTGACGGTAGAGGCTCAGGAAAGTGCTATTAACTCTGCCTTACTCCTTGGACGATCGAACGCAACCTCGGCTTCGGTGAAGAAATGCTCTCTGTATATATGTGTCTCTGTCTATACGTATATATCCACAAGGGAATAGCACCTTGCTATTTATAAGAATTCATGAGGAATGGGATATACAGCCACGTGGCAAATTTCGGGCCATATCCTTGTAAATGTGCCTCGAGACTCGGTCTACAGTGGACAGCTGGGGATTGGTTAAGGCTGATCATGATATGTTTGTTGCAGTAAATCTGAACTGTCAAGACTTGGTCAATTTCTGCCACGTGTCTCGACTGCTACTCTGTGGCGGGCCGCATGAAGAATGTATCCTGGCTGAGCCGCATGAAGGACTGTCCCATAGTCGAGCCGCATGAAGGATGTCTCATAACTGAACCACATGAAGGACATCTCATAACTGAACCGCATGAAGGACATATCCTGGCTGAGCCGTATAAAGGACTGTCCTATAGCCGAGCCGCATGAAGAGTGTCTCATGATCGGGCCGCATGAAGGTTGTCTCATAATCGATCCGTATGAAAGATGATTCATGAACGAGCCGCATGAGAGTTGTCTCATGACTGAGCCGCTTGAGAGTTATCTCACGACTGAGCCGCATGAAGGTCGCATAGGCAATCCGCATGAAGAATCTTCTTTGGAACTGTGAACTGTGCCAGATATCATGATAATTTTCTCGTCTTTTTAGGAGCATGTCACGTCTTGTTTTCATGTCAGAGCTGTCATCTCTGTCAGAGCTGTCGCCTTTGTGTCAGAGTAATTATGGCCAGCTGTATAGGCTGATTTCGAACCGCATAAGACTCCTCGCTGCTTTTGGGCCACATGAAGCTTTCTGAGCCGCATGAAGCTCCCTTGGTTTTGAGCCGCATGAAGCTTCCATATTGTTTTTGTGCCGCATAGAAAATCCATGCTTCTACAACGCTCAATTATGGAAGGATATTATTCACATTGCTGCCGAAATAGAGGACAAAATCCCTCTAGTTCTATGTGGGGACTTCAATGCTATGTTGTTGGAGACGGAGAAAATAGGAGGCAGGCAGGTCCCCGCTTCGATCCTTGCTAATTTTAAGGATTGTCTGCTTAGCTCCGGTCTGATCTGTATGCCACGTGCCGGACACATTTGGTCTTGGAACAACAACTCCTCCTCCAACATAGTTATTTTCCAACTGGATCGGAGTCTCTGCAATAATAAATGGCTGGAGACGTTCCCTGACGTCAAGGCAGAAGGCTTGCCCAGCGGCATAGTGATCACATGCCGATACTCATTCGGTTGATCGAGAGAGGCCTGTCTCACAGGAAACCGTTCTGATTTAATAACGCATGGCCTATGTATGATGGGCACATTGAAGATTAACGGGACATCTCAAGTTTGCCTTGTGCGTAAGCTAAAAAAATGTTAAGGTGGCTCTCAAGCTTTGGAACAAAGCTAGGCCGTATACTCATTTACAAGTCCTGGAGGAGGAATTGTCTTCCATACAAGCTAAAGCCCAAGCTACACCTCAGGACATGCTTCTAGCCGAAAAAGAAATCCAACTGCAGGAAGAGGTCAGAAAGCGGAGCTTTCAGGAGGAAGTTCATCTCCAACAACAAGCTAAGTGCTCTTGGCTTAGAGAAGGGGACCGATGTTCAAAATTCTTCCATGCTATGGTATGGGCTCGGCAGAGTAGGAACTCCATCGCTAATATCCTTGACGTGGAAGGAAACCCAACTACAAATGATCATGCTATTGCAGATGAAGCCATCAAGTTTTATACTTCCTTGTACAACCAGACGAGTTATCCAAAAGTGTTCCCAACTACCATATGCAAGAGGATTGTATCAGAGAAAAGGAATAAGCATCTCCGGAGTCATGCCCCTGTCCCGTAGGACCAATCGTCCTCGCTAAGGCGTGATGTCGCACGAGCCTAGGTTGCGCTCGTGCAAGGCAGATTTCATAACAGCCGATTACAACAGCTTGCAACGAGGTCATCGCACAAAAGTTCCAAGCAGAAATATTGAATATACAAGGCAACACAACCATTGAAACCAAAAATCAGAATCTTTTATTGATACTTGAAATAAAATAAAATTAAAAGACGCGAAGCCAATCACTCAAGCTTACTTTTTTCTCTGATTATAATCACTCACCTCTCTCCCATCTCTCAATACAATTAATGAGCCAGCGGATGCTTCAGATAGCGATGTCCACACATTATATCTCGTATAGATGAAGTCTCCATGTGGCCGCATGCTTTGAAACGCCAAAGAACTCTGTGCCTCGACGCATCCAAGCGAGCTCTGTGCCAACGAGCTTCTACCTGTGCCTGTACATGAAAACTGTATGGGTGTCAGTACTCAACTGTGCTGGTAGTGTGAGCTCCTCGTCCACCCATACCAAAACTAATACGTTTATTTAGTTCGTGCAATATATCCCTTCTTTTTTGATTATCTTTCTAATCTTGCCTTAGGATCGATTTTGGGACATAGACTCTTGGCCTATTTGTGTCTCTAGATCATCACCATGTATCGCACCGATAACTTACTTATCGATGTGCCTTTAGACCATTCTCGTGCTTGCAATATCAAGTATCGACTCGTACTTGCCCTTCTGACTCATACCTTGGGATACAACATGTTTCGTGCCATCGACTCGATCTGTGCTTCAATATCGAGGTCGTGCCTCACAATTCAACATGACCAAACTTTGCCTTACAACGCTTCTTGACTTAATTCGAGACGACTCAATCCCGACTTGTGGAACTTGTGTTGACGACTCAAACTCGATGCCATATTCATGCCGAAGCACGTGTCCTTGCTATAGCCAAATCTTAGGCTCCATAATAGTGTTACAACCGTGCACACCTTCTTAACTCTATTCGTGCCTACTTGTACTCTATTTGATTTGACCGACACCATGCATGCGGATTGATGCTCAACACACCGAATCATCTATATGAAAGGTCACTAGCAATGTCAAGCCATCTTAGACTTGGTTGAGGATAGACGATGATCATCCAACGGATAGCTAGCCCGTGGAAGCCCCGAATCTCCTATACGGTACATCCATCATCCTGCTTTAGCCAACTCGCTTTCCCCGAGAACAACATGATCCTAAGGCCCCGACGATCATGTCGAGGAAGACTAACCCTTGTGCACAAGTTGTCCATGACAATGCACCTACGACGACTTCTAGACTCGACGTAAATACAAGGCTTACAAATGATATAACTTGATTTTTCTTCCTTATACTTCTTTCTCCATGTCCATGCTTTCCATTCTTTATTGGAGACTCCCAAGCCACAGGACCGGTCTCGACGACAAACGGTTGCGTGAACTTTACATTCTTTGAAACACATGTAACGACTATTGTATAACCTTCCTACTTAACTTGAACCATATGTATTCCATAGACCGTGGCATACTCATCCCTGAACCAACCATGGCTCATGCCTTAAACTAACTTATGTTCTATGCAACACTACCGCCCAAGTTATACTTTATATGACGAGCCTTGAGATCGTAGGACTATGTGACTTTGACAACCGCAAAAAATATAGGACTGTTCGACATAACAAAAGGTTGAACAAATTTTTTACTTTATTGAATGTATAAGGTATCTGTGTACAAAGAAGGAAGTCCTAAACATGATAGTCTAAGTACAGGAAGAAGAGGTTTCGGGGAAAGTGTGACAGTGGAGATCGAGCATTGCAGCGGCTCCTTTACTCCGTTGACGATCTGATGACGAATCAACCTTGCTCTAGCTCTCTGGTGCCTTTGATGGAACTCTGAGGTCACCGATCAAGAGGCTGTTTGGAGGAAAAGATCTTTTGGAGGTGGTTGTTCTTCTATTGGTTGGTTGGTGGATTTCCTTCTTAGATGAAGGTTGTCCCTCTTTTAAGTTGAAGGAGGACTCCTTCTATTTATAGAGAACTGAGCACATATTCGATGTGCATTAGGGTTCCTGAGATATGAAAGAATCTATCGTTATTGCATGGTGCAGACTTCTGCGACGCTGACACGTGGCAGACATCGAGATTCCCTTCAATCGAGATCTCTGGTGGCTATCAACATAACCGAAGGAGGTGACACGTGGCACATGCCAATTTGCTTGCTCGGATATAGTCGAGTAAATCTTGGGATTTTATCCTAGATTTGGAGTCTAATTGATCCTCGTCTAAGATTTAAATCAATCTGATATGATATCAATCATAATTTAATCCCAATCTTTTCTGCAAGAGACGGTTTAAACAAACTGATTGGGGTGGACCCATACTTCTTGTGCCTCTGGTGAGGACTAAGTACTGCTGTGCTTTTGGAGCGACGAGTTGACCGTGCTTCTGGAGACGACGGAGCCTGTCACGACCCGCACCCACTGTGAGGGTACGAGAACGTAACGACGCCCAGCCTACGCCGCAGTGTCGGCGGTAGAACACTGTCCTAGGTCAATCATTTAACAATATAAAGGTACCTGTACAGTATATACCCTCCGAATGGAGGTGACATAACAACATACAGTCTCAATCACATCTAAGGCAGAATGATAAGAATAAAAGATAGATAGATAAATGCTGGAATAAAAGATCCACAGGATACAACCAGAGAGAAAGAGTCTAAGTGTCTACTGCCATACAAACTGAACTGCCAACTCAATACAAGTCTCTAATACTGAAAATGAAAGAATATACAATCAGATCTCAAATGACAGTAAATGTAAACCTAGACTAGGGAGCCACAGTCTCTAAGCTAGTGGATCAGGCTGGAAATCTGGATCACACAAGTCATCTACAGCTGTCCCATAGTAGGTGTCTATGCCGGCCTCCTCCTCATCCTCTGTAATATTTTCAACAGGTCCAGTCAGGACGGGAGCGAGCACAAAACATCTCACGCAGTTCATATCGAGTTAGGAAATATAAAGCATGCAATAGAGTAAAGTACATAAAACGCTGAAAGAAGAAGATATATGAAAAACAGTAGAGATTTGATAACAGGAAATATCTAAATACGATAAGTAAGAATTGTAAGGAATATGTGATTTTAGAGTACAATCTGGTTATGTAAACGGGCTAGGAAAATGCAATGGTAACTCCATTGTACGTGGGTGTACAATAGACATATACAATAGTTATACAATGTTGTACAATAGGATTTGAGTACATAACCAATTCTACTCTTCCTCCCCAATCAATACACAAGGATCCACTCATATTACGTTATCTTGCACAATAGTGTACAATGTTATACAATGGGTGTACAATATTATACAATAGATGTACAATGTTATACAATGGTTGTACAATGTTATACAATAGAGTACAATGGTCTATCCCTGGGACTCATGTGATACTGAGAGTATAATATGCACAAGGAGTATACAAGGATATAGGTATTCAATAAATACAATATGGAAGTGAAACGCACATCACAATATGTATCTAGTGAATACAAGGGGATAACATCCCAAAAGGAGATCCATATAGTACCAATCCGTGATAACAATCGTGTCAGCATCAAGTACAGTAATCTAGAGCAAGAATGTAAATCCAGACAAGTATGAAACGGTCAGAGAATGTACTCGCCTGGTATCCTGAGTGTCTGAAGAGAATATACTGTCCGAGGAGTGGTGTCTGTCTCCTATAGAACAGCACAAGTCACAACGAGTCTAAAATGGTAAACTGAAGTTCTACTATGCATTCTACATGAATCTAGGTCAATCTAGGCCAAAGTCAACTTTTGGTCAACTCTGGTCAACCCTAGAAGTCAAACTAGGTCAAACTAGGTCTAACCAAGTCTAAACTAGGTCAACAAGTCTATACTAGTCTATACTAGGCTAAACTAGCTAACACATACCATTACAAGGCTATATTACCATACAATGCTATAGAACCTACCCTATCAATCAAACACAACACTAATGACACACCAAGTATATATACAATATATATATACTCATAGATACAAGGTACATACATATAGTTACATAACACACTACTATATATACCTTATATATATCATATATATAACCATAGGCTAATGTGTAAACCATACAACATCATGCTAATACATATAAATATATACATATGTATAAAGGGGGGGGGGGGGGTTCATGTGTGTGGTGATACATGGGTGTATGTGAGTGTGTGTACTAGAGAACTGTTACAGGAATTAATAGGGAGAACATATATTGAAGACAATGTGTATGTGAAGGAGTGAGTGAATAGTAAGAGAGGGCTGTCACATGAGCATGTGTGTGTGGCAAAGTGTGTGAAAACACAAAACAGTGAGGTATGGTGTGTTTGTGTGTGTTGACAGGGAAATGTTCAGATTTCAGGTAATGTGTGTAGAGGGTGTGCCTACATTGTATTGGCAGGTTGTGTGCACAGGCTTGTGGGACTACAAACAGTGAGATATCAGTTCTATGTTATCTCAGGTTTTAAGCATCAACCCATATACATTCATATAACAAAACTAAACCTACAAAAGGACATGAAATCTACCTTCATAAACATCAGTCAATTTAGGTTAGTCCTAGCTAACACCACAGAGCAATTTAATGGGAAAGAAAGGCAGTTCATCAATTATCAAATGGGGTTCTTAGTTATTTGGTTAGGACAGTGTGTGAGTGTTAAAGAAGTGAGGCAACATTAGGGTGTTGTGAAAGCATGAGTGATAAAGCAAAAGGAAAGAGCTCTAATTCAGTTCACAGTTCACTATTAGAAAACTGGAACAGGGACTGCATATCCCATTCTCAGGTTTGCAAAACTTGGAAACTTAAACTCAGGTTTTAACATAAATAGACAAGAAGAAATCAACTCATGGGTTCTATTGAACCCCAAATCAGCCCACAGTTCAATCAATTAGGGGAAACTGAAAACAACACTCTAACCAAGTTAATACCATATAGGTGAATCAAGGGAATGAGACAGTGAAGTGACAGGAATCACATGTGTCTGTGTGGGTGAACACTGTGTTGGACTGAACAGAAAAAAAGAACAAAAGCACAGCAAATATAGAGGAAAGGAAATTCAAACAAATCAAAACTGTAAACTAAACTAAATTTCTGAAACCACATTCCAGTTTTCTTAAAAATCCTCCTCCTGATTCCCACACACAACCAAATTACCCAAAAATCGACACACAGTTAGTAAACCTATAGGGAACACTAACTGGTACTAAAACTAATGTTTTAACAGTAAAAAATTGATTAAAAAATAGGTGACAACGTCTATGTTCAAAATCTGAAAATACAGGAATTACACCACACTGTTCCACAGTTCAGAAATTAGGTAATTAGGATTTGACCAATCAAATCAAGCTACAATGCACCAACAGAGGTTGGTAACTTAATTATACAATGCATACATGTTATATAGGGTGTTTGTGTCCATACTAGAGGACACAAACGTGTCCAAACACGAATAAACACAAAACAGTGCACTCACAGACACTGTGCAATGTGCACAGGCTCGTGCACGAGTGCACGCGTGTCGTGCACTCGACACGACACGAGTGGGGTCTCGTGGTTGTGTCCACACCTAGCTAAGGTCTAGGTGTACGTGTCCAATCACCTGTATCGTGTCTACAGTGTCGCGTGTCCGAATTAAACACGCGTATCAGTGGCCAAGAAATTCGTGTGCACAGACAGAAAAAGAACAGTGCGGTTGGGATTTCTCCCAAACTGCTCGATGAGACGAGCTAAAAATTGGTCAGAGTCGTGTCAGTCACGTGTCCTAAGTGTCACCAAAATATCATCACCAATGGTGTCATGTCGTGTCCAGGAAGAACCCCGAGTGGCAGGGCATCCCTGTAGCAGTACGCGCGTGTGCGTGTCAGCGTGTGCACGCATGTCCAAACGACACGAAACGTGCACGAATCAATCCCAGTGCACAAGGAATGGATAAAAAACACCAAAACACAAATTCCCAATCAAAAATATTGCATGAAACAAATCGAAATACCCTCAGTGGCATTTCGACAAACACCTACACAGCAGTCATGATACGTGTCCAAATGGACACAAAACTTAGGATACCCGACACAAAACCTATACAGATGCTTAGGGGACTCCTAGGGCTCCCTAATGATGAAGACAAAACAAAATTTCATGGAGGGATGAGGAAATTACCTAAGCTTGAACTTTCAATAAAAACCCCCTTCAATAACCCTTCTCCTTGATGTCCCAATCCAATCAAACCACCATAAACTGAAATGAAACTCCAACAACAGCAAGTATACCAGTGTTAGAACCCATTGCAACTGATTTGGGGATTTTAGGACCTAAAATGAATTTCTGGTGAATTAATGAAGACAAGAACTCACCTCCTTCTAAACTTGAGCTTTCCTAAAAGAGGCAACCCTAAACTAAGAGAGTATTTATAGGGTGGTGTTCCCAAGGAGGATATGGTGGCTGGCCACTTAGCCTAGGGTTTAGGGTTTTGAAACTTGTCTTGGGCTTTGGGCCTAGTCATTAAACAAATGACTTAAAAGTCACAAGTCATGGCTTGTGGTCAAAACTTCCTATTCAAACTCAATACCCTCAATTGTTTGCACTAACTAGAGTATGGTTGACCTAACTTAACCTAGGATCTCATATCTAGTCAAGTCCCACCTAACTAGGGTTAGGTCACAAGTCAAAGCTAGTCAAAGTCAACCTAGTCAACCCTCAATCAAACAATTCCAAAATAAATTCTAAAAATTCCTAAAAATTCCAATAAATTCTAAAATGACCAAAATATCCTCTAGGCTAAAATATACTAATCAATATCCTAATCACAATGACTAGGCTCTAGGTCAACAGTCTAAGGCTACACTAGTCAATGTACCAAAATCACAAGTCATGATTTAAATGGTTTAAAAATGATTAAAAATTACCAAAAATCATATTATTAAATAAATATCATAATTAAATAAATTAAAATACAAAATTTCAAAATTACCCTTATTTTAGAAAACTGGGTATTACAGAGCCTCTGTGCTTTCAGGCGACAAGTGGACTTGGCTTTGAATAACGACGAGACTTCTGTGCATTTAGAGCAACGATGGAGCTGTGTTTCAGAGCAACAGAGTTACTGTGCTGTAGGCGATGAGTAGGCTTGCGCTTTAGGTTGGCGAGGTTACTGTACTTTTAGAGCGACAGACTGACTTGCATTGGTTGCAGTGTTAGTTTCCAAGTCTCTTGTAGAGAAGTGAATTAAGCTTCTGGATTGGAGAAGATGACTGCACCGTAGGAATAGAAATGATATGAGCATATCACCATCCTGTGTCTCATATGGATGCATGTAAGTAGCTGTGCCTCTTAACTTTGAAGGTGTTGGCTTTGGAGGAAAGGGTATAACACCCTTGTGTGTCTGGGGTTGGCGCAGGCAGGTAGCTGCACCTCTGGAGTGAATACATTGGTTTCTGAAGCAAAGGAAAGGGCGAGGCCTACCACCATCTTGCTTCTGAGGTTGGCACAGGTGAGTAGCTGTGCCTCTGGCTTGAAGGCTTTGGCTTTTGAAGTAAAGAGCGATAAATACCTGCTCTTTAAGGACTTCCCACTTAATTGCCACTGTAATATGGGGAATTCCAAGGGTCTAAGACTAATACTCGTCGTGCAGAGTCTTAGGTTCATCCAATTAATGCAGAAATTCTGACCGTCGGCAATGTGGGGTGCACTCTGGGCCATTCTCAGTCCTATAAAAGGGAAAGTTCTCCTTTGAAGAATCGCTATCTTCTTCTTGGCATCTTTCACTACCATGCGAGATCCAAACTTAACTTCGAGCGTCGATCGGCCTTGTATAAGTTGGCTACTGGTTGAGGCTTTTCTCGTTCATAGGAACCATGTTCTTATAGAAGAACTCTGTGTAGAAGGAGCCATCACTGCCCTTAAGGAGTATGTAAATGTCCTCCTTAGGGAGTTCAACTCTGGACGACGTCTGAGGGATCTTCGAGGTCCTGACGACCAAGGTCATGGATGGATAGCCAACCCGAAGAGCCACAGGTTTGTGCTATGTCCTTCCCATTCAGGGCTTTGTGACTTGCTGCGCTCTTTGAAGGCTCGGGCCAATGACTGCTTCAGGAAGCTGTTTGCTTTGGACGAGTGGCTAATTTGCTTCTGGGAGGCTACACCCATAAAAAGATCAGAATACGCCTCGATGGAGGTCAATCTTTTGGCATGAAGAAAAGGGCTGCGCTTTGACGAAGACTGAATCCCTTGTAGACCCTTCTAGGCTCTGTCGAATCTGTACTAGATCCTTTGTAGACGAACATAATTAGTCCTTTTTGTGTAGTCTCGATGTTTCTGTACTAGATTTTGGTAGACGTGACACATAAGGGACTTCTTTCCATATCATCTGTTTTATCTTTTTAGCACTTGGGCTGAGCCTTTATATCATCTGCTCTGTGGCGAAGGGATGTCATCAGCTGAGATTTTTCATGCTTCTACAAGACCCCCTTCAAAGTATCTCGAACTTGAGTCAAGCTTGGGATACTTTGAACAGAAGCATGACACGTGGCAGGATTGTACGAGCTGGGTGATGGCTGGTATCACGCCTAACTCTTCAGCATTAATTGTCCTGAGTCATCGTTTCAGAGCAAGAGCTCCTGATAACTTATTGATATTGGATCCTCTTGCGTCTTTGCAGGGATTTCGAATCTCTTTGGCAGAGGAGGTGTCAGCCCCTATTTTTCAATTTTAGTTTTATTAGTGCTAATTAATTTTTAATGTCATTTATGGCCTTAAAATAATTATTTAGATTTTTAGGAATTTTTCTAGAATTTTTAAATGATTTTTAAATGAGTTTTATATATTAAAAATATCACTTTGCAATTTATTTAAATGTTTTAATATCATTTTGTAATTATTAGAATTGTTATATATTGGTTTGCAATTTTCCAATTGTTATGTGCAATTTTTTTTTTGCACATAAACAGTGCGGGATGGGTTATGCAAATTTTATTTTGCATTTAGACTCTGCTAGGGACCTATTTGCAATTACCTAAACTACAGGGACCTAACCGCTAACCCTAATCCTACCCACTCCCTGTGTAACCCCACCTCCCTATTTTGAGAAATATTTTAATAATAATATTTTGAGTTTAAAAAAAAATTAATTATTTCAAATAATAATAGCCTTGATGAAGTATTTTAAATAAATATTCATGATTATTTTGGAGGGATATTTAAATTTTAGCAACTTATTAATTTTCAGATCTATTTGGAGTGGTCCCCACTCCCTAACAACTTATAACAAATTTTCTAACTGATTTAATTGATTTCTGTATAATATATGAAAAGGATGAGGGTTTTCTTGTTAATGTTCACTGGCGGGAGGATTTATTTGCATAATTGCAAATCTTTTAATTGTACTGCTGAGGAGAGAGACTTATCAGTCTCTTTCTTTTCGAGCCTGTGCTCTCCTAGTTTTTCCCAAATTTTCCGATCTCTTCTCCCCACCCTCTCGAACCCTAACCCAGATCTCGTCTTCTCCGATGATTTGATGGCGGGGACGACGAGCGGCGACTCGAATCTCAAGGGCGGCGACCACGACATTGATCTCGACGGTTCCTTCATCGGCGACGACGGTGGTTTCCACGAGCGGCGACGGCGGAAGTTTCCACGAGCAGCGACGGCGGTAGTTTCCACGAGCGACGACGGCGGTGGTTCCCACGACCACGACGACGGTGGTTTCCATGACGGCGAGCATGGCGTTGGTGGCGCACGACCATCCACGTGGAGGCGGACGGCGGCGGCTGAACTCCAGTTTTCTCGGTGACTTCTCTTCCGGCGCCGATTCCTTCCTCGACAACGACGGACGAGTTTCAGCAGTGACGGTGAGCCTTTCTTCACTAGTATCCTATTAATTAGTATTGAATCTCTGGGTTTGATGGTTGATAATCGATCCCTAGTTTTCTCGGTTAATTTTGTCAGATTTTAGTCGGTCCGATTTGGATCAGTGATCGAGTCGACTGGATTTTGTTGTTCCATCGAGAATCGCATAGATCCATTCGTGTTCGATTCAGAGAGCGGCATCCGATCTATGGGAATCGAGACCAAGCCTTCCTCAATTGTTCTTTCTCAGGTAACACTTCGATATCTCCACTGTTGTGATACTGCTACGAATTTAGAATTTATTTAGTTTAAATCAATTGCTGGTGTTTGGTCGGGATGCAGGGTGATTGGTGTCCGTCCCTTAATTAGTGTATTTTGGGTGATTGTATCCGTGTCTGGTACCTGTGGTGGATGTCTAATGGCAGGGAATTGACTGAGTCGGGGAGAGTGGATTTGTAGCCAGGACTGTACCATTGATGGGGAGTACGGGTTGTTCGTGTCCAGTACATTTTCGTGTCGGGATCGTATGCAGGGAAGCAAGGCTCAGTCCAGTTGGGGGTCTGCGTGTTGGCGCGGGTGTGTCAGTGTACACCTTGCAGATTTTTGGAGCATTTCAGATTGATTGTTCAAATTTATGTTTAGAATTCTTTCCTGTTTTGAATCTTTTTTCAGTTGATTGTTAACTGTCTATTTTGGATATTCGAGTTTTTGGTTTGTATAAATTTTGGGAGAGGAAGTTCAGGTGGTCGAAGCTTGTGGCTGGGTTATCTACTTTGTATTTAGAGTGCCGTTAGAATGTTGATTCAGTTATTGTTTAATTGGACCTTATGTCAGTTGAGTTCTGCATCTAGTTGTTGGCTTGGCATTGGGTTATTGGTTTGGGCTATGGCTATGTGTGGTAGAGTTGATGTGTGTGCGTGTCCGGGATGAGGGTCGGCAGGGCCTTACCTATTCAACTACTAACTGTTGTGTAATTTTGTATTCATTTGATTTAAACTTGTTGTATAATTTCTCATTTCTTGGATTAGGCCAGCAGTAAATTATTGTTTAATTCAGTAGTTACATATAGTTCTGTCTAATTTTTGTAAATATTTTTGTTGGAATTAATTATGAAGTCTGGATTTGAGTTACTCCTGTACCTTCTTCTAAATTTTGGGTTTCAAATGGAAAGGATAGTCACTGGATTCAAATGGGTGTTGGAGTGGTCGTAGAATGGTGGAGTCAGAATCAAGTTGGAGATCCTTCTGAGTTAACTGAGAATTTTTCTTGGAACTTCAATTTTGGTTGTAGATTTGTTTTCCTCTAAACGATTTTCTAATGATGTGTAGCTTCTGTTATTTTGAGAGTTTGAATCTAGTTTAGCCTTTTTGTCTTTGCTATTTTATTTTAATGAAAAACTGAAGCTGGGGGAGTTCACTTGGAAGTTTATCATATGGGCAACTCTTAAATTTTGATAAGAGTTAGCAGTTATGATCAGAACTAAATCTGTTGAAGCTCACTTATTTCTTTTTCCTTCCTTGCTGTGTGTATGAGAGTGACATGGGATGGCTAAAAGTTATGTTGAGCCTGGAGCATGGTCTTATTTCTAAACTATTGATAATCTATCAGTGTTGGTTTTGGTAACTTAGTATGATAAGTAGCAGGGATACTCATGGTTGTGTGGGTTGTTGAGGTAAATCCTGGAATGGTGTAGTCACAACCAAGTTTCAATTTGAAGTGGAATTGTTTAATGACTGTTTTGGATTCAGACATTTGATTTCCTAATCTAGGACTGAATTGGATTTCCTATGAGGGGATTGGGCTATTCTTTTAGTTAAGTATTTTTTTCTTCTGAGTAGCTAGATGGGTTTGCTACCAACCAATACATAGATACCTGCTAGAATAGTTAACGTTCATGTTACTTTACAATTTAAGCTTGGTTATTGGATAAAAACCAGTAATTAGGATTTATTAGAGATTAACCAACTTGTATCCATTAATCAGGTGGATACACAGATCAGCTTCATTACCCGTACTTCCCTGGAGCAAGGCAAGTACATTCTATGGTCTTGTGCATTTCATTATATCCTGTGCTTTCTTGATTGACATATTGCAACACGTCATGTACTTTCTGGTGCTCATGTTCCTTGTTCTTATTACTTGTACTTGGGGTGGGGAAATATACTATTTATGTGACCAAACCCAAGAAACAACTCAGGTGTGTTTAGCTTAGACCCCGCATCATGCACGCGGGTCCTAAGCCGTACCATTCATGTGCTTTCAGGTGCTTTCATGTGCTTTCATGTGCTTACCCCTAGCCGGTCACATACTTAGTTATATTTCAAATATAGTACACACATGTTCAGGAGATATACCTTGTACTTATTTCCTGTGATTCCATGATATCATGTTCTTTCAGGTGCTTACATATCATGTTCTTTCATGTTCTTACATACCATGTTCTTTCATGTACTTTACATACCCTGTTCTTTCATGTACTTATTCACATGTTCTTTCCTGTACTTTTCATGTTCCCTTGTACTTTCATATCATGATGTCTTGTTCATTACCTAGAACTGTACTTTGCTCCGCTCCTGAATAGGATATGTTGCAGGTATGCTTGCAGGACATTGTTCTACTCTATGGGCCAGAGCCCAGGATTTAGCTGAGCAGGATGAGGCTTAGCTTGAGGCTTCAGATTTAGACTACTTAGCTTTACTTTTAGATATCGACTTTAGAGTTCATAGCACTTTTCATTCTTGTTGATTCTGGTACATTATGATATCTGGATTTGTGGATTATGGTGATCATTCTGGGACACGTTTTTAGATGCTGTGATTCTATACTTTCATGTTTATCTGGTTAGTTTTCCCTAGCTTGGTACAGCTTACTTCGTCGTGTCTAACGACGAAGGCTGGGCGTGTCCGACTCGTGTCCGATTATTCGGGAGCGGGTCGTGACATATTTTTAGTGGTGGCCCATGCAGGTCTATCCTAATGGTACCTAGGTCTTAGTGTACTATTGGGGGACTTGATTTAAACTAGGGAAACTTGATCACAGCATAGGAAAAATTGAAAAATAAGGGTATATCAGGTATATCAGGTATATTGATATTCTATAAATACTTTTTGTATTTAGGTCTAGGTTATTTTAATAGTTTTCTGTTTTTCAGATAGTTCAAAAGCACGCGACACCGGGACAGTCGATCCACCTACACTTGAAGGTTTCGAGCTTTCACTATCTTCTATCGCCACTACTATCCCCATGGGTAGTACGCAGTTGACGGAGACGTTTCAAGAGTTTCTTGACACCAACAGGCCATCCTTTTCCAATTCAGACATTGCAAATACAATTCCCGAGCTAGAGAGGACTCCCAGACTCTCAGACTTTGAACTTCTTCGACACGAGCGCATATGCTACACCAAGAAGCATATCAAGAATCTGGAGCCGCCACTGAAGATCATCCAAGTTTTCTGAGGACCCGATTTATCTGAAGATTGGAGCCACCAGCCAGGAGATCCATAATGTAGCGCAGACAATGGAACGGAACGGGAAGCTGAAGTTCAGGAGAAACATGAAGACTTATGATGAAGATAGCAACTACTGTGGATCCGTAAAGCATCAACACACTCAGACCACGCTTCTTCAGCCCAGCGGGAGATTCAGATTCAGATTCAGCCGGTGACCAATTGTGCTTTCTGCCGCCATTTCGGACACCACTACGACGAATGCCACAAAAGACGGAGACTACACTTGTACTGCGGATCGCCTACTCACCAAGACAAAGATTGTCCGGAGATCGTTGATCGCACTGCCCGAGAACAAGCACGAGGAGCATCGGACTACAGCAAAGGGATCCACCTTTTCAGAATCAGCAACCACATGGAGCACTACCTCAAGGACCAGCCTACAACAGGACAGTTGAAGAAATTGAAATTATTCCGAAGGAATACTGAAGACGGATTGAAGACAAAAGATCTCTTTTGCACGGTTGGGAAAACCATGTATCTTGATTAGCAACCTAGTTTTTCTTAAATTTCTTTTAGCATCTAGACCATTTCTTGGAACTTTTGTTTTCTATTTTGGAATCTTGGTTGGTATCCGAAACTTAACTCGAGATATTGTTTCCTATTCGTTGATTGGTACTCTTCCAATCCATTCTTCGTAACCTTGCTTTTTTCGCGATTCTACTCAGGAATTTTGTTTCCTATTCAAGACTAGTTACAATTTGTAAATTTTGTTTCTTTCCGAAGTTCAGTTTTCTATTTGGGGATTGTTGGAAATTGATTTTTATTCAATACTTGTTTCTATTCACCATTCAAGACATAATTTGAAAACTTCGGTTTCAACTTGTTCCCTATGTGAGATTCGTTTCCTATGTGGCTTGTTTTCTACTTGGAAATTGTTCCGTTCACAACTTTGCTTAGATCTTGTTCCCTATTTGAGGTATCGCTTGTTTCATGGATATTATTTTACTCACCCATTGATTCTTTTTCCTACTCGTAATTTGATTCTATTCGAGAATTTAAGATCCTGTTTCCTATTTTGAGACTTTGTTTTGTTCGTGATTTTGTCTCCCATCTAAGATTTACCGGACTTTGAATTTCAGTTCCTACTCGTGACTCGTTGAGACCATGTTCCCTATTCCAAATCTTGTCTCCTCATTGAGATTTTCTACTCGAGAATTTGTTCTTTATTCACGACTTTGTTGATACTTGATTTTCTATTTTCCACTGTGTACCTTATTAGAGATTTCGTTTTCTATTCAAGTTTTACTTGAGATTTTATTGTTATTCGAGATTTTATTGAAACTCGTTTCCAGTACAGGATTTTATTTCTTATTTTTGAAACTTGTCTCCTATCTGATACCTTGCTTCAGTTCATCCTTCGAGACTCTGTTATCCTTTCGAGATAACGTCCCCTATGTGGAATCTTGTTACCATTCCAGATATCAGTTGATATTCCTTCATAATTTGAAACTTCGTCCTGTCTAAAATTTTAAATCTCCCTGGTTGCCCTTTGTACTCACCGATGGGATCCCTTGTCGTCTCTTAGTACCTAATAAATCCTTGTATTCTAACAGTCAGGTAACTTCACCATTTCCGTGACTTGGACTATTGAAACTCATTTTGAATTCCTTGAAACTCTTTTGAAATTCCTAGGGAGTCGAGAGGCTGTTCGATGACCTACTATGGCATGACAGTTGCGCGCTGCAGCCATTAGCTGGATTATGGAGACTGAGGGTTCACTGCAGCCAGTAGCGCACTGGCGAGGCAGGAACTCTAAGTTGAAGTGATTTCAGACAATCATAGGTTTTCGAGTACTGTCGAGACTTGTCCTAAATTCTTCATGTCGTGACCTTTTGAGTTGCTTCGTTGATGATTGTTGGAAAATGGATATAGTGCACAGAATAGTCGGTAACATATTGTTATTTGAGTCACGGAGCCGAAAGTCCACTGCAGTCAGATACATACTGGCGGGGTAGGGATTCAAAGCAAAGTGATTTCAGATACCAACATGTTCCCGGATATCCTGGAGACTATATTTCCTTTCATATGATTATTGGTTTTCGAGAATCACAAATCCTAGCATGTTCACCCTGATTTGATACTAATATCTCCTGAGTATTTCGTACGTTCCTAAATCAACCGTTGCTAAATTTTTCTTCTAACATTTTATCGTTAGATCATTGAATTCCTCAAAATTGTATATTACCAGATTGTGATTCCGTACTTCGTTTGTGATTTGTCTAAACTTTGATCTTAAGTCATGTACATCTGACCATGATTTCCTATTTTGTCCTAGTCCACTTTTGATCATACTTAATAGTTGCATCGTCATAAATTTGCTTCTCTAAGTTGTAATTGAACTTCATTCTATCTCGTGCCTATTTGATTCTTAAAACATTGTTAGATCGTGTTATTCCAACTTCTTGTGTGTAATTATAGTATTTGGTTTCAAGGCTCAAGGCGTCGCAGAGTTGCACAGGATCGGCAGAAGCACTGGGCGGGCAGCAGCAGACGACCACCGGGGTTCGCAGTTGGAAGCAGAGTATTCCTGAATATCTCGCCGACTAGAGGCGTCATCAGATTTGGCAGAGGCGGAAAGCTCAGTCCGAGATTCATCGGACCTTTCGACGTGACGGCGCGGATTGGCGAGGTGGCGTATCGATTAGCGCTTCCAGCTAGCTTGGAGGGAGTACATGATGTCTTTCACGTGTCTCAGCTCCGACGCTAAATTCCAGACCCGAGCCATGTGGTGGACTATTCCGAGCTGGAGGTGGGCCCGAGATTGACCTACGAGGAGCATCCAGTGGAGATCCTCGATCGGAGGGAGAAGCGCTTGCGGAACCAGACTATTTCTCTTGTTCGTGTCATGTGGAGACACCACTCTCCGGGAGAGTCCACATGGGAGCGCGAGGACGAGATGCGGGAGCGCTATCCCACACTGTTTG
Source organism: Iris pallida (assembly GCA_029216955.1). Classification (NCBI taxonomy): domain Eukaryota; kingdom Viridiplantae; phylum Streptophyta; class Magnoliopsida; order Asparagales; family Iridaceae; genus Iris; species Iris pallida. Next base: position 13,571,082 of record JANAVB010007200.1, on the reverse strand, counting down.
ATTGATTTGATTGTATTATGTTCTTATGGAATTCTATTTTCAATAAATAAATGTTATTTGGATCTTTTGTGAATTGCTGAAAATTGTTTTTGGTCCTTTGAATTTCGAGGACGAAATTATTATAAGGAGGGAAGATTTGTAACCCCACCTCCCTATTTTGAGAAATATTTTAATAATAATATTTTGAGTTTAAAAAAAATTAATTATTTCAAATAATAATAGCCTTGATGAAGTATTTTAAATAAATATTCATGATTATTTTGGAGGGATATTTAAATTTTAGCAACTTATTAATTTTCAGATCTATTTGGAGTGGTCCCCACTCCCTAACAACTTATAACAAAATTTCTAACTGATTTAATTGATTTCTGTATAATATATGAAAAGGATGAGGGTTTTCTTGTTAATGTTCACTGGCGGGAGGATTTATTTGCATAATTGCAAATCTTTTAATTGTACTGCTGAGGAGAGAGACTTATCAGTCTCTTTCTTTTCGAGCCTGTGCTCTCCTAGTTTTTCCCAAATTTTCCGATCTCTTCTCCCCACCCTCTCGAACCCTAACCCAGATCTCGTCTTCTCCGATGATTTGATGGCGGTGACGACGAGCGGCGACTCGAATCTCAAGGGCGGCGACCACGACATTGATCTCGGCGGTTCCTTCATCGGCGACGGCGGTGGTTTCCACGAGCGGCGACGGCGAAAGTTTCCACGAGCAGCGACAACGGTAGTTTCCACGAGCGGCGACGACGGTGGTTCCCACGACCACGACGACGGTGGTTTCCATGACGGCGAGCATGGCGTTGGTGGCGCACGACCATCCACGTGGAGGCGGACGGCGGCGGCTGAACTCCAGTTTTCTCGGTGACTTCTCTTCCGGCGCCGATTCCTTCCTCGACAACGACGGACGAGTTTCAGCAGTGACGGTGAGCCTTTCTTCACTAGTATCCTATTAATTAGTATTGAATCTCTGGGTTTGATGGTTGATAATCGATCCCTGGTTTTCTCGGTTAATTTTGTCAGATTTTAGTCGGTCCGATTTGGATCAGTGATCGAGTCGACTGGATTTTGTTGTTCCATCGAGAATCGCATAGATCCATTCGTGTTCGATTCAGAGAGCGGCATCCGATCTATGGGAATCGAGACCAAGCCTTCCTCAATTGTTCTTTCTCAGGTAACACTTCGATATCTCCACTGTTGTGATACTGCTACGAATTTAGAATTTATTTAGTTTAAATCAATTGCTGGTGTTTGGTCGGGATGCAGGGTGATTGGTGTCCGTCCCTTAATTAGTGTATTTTGGGTGATTGTATCCGTGTCTGGTACCTGTGGTGGATGTCTAATGGCAGGGAATTGACTGAGTCGGGGAGAGTGGATTTATAGCCAGGACTGTACCATTGATGGGGAGTACGGGTTGTTCGTGTACAGTACATTTTCGTGTCGGGATCGTATGCAGGGAAGCAAGGCTCAGTCCAGTTGGGGGTCTGCGTGTTGGCGCGGGTGTGTCAGTGTACACCTTGCAGATTTTTGGAGCATTTCAGATTGATTGTTCAAATTTATGTTTAGAATTCTTTCCTGTTTTGAATCTTTTTTCAGTTGATTGTTAACTGTCTATTTTGGATATTCGAGTTTTTGGTTTGTATAAATTTTGGGAGAGGAAGTTCAGGTGGTCGAAGCTTGTGGCTGGGTTATCTACTTTGTATTTAGAGTGCCGTTAGAATGTTGATTCAGTTATTGTTTAATTGGACCTTATGTCAGTTGAGTTCTGCATCTAGTTGTTGGCTTGGCATTGGGTTATTGGTTTGGGCTATGGCTATGTGTGGTAGAGTTGATGTGTGTGCGTGTCCGGGATGAGGGTCGGCAGGGCCTTACCTATTCAACTACTAACTGTTGTGTAATTTTGTATTCATTTGATTTAAACTTGTTGTATAATTTCTCATTTCTTGGATTAGGCCAGCAGTAAATTATTGTTTAATTCAGTAGTTACATATAGTTCTGTCTAATTTTTGTAAATATTTTTGTTGGAATTAATTATGAAGTCTGGATTTGAGTTACTCCTGTACCTTCTTCTAAATTCTGGGTTTCAAATGGAAAGGATAGTCACTGGATTCAAATGGGTGTTGGAGTGGTCGTAGAATGGTGGAGTCAGAATCAAGTTGGAGATCCTTCTGAGTTAACTGAGAATTTTTCTTGGAACTTCAATTTTGGTTGTAGATTTGTTTTCCTCTAAACGATTTTCTAATGATGTGTAGCTTCTGTTATTTTGAGAGTTTGAATCTAGTTTAGCCTTTTTGTCTTTGCTATTTTATTTTAATGAAAAACTGAAGCTGGGGGAGTTCACTTGGAAGTTTATCATATGGGCAACTCTTAAATTTTGATAAGAGTTAGCAGTTATGATCAGAACTAAATCTGTTGAAGCTCACTTATTTCTTTTTCCTTCCTTGCTGTGTGTATGAGAGTGACATGGGATGGCTAAAAGTTATGTTGAGCCTGGAGCATGGTCTTATTTCTAAACTATTGATAATCTATCAGTGTTGGTTTTGGTAACTTAGTATGATAAGTAGCAGGGATACTCATGGTTGTGTGGGTTGTTGAGGTAAATCCTGGAATGGTGTAGTCACAACCAAGTTTCAATTTGAAGTGGAATTGTTTAATGACTGTTTTGGATTCAGACATTTGATTTCCTAATCTAGGACTGAATTGGATTTCCTATGAGGGGATTGGGCTATTCTTTTAGTTAAGTATTTTTTTCTTCTGAGTAGCTAGATGGGTTTGCTACCATCCAATACATAGATACCTGCTAGAATAGTTAACGTTCATGTTACTTTACAATTTAAGCTTGGTTATTGGATAAAAACCAGTAATTAGGATTTATTAGAGATTAACCAACTTGTATCCATTAATCAGGTGGATACACAGATCAGCTTTATTACCCGTACTTCCCTGGAGCAAGGCAAGTACATTCTATGGTCTTGTGCATTTCATTATATCCTGTGCTTTCTTGATTGACATATTGCAACACGTCATGTACTTTCTGGTGCTCATGTTCCTTGTTCTTATTACTTGTACTTGGGGTGGGAAAATATACTATTTATGTGACCAAACCCAAGAAACAACTCAGGTGTGTTTAGCTTAGACCCCGCATCGTGCACGCGGGTCCTAAGCCGTACCATTCATGTGCTTTCAGGTGCTTTCATGTGCTTACCCCTAGCCGGTCACATACTTAGTTATATTTCAAATATAGTACACACATGTTCAGGAGATATACCTTGTACTTATTTCCTGTGATTCCATGATATCATGTTCTTTCAGGTGCTTACATATCATGTTCTTTCTTGTTCTTACATACCATGTTCTTTCATGTACTTTACATACCCTGTTCTTTCATGTACTTATTCACATGTTCTTTCCTGTACTTTTCATGTTCCCTTGTACTTTCATATCATGATGTCTTGTTCATTACCTAGAACTGTACTTTGCTCTGCTCCTGAATAGGATATGTTGCAGGTATGCTTGCAGGACATTGTTCTACTCTATGGGCCAGAGCCAAGGATTTAGCTGAGCAGGATGAGGCTTAGCTTGAGGCTTCAGATTTAGACTACTTAGCTTTACTTTTAGATATCGACTTTAGAGTTCATAGCACTTTTCATTCCTGTTGATTCTGGTACATTATGATATCTGGATTTGTGGATTATGGTGATCATTCTGGGACACGTTTTTAGATGCTGTGATTCTATACTTTCATGTTTATCTGGTTAGTTTTCCCTAGCATGGTACAGCTTACTTCGTCGTGTCTAACGACGAAGGCTGGGCGTGTCCGACTCGTGTCCGATTATTCGGGAGCGGGTCGTGACACCCTGACCGACGACCGACGTCGAGCTGACCGGCGACTGCCCCTGCCATTTCCGGCCAGCACGACGCCCCCAACCGACCTCCCTTCCCTATAAAACAAACCCTAGACTCAGCCCTAACCCTAGAACAACCCCACGACCACCACCGACGCTCCCCAGCCCCCTTTCTTCCCCGACGTGCAAAGACCCAAACCCTAACTCCGGCGAGACTCGTCCACCACTCCACAACGACCTTTACCGCCAACCACCGCCGTCGACGAGTTCGCCGCAGCGAGCTGAGTCGATCGCCACCACTCCGCCGCGACCATGTCGCCTCAGCCGCCGTCGAGCACCCTCGAAACCCATCGAGAAGTCGGACACGTAAGTGGCAGCGTCAAATACGTGTCGTGCGTGTCTCGTTTTCACGTACGGCGTTCGCCTGGACACGAGCGTCCTAGGGGTAAGTCTGGACACAATGAATTCGACCTGTGCGTGTCGTGCTTAGCACAGACACGCGACACCTGTGTCCCTAACTGTCAGGACACAGAATTTGTTATATCGGGTTTACTGTTATTAGCTTAAAACCTAAATAAAATAAACTAAAACCCTATTCCTAACAGACGGGCCAACTGGCCCACTGGCCAGCGCGCAGTAAGTAAAACCCCCCCCGCTCTGTTAGCCCGAGTTCGAGCCCCCCCTTCTTCTTTCTGTTTCCTTTTTCTTTTCTTTTCTGTTTTCTTTTCTTTTTCTTTTTGTTTTGTATTTTTATATATATATGTATATATATATTAATATATATATATATATATATGTATATACTGTATTTTAACAGTATTTAATATATATGTATATATTTTATAGTTAGTAAATTTTATATATATATGTTTGTGTATATATTTTCCTATGTATATATATATTATATATATATACACTATATTATTAAGTGTATTCTTATATATATATATATATATATATATATATATATATATATATATATATATATATATATATATATATATATATTTGTATATATATATATATATATATATATATATATATATATATATATATATATATATATATATATATATATACTTTATAAATTAAGTATTTTTCCTTATATATCTATATATATCCTTTTAGCATAGGTATGTATATATTCTTTTGTATAAATTTGCCCTATTAAAATAATAATATTTATTTTGACTATTATCAAATTGTATTTTTATTGTATTTAAATTACTGCAACCATTTGGTGTCCAAGCCTAGCATGGGTATTTGGGCTCAAATGTGTTTTCACACATTCAAGACCTGTACAAGTCATATTGGACTTGATTCATGGCCTTGGGTCCTGTATTTGAACTTTGGTTCAAATTATATACATGGACAAAATACGCCGATAATTAATTATTGTGTGCAATGCTGTTTTTGATTTTCTAAAAATACTTAAAGTGCTGCTAAAATTATGGAAAAATAGTTTTTAGATACTATGTTAAGTTAGCTAATTTAGTATAATTTTTGTAGTATTTAATTTACTGTTTTGCCACTAGTTTGGCATATGAAACCAAAACTCATTTTCTGTATACTTAGGAAAACTGATTTTTATAAAATATTTGTACTGGTTAATAAATTCCAGAAAAATTATAATAAATTTCTATGATTAACAAGGATCACCTTGGTACTTTACCTTAAGAAAAACTAGGTTTTTTGTCTACTTCAAAAATTGTTAGAACACAATGATCTTTTGATTTATTTATTGATTAATTACGACTTGTAGCTTTTTGTGTTATTTGGAGTTTTAGTCGTGTTGAACCCCATCCCTCACTAGTATAAAGACCCTAGAAAGTTAGTTAACATAGTATGTCACCCCACATTGGTCTCCTATGCCAAGTCATCATTTTGTCTAGGTGCCCAGTCACAAGTCGTGTTTCACCAATTAGTGTCCTAGTGTTTTAGCTTAGTGTAAAACTAAGTTATTATATTTTACTTCTACAGCGACGAGTTACTGGACATCCATAGCACTGTTATCGTAGCTTATTTTGTTTTGCTTTGCTAGAGGCAAGTACTTTCTACGAACTTTACATATTGTCACATAAATGAACTGCAAACCCCACCATGTTAAATGCTGATCCTTGGGGTAGCAAGTTAGATCTCTACATGTTGTACTTTCAGTTACTACCATGCTTAGAACAGTCTTGATGTATCTCTCACATGATTAGAATATGGGTTATGGGGAAACTGTTAGTAGTGTACGTGATTATGCCTCCTTCTCCCGTACGTATGTACCGAGCAAGGTCGACATTTTATATGTATACCTTGTCGTAGGCTTTATCTCAACGCGGATTTGTACGTATGTACATCTGTCGCCGTTTTACTTGTACGGAAGTACATTTTATTATGTGCCCCCAGCACATTGTACATCTATTGACCGATCACGTACCTGCTACAGTTTTAAACATTACATATACATCTGTCTCTATGACATATGTGTCCTTGCCATGATAGACTGTGTGATTCCATGCTTTCCAGTTATTTCTCTCATGTTCATTTTCATGTTTCATATGCTAGTTTGCTAGATTTAGTACTTGCTCCCGTCCTGACAGGATAACGTTGTAGGTGTCCTTACTGAGGAGGAGTTACTCTGCGACACATATTATGGGATTACTGCCGAGGACCCGGCTCTGCTTTACGAGGATGTTCCTGCGGGGAACCTCGTCTAGTTGTCTTTTGTTTACTTAGACTTTTGAGAGTAGACATGTATTAGACTATATCATTTTCTAACTGGACATGTATCCAGTTTTACATTTCAGTTTACTTGTACTTGGATATTTTACTATATACGACGACTTTTGTGTTTGGAGCATTTATGATTCTTCTTCACTTATAGAACTGTTAGCACATTTAGTCTTATCCTGTTGTCTTTAGAACAGCTTACTATGTTTTATCTCAACGTAGGCTGGGCATGACTCGGCCTGGCCCAACAATTTGGGTAGCGGGTCGTGACAGGAGGTCCAGAGTCACGTTCCTTCGTTCACTCGCAGTACTGTCATCTGACATGGAGTGGTGCTTTGGCTTAGCTTGTGAGCTTCCTTCTGACTGACATCTGGCTCGTTCTTAGACCACGTGAATAGTCTATATAAAGGACTACCCCTTCCAAGAGAAGATTCAGCTACTTCCACAATGCCCTTGCTTTCTCGACACTCGGCTGCTGACGACCCTGGAGTTTGCTTGAGGCGGCCGTCGGTGGCAAACATTTTCATCCGAAGAAGCCTTAGTAGAACTACCACTGGATCTCAAGATGTCCGCACACTCTGGATGTCATGGGCGTCAATGGCGTCTTGGACCTCTGCTTCCTGGATTTGGATTGCTTGCCATTCTGAGGAATAGCAAGGCCTACAGCTGTGGTTGCTCCCATGACCAGCTGGAGAGATAGGGGGAGTCCTGTGCTGGTCTTCATCCCCGGTTCGGGCCAATATCTGCTTCGGGCGGTGGCTTCCTTTTAACCAGAAAGTGATTGGCTCTTTTACCGCTTCGCCCGTACTATTGAGTGCTTGTACTACAATTTTAGCCTTTTTTGCTTCTGTATATGTAACTACGAAGAGTCTGTAATAGGTGTTTGTAGCCACATGTTTTTATATATAAAAGCTTTTCTGTCCCCTTTGCTTTTGTCTTCAAAATAAAGAGGGAATCTTCACCAGAGATTTGCCTGACCAGAGGTAATATGGACGTGATAGGCTTAATCTTTGCCGGGATATAGAACAACAATCCAGAGGTAATATGGACGTGAACTGTTTTCTAGACCGCCGAAATAACCATAGAACTGATGCGAGAAGAACGACTACTCAGAGGTAATATGGACATGGTAGCCGCATCTTCCAGGTGTAGAGGAGCAATCCAGAGGTAATGTGGACGTGAAGTGCTTCATCGACTTGGGAGAATATATAGGAGAGAGAGGGAGATCCCCTTACCAAAACTCGTAGGTACCTTTTTAAGGGATGTGGGCGCTTATGCTGGTTCCGCCTTCAGACGTAATATTTCTTTAGAAACTTGCTGTTGATGGACATCATTAGCAAGTCACCATTAGGCTTAGCTAGCCAATAAGCACCGTGGAGTACCATTTCTATGACGAACGGTCCTTCCCACTTGGGCTCGAACTTCCCAGCCGTCTTGTGAGTCATTACCATCGGTCTTCGTACTGCCAAGACGAGGTCGCCCACTTGGTATGATATTTCGCGGACCTTTTTATTGAAGGCCCTAGAGATGCGGGCTTGGTAAAGCTCGATCCATTGCTGCGCAAGCAAGCGCTTTTTATCCAGCGCTGCTAACTCTTGTAACCACCTGCGCTGATTAACTTCGACAGTTAACTGGTTAGTAATGGCTACCCGTAAGGATGAGATTTGAATCTCCAAGGGGAGGACAACCTCGCTCCCATAGACCAAGAAGAATGGCGTGCTTCCTGTAGGTGTACGAACTATCATATGGTAGGACCATTGACTTTCACCTAACTTCTCATTCCAGTCGCGTTTATTGGAGGAGACGACCTTTTTGAGGAGTTTGACAATGGTCTTGTTGAATGCCTCGGCTAGTCCATTAGCTGTCGGGTTGTAAGCTGTTGACGCCATATTTTAAATTCGACTTTTGTCACAAAATTGATGGAATGCATGGCTCACGAACTGAGGGCAGTTGTCATGAATAATTCTTCTGGGAACTTCGAAGCGGTAAATGACGTGATGTTTAATGAAACTGATCACGTTGGAGGTCTTCACCTCTACCAATGGTACTGCTTCTGCCCATTTGGAGAAATAATCCGTAATGGCGAGGATAAACCGGTATTCTTTGGAGGAGGGCGGGCTGACTGGCCCCACGATATCTGTTTCCTATGCTTCGAATGGACAAGAGGCCACCGTGGGGTGTAAATATACTAAGGGTTGATGGATGAAGTCTGCGTGAAAATGGCACGCCCGATATTTCTTTGCATATTCAACGGCATCCGCCATCATAATAGGCCAGTAATAGCCCACACGGCGCAGTCGATCTTATAGTTTGTGGCCCAGCTAACGAGCTTCGCATGTTCCATCATGCGCTTCTCTGAGTGCTTCTTGCACCTTTGTATGAGACAAACAACGTAAGAGAAGTCCGTCGTATGAGCGACGATATAGCATTTTAGTGGCTGTGTCATAGAAGAAACGAACTGAGTGCCTCCTGATAGAAGCTGCTTCGCTTGGGTCTTACACAGGATCCCATAAACTGCATAGTCTAGAAATGGGAATCGCCAATCCCGAGTGCCTTCATCAGTACCTACTTGTAGTAAGTAGTTTTGACACGCGTGCAGGACATTCTTTGGACAGACCAATTCCCGGCCCGTTACTGCGATTGTACGCTAGGATCCAACATGGGCGGCCAGAGAAGCGGCGAGACCGGCTAGTGCGTCGGCTTCCAAGTTCTGCAATTGTGGCACATGTTCTATAAAGAATCCTGTAAAAGTAGAGATAATGTCGATCGCCGCCTGGTGGTAAGGGATCAAGTCCTCATGTCGAACCTCGTACTGTCCTCGAACCTGGCTGATGATCAATTTTGAGTCTCATAGGACTCAATATAGTCAACCCCCAGCTGTTTGGCAAGTTGGAGCCCGATGATGAGGGTATTATACTCTGCAGTATTGTTGGTACATGACTCTATGAGCGAATATGTACGATTGATAACTAGGTCATTGGGAGTAACAAGGATGATCCCGACCCCTGCTATAATTTCACTCTTTGGCCCCGTTCTTGAGGCTCCATCAAAGAACATGCGCCATACTGAGGCGTCCGAAACTGCGTTGGACTCTAGCACTTTATCGGGAATTTTCTCGTAGAGTTTTGAAGTTTCTGGCACCGGATGTGCTGCCAGGAAATCTGCTAATGCTTGGCCTTTATTGCCTTCTGTGGGACGAACACCATGTCGCAGGGAGTCAGAAGGATTGCCCATGTAGCTAGTCGTGAATTTAATGCCCCTGGCTTGGTCATAAGGACTCTGAGGGGGTTGATTCTGGATACGACGTGGATCGTCTGTCCGATCACATAGTGCCGTATCTTCTGAATGGCGAAGAGAAGGGCGAGACATTCCTTCTCGATAGGGTTGTACCGATGCTTGGCTCCAACCATGGTCCTACTGAGGTAATATATCGCCCGTTCGTGGCCTTCATTATTCTTTTGAGCAAATAAGACACCAAGAGAATGATCCATGGCTCGGACGTATAGCAGGAAGGGCTTCCCCACAACTGGTGCCACCAACACAGGAGAGATGGTGAGGTATTTCTTGATGTCATCGAACGCACACTGGCACTCTTCAGTCCATACAAAGGTGACCCCTTTCTTCATTTGTCAGGTAAAGGGTTGACATTTACCAGAGATATTTGCTATGAACCTCATGATGTATTTCAATTGCCCTTGCAAACCTCGAAGCTCTCGGAGGTTCTTTGGAGGAGCCATGTCCAGAATCGCCTTGGTCTTCTCCAGGTCGATATGAATCCCTTTTGCCGTGATGATGAAGCCTAAGAACTTACCGCTGGAAATGCCTAGGAAGGACTTGGCCGGGTTCATATTTAGCTGATGTGTCCGCATTAGATCGAACACCGTTCGTAGATCATCCAAGTGGTTGGATTTTTATTTGCTTTTAATGACGATGTCATTAACATAACACTCCACTATCTTTCGGAGATGCTTGCGGAATATGGTACTTATAGCCCTTTGATAGGCATCATTGTGTAACAATACACCCCTTTTGGAGTCCGGAACGTCGTATGCTTTTCGTCTTTAGGAAGCATCTCGATTTGGTTGTAACCGGAGAACCCATCCATGAAGGATATACGCTCGAAGTCGCAGGTGTTGTCAATCATTACGTCGGTGATTGGAAGAGAAAACTCATCTTTAGGACAGGCCGAATTGAGATCTCTGAAGTCTATGCAAATTCGTATCTTTCTATTCTTCTTAGTGACCGGGACGATGTTTGCGACCCAATTCGGATGCTGCTCTTCACGAATGAAGCCACTCTCGATGAGTTTGTCAACCTCCTCCTTAATAGCATCTATGATGTTGGGGCAGAAGCGACGTTGCTGCTGCTTGATTGGTTTTGTCACTACCATATTTTTAGCCTAAGGGTATTTTGGTCATTTGTGATTTATTAGAATTAATTAGAATTTTTGATAATTAATATTGTGCTAATTATTGTGTTGAGTTGACCTAGATTGGCCCTAATCTAGATGTTAGTCATTAGCCTAGAGAATGCATTAGAAGTTTCTAACTAGAAGACTAAGTTAGTTAATATCTAGATATTTTAGCTAAGTTAGATATTTTAGCTTGAAACCTAATTTCTAATTGGGCCTTTAACTTGAGGGCTTAACTTTCATTGTAGAGAGAAGCCTATAGCCCATCAAGTGACTAAACCCTAACCCTAGCTAGAAGTGGCCGGCCAAGCATTGTCCCCCCTTTATAAGCATCACATCATTACATCTTGCCTCCTTTCATTGCCCCCTAAAAACTCTAATTTGTGTTCTTTCCAAAATCTACCCCCTTTCTCCAAATCAACTCCATATTGAGCCTAATCTTTTGCAATGCACCCCTTACTGTAGAAGAGATCTATAGAGGCTAGCTAGCAAGGATTGGAGGCTCTTGGACTATAGCAAGTTGGTGAAGGATCTCATTTCTAGGTTTTTGCATTGAGATTCCAACTCTCAATAGGTAATGGCTCTAAACTCATTTGTTCTTCTGATTTCTCTTCATAGATGCATGCATCTAGGTACCCTACACCTGTGGTCCAAGTTTGGTTCGTGTCCATTTGATACGAGTATCGGAGCCGTATCAGAGTATTGTAGGAAGTATTTGATAAAATGCCTCAATGGACTGTTGGTAAATGTTTTCTAAAACTAATTTCATAGATTTGTAGCTAATTATGTGTAGATTTTAGATCTATGTGATTGAGGTAATTTTAGACATGTTTTCGTGTCGCATTTGGCCCGCACGACAATATGGTACGTGTCCTGCTACCACGAGTCCCGTACTCGCTGGACACGGCACGTGGACATGTGAAAATTGGTAGACACGTAGGGGCAACCTCTGAACGTGCTCATGAACACTATACCAAAACAGACGATTGCCAACAGTTATTACCGTGACAAATATTTTTTGTCACGATAATTACCGTGACTAATCAGGTGTTACAAATTGTTGTAACATTTTTTTGTCACGGTATAAACCGTGACAAAAAATAAATTTTTGTAACGATGTCTGTCACGTTAATAACCGTGACAAAGTTAAGTTTTTGTCACAATAATTATCGTTATAAATTCTAATTTTGTAACATTTTAAACTAAGATGACATAAAACTTTGTGACACTAATTACCGTTACGAAACAATTTTTGTAACAGTTTAAACCGTGGTGGCTAAAAACTGTCACAGATTTAACCGTCATAAATTGTTGATTTTATCAATTTGTAACACTTAATTTTCAAGTTTCGTCGTGAAAATAACCGCCACAAATCATAATATTTTTACAAAAAAAAACATAGAATGTTGATACATAGAAACCATAACCTCTCAATATATATACATGAAAGAAGAAAATAATACACTCAAACTCATTTGTTACTCAAGCAAACGCATTAAAAAATCAAGCGTTACACTAATTCTCTCTATACAATAGGATAAAATTTTCCAACATTATTTGTACAAACAATAATTCTATATTAAAAAAATTAGGAGAATCACCAACACGATGTTCATTACATCAAATTATAAAAAACATAATTTACAGTAGAGCTAGACGAACGAGCAATAGAAAGACTCTTCGATATGAAACTGTCAGCTATTGCATGAAGATGGGCCTATCATCCTTTTTCACTTTGTAACCTGCAGATGATGGCTAAGTCATCTTCATTTGGAGGTATGCAGAATCCTTGCCCAAGCATATCCTTGGTCCAGCCTAAGGAAACAAGAGACATGAAGGAATGAGTAAAAATTTGTCTTTATGTTTGTAAAATCTTGCTAAATAGTGATACGATTTATCTTCTAAAAATGGAAGCAAAAGAGAGGTGGGTATGTATATACACATACCTGGAAAGCAATGAACTTAAATGGTGTGACATTTTGAAGTACCCCATCCTGATGCTGCATCATACCTGGAAAGCAATGAACTTAAATGGTGTGACATTTTGAAGTACCCCATCCTGAAGACATTTTGAAGTACCCCATCCTGAAGCCATCTCTCTGGCCTGAATGATGCAGCATTAGGCCCCCAATTGTAGGACATTCTTCCCAAGGAGTGAGGAACATAAGTTACATAAGGTGAAGAATTAGCACATGAGATGAAGAATGTAAGATCCTCAAAATTCTAAACTCCTATTCAGTTGTACAAGAAGTGAAGGTTTGTTGCTTACTAGACCCATATATATATCGAATTTACATAGTAACAGAGATGATGGTTTGTGGCACTTTTCTCAGGTGAACTTGTTGGTTTTACCATAATATAGGTTTCCTTATTGACAAAGTGCTGTTCTTACAAATAATGAGTTCATCTTGTGTAAGATTTGCTAGTTTTAGATCTTAATAAACCATGTTTTATGCGAAGAAAATCACATAAGTTAGGTTTTGCCTTTGTGCAAATGCCAAGATCTACTTGATTAAAAATTTCCAATTTTTAATAATAGATCTTAATAAATCTGACACTCAGCTCTGTGAAGAAAAATGTAGACATGTATGATCTTGTTATTATTTTCGGTCGTAGAAAGAGATGGAATCGAAAGGAAAACTATGTGACAATCCCTATACTGGCTTACCATGACCGAAAATAATAACAAGATATTAACAGAAACTTGCATCATTTTCCCAAACTCACTGTTTAACAGAAACTTGAAAGTTAGAAAAAAATCTCATAGATCTTAATAAATTTGCATCATTTTCCCAAACTCACTGTTCGTGGTGTTGTGTCATAGTATCCGTGTCCGTGCAACACAGGTCGAGCAACGTGTGTGAGATTTTCAAGAGTCGGGTATTTGTGATTTTTAAGAGAAGGATGTGCCCGTACCTCGCAAACACCTAGTCCTTCCACATCTTTGGGAAGCCTCATTGCAGTCGGCTTCCCGTAGGTGTAGACCCTCCTGAAACTGAGGCTGGGCGGCACCACGAACGGGTGGAAGTGCGTGCCCGACAGGGCCCATCGATGATCCCTCGGCATTAGCCACTTGCCGACGATCCAGGCCTGGCACAACAATCAGACCACACCAATTGGGTTAACATAAGATGTGTCAGTAATATTTGGTTACTTGCAGTGTACCTACTAGGTAATGCATACATACCTTGAAATTTTGGGCTGCCTGATACTTTGTAGCCTGAACAAGGTATTCTTGGTGCTCCTGCGCGGCTTCTTTCTGTATCTTCAGAAACCTCTCGATCGACATGGTCAGCATCTGCAGTAGCCACATCTAGTCCATCAATGATGATGCAATGATACTATGGGAATAATGGTGGAAGAAATTGAAAGGCTTACCATGACCGAAAATAATAACACGATATTAACATAAACTTGCATCATTTTCCCAAACTCACTGTTTAACATAAACCTGAAAGTTAAAAAAAATCTCATTAAATTAAAAAATACATCTAAACATAAAGCAGAGAAGTTGCAAAACATACCTCAAAGGTTTACCTTCCAACACAAAATTGTGTAAAACCTAAAATGGGGCCAGATATTAAGAAAAATAGTACAAGGACGGGTTTACCACACCAATTAGCTTAAGCTTCTTGAAGGCACCTGGAATGCAATTTTAGTATTGCAAATTAGAAACTGCACAAACAGTACAAGGACATTTGAAGGTTATCTTCATCCTTCCACTCAACCAACTTATTTAAATACTTCAAATTCAGGCATCAAACATATGGATCATGTTTAGCCTATTTAACCAAACAGTTAAGGTAAAAATATTCAAATTCAAGTTCAAACAGTTAGCATAACACATGTCAGGGTTCTTACAACAAATAAAGCAAGAGTCTTCCAGAACTTCCATGAGTCACCATCCAATCCTAGTCACATTCTCAAGCCCTGGCCTATAATAATGTCACGCCCCAGAACCAGAACACTGGAGAGCGGGGGCAGACATAGCCAGCTACGTATAATGAAATGGGATCCACTCCACTATACGGTCACGGCTGTCTAGATATATGAGGGTTTATCTACAATACATCAGTCTCTATGGTCAAGAACAAGCCTAGTGTCTCAATCACAAGCAAGTAAGTAGAGTTACAAGATGTAAGATCACCAAATATACAACAGTAAGGCGTCCCAAACATTACATATTCAACTGATCATGAAGCTAGTCGTTACAAAATGTGAGGACTAGCAAGTGTTTAGTCATACATGATCAACCCTAGGTTGCCAATCATGTTACAGCCCGTAGGCAGACAGTAAGTAAAATGTACACGAGCTAACACTTGCTCAGCAGCTAAACGCCTCAAAAGAATAATTTTACAATAGAGTGGGAGAGCCAAAATAAACCCACTCGTTGCCAGGATTCCCTCTAGAGGTCACCATGTGGCTGGAAGTTCGGTAGATCCTCTGGTGTTGCTCCGGTATCTGGCCATACAAAACCAGCTGGTTCAGACCCCAGAAAGAGCAAGTGCCACAAGGGAGGCTTCACTTAGGAACTAAAACCAGCAAATTAGCACAAGAGTATAATTACATAATAAGGGACCGTAATTTAAGAAAAAAAGCATGACAGGTGAATATAAAAGACAGTCTTATACAGAATCAATAAAAGACAGGACATATTGGAAAAGCATGACAGGATGATATACGATGAGATAACCATGGGACTATTCAGATAACCAGGTTACAACCCGTAAACCAAACAAGGACCGGGGTTGTAACCCTTCGTCTGAACAGAACTTGGTTTCTTCCACCATTTATCAGCAAGATAAATATAAAAAATCTGGTCATGTAACAATCTTGTACAAGATCAAGACGAGACTAGACTGATCGAACTCCATCTAACATTCACGGCCAAACAATAAGTACGGCTTGATACTTTAACTAACTAGGGTTATCACAGGCCTAGTTACTAGCAAGATGCAGCGAGATTATTCCAAGTCCAGTTACCCGCCTGCTGCTACCTGAGTGACCCCAGCAAAGAAAAGGAAAAAGATAGCATGATATAGCTGTAGGCCTCTAAAAATGACAGTCACGCTGAGTTGATCAGGACAGAGTCAAAAGTCACGCTCAGTTGATCAGGACAATATTTACAAATCACGCTGAGGAGACAACTCATCATTTGTCAGAGAGTAATTATGACTGACAGTACAACAGTCGAAGAATGTCTCTTCGTATGCAACGTATGCACAGAATTCGAGAGATCACAGCCGTCTATTGCGTGATTTTTGAAATCTTCTTCAGCAAGACTCAACCATCGTCAAGTTGGCGTACCAAAAGAGCTTTTTGTCATTTAATGCGACTGACAAAAGCAATCACTGTCAGAGATTTTATATCAGTCGAGGCACGCTGAATCAAGACAGCTGGCAGTCTTATCTCAAGTCTGCGTGTATTGTGAGATCTTCATCTCAAGTTTGCATGGATTCTGAAGTTTTCTTCCTCAAGCTTGCGTAGATTTTGAAGCGTTTTGCCTCGAGTCTGCGTGGATCCTGAAGCTTCTTGCCCCAAGTTTGCGTGGATTTTGAAGCTTTCTGTCCCGAGTCTGCGTGGATTTTGTCTTCAACAAGTCTGCGTAGATTTTATCAAATTGGAGTACGTGGCAGCCATGCCACTGATCTCTCGCCTGCGTGTCCTGTAACTTGCACACGACTCATGCATGATCGCCATGTGTCCAACAGTTACAGGCCACGTCCAGTAACTGCTCACAACCTTGCGTATGTTAAATCCTGCGTGATTTTCAACTAAGTACAGGCTGTGAAGACAGTTATCTTTTTAGTTATTATTTTTGACTCTATAAATAGAGTTCTTTTTCTCATTCATTGTACAGATACATAGTTATCTACTGTCAAAATTTTGAGAGCTTTTCTTCTTCGCATAGTCCAAGGGATAAAGTGATCGTCTTCTAGATCAGATTCCCACAGTTGTAATTTTCCCAGATACACAATAAATAAAAGAATTTATTTATGGAAAACAAATTGGCGACTCTGCTGGGGAAATCCATCTCCTCTTCTGAGATGGCAACAACTCAATGCGACACTTCGTCAATCGGCTCGACGAAGAAGGTGATGACGATCCAATTTGATCAACTCGCCTATGAAGAAATGCAGCGGGCTAAGAGTGGTAAGCCCACTACAGCCTCCATCATCACTACCAAGTCAAAGGGACACTCTGTCTATGTCCCTAAGAATCAGTTGGCAGCCAATGGTGAAGTCTCTGCCATAATGTCTACTCCTAACACTGGCAAGAACTCTACTGCAAGCACGCACACTCTTGTGCGCTCGAAGATGACAGCAATCAAAGGTCACGCTGACAGTACTGGCTCTTTAGCCAAATCTGTTCCAGTGTGCAATCTCGCATCCAAAAATTACGCTGACAGTACTGGCTCTTTAGCCAAATCTGTTCCAGTGTGTGTCTCCAAAATTAAAAGTCACGCTGACAGTACTGGCTCCTTAGCCAAATCTGTTCCAGCGTACAATTTCAAACCCAAAAGTCACGCTGACAGCACTGGTTCCTTAGCCAAGTCTGTTCCAGTGTGTAATTCTAAAATCAACAATCACGCTAACAGTGCTGGCTCCTTAGCCAAGTCTGTTCTAGCGTGTACTTCCAAAGTCAAAAGTCACGCTAACAGCATTGGTTCTTTAACCAAGCCTGTTTCAGCGTATATTTCATCTAAGAAGAATAGCTCTTTAGCTATCTCTTCTTCTTTGCCAAGTTCCACTAGAACTGGGGGTGGTCTTCCACACAAAGTCCCTTCGAAAAGGAATAACTTTTTAGTTGTTTCTTCTGTTCCTGTAGTTTTTACTTCAGGAACAACTTTGACTGACAATTTTGTTAGTCAAAGAAAAGAAGATGGTCTTTTGACTACTCTTCCTTCTGGACATTCTATGTCTCAAAACTTGAATGAGTCTAAGAAGAAACATTCCTTAGTGTCTTCTTCTATGACTTCTCCGAATTGGGCACAGAATCTGTCCATAAAAGAGGGTTTGTTACCAACTCCTAATCAAGGGGGTGGTTCAACTTTTCCTTCTCTGTAAATATCTAGGTCAATGGAAGAAAAACTCCATGTTTCCAAAACCAATGTGTTACCTCCAACTGATCTAAGAACAAAACTTAACACTTCTGGTGTTAAGAAACCATACCAGTTGGAAACAAGGATAAGAGATCCAGATGCAGAGTATGCAAGAAACTATATGGCTCATATTAATCATTCTCTATATAATCAAGAGCTATCAAGATCCAAGAACAGGAAATATACTCCTCAATCTTCACAAACAGATTTACGAGAATATCTTCAACAGAAGAGAAGAAGTGATTCTGTGTCAAAGGACCATGCTGAATGTGACTTCTATCCAAGAGTCATAATTTAATGCAGATGTCAATCAATGGCTTATGACCATGTTGATCATGAATGTGACTTCCAGCCAAGAGTCACAATGCAATGCAGATGTCAAACAAAACGACAATCTATCTTTAATCGGATTCAGTGTGAACCTATGCATGATGAAGATGAGCCTTTGTTTGCTTCTGTCAACATGACCTCTCGGGATACTGGGGTAGAGCTGATAGTCCAGATGGAGTATATAGAAACACCAGAGCAAGAGTCTTAGCTTCTAGTTAAAGAAATTTGATCTCTGAAGATGATTCTGAATTTCTGGGAGAATCTAACTTCCCACCTCTTCCTACTAGGGGTAGTTCTCCTATAAATGACTTTGATGCACGAAACAGTGATTCAGAACAAACAACATCCACCAGTTCATCAATATAATCCCTCGTACAGTCACGACGTATATGGTGGATGGGAATAATGAATTGAACAATGAACCTTCCTCTTCCTTGACTCCTCAAGATCAAAGAATTGCTTCTTTGGAACAGCAAATGAAGTCTATGGCTGATACTATGAAATCAACGTATGAACTCATGACAGCTCAGTTGCAAAATCGACAGACTGTACCAGATGCCATACCAACTAACGCTGATATGAGTCCAGTACAAGTTCCTCCAACAGTACAATCCAATACTCCTAGACCAGCTCAACCAAACCCTAGTCTCTCTGGAGCTGGGGGTAGTGCTTATAATGCTGTTCCTCCTCCCAACTATTCTCTACAAGCTATAACTCCACAATCTTCCGGAGTTGTTAATGAAGAATTGAGGAATCTCAAAACTCAATTCGAAGCATTCAAACAGAAAGATGGTTTACAAAGGTTAGGCATCAAGCAACCTTATCCGATAGAATGGAAGCAAGTATCGTATCCTCCTAAGTACAAGCCTCCTACTCTCTCATTCTATGATGGAACCACTTCTCCAAGTCAGTTTATTAATCACTTTGAAGTGATGACTGATCAATTGCAACCAAGCGACACCCTCCTTACTCGGGTGTTTGTTGGATGTCTCAAGGGAACGGCTTATGAATGGTATAGAAGTCTCCCAGATGGGAGCATTACCTCATTTGCCGGTTTCAAACAGATGTTTCTTGAACGGTTCTATGAAGGGCTCAATGACATGACTATGTCTGCTCTTATTAGAATCAAGCAGAAAAATAATGAAACTACAGAGGATTACATTGAACGGTTTCGAAGAGAAGCTCTGAAGATGCCTCTTGGAACTCCTGATGCTGTCACCATCGACACATGCAAATCAAACTTGTTGCCAATCATCAGCATGTGGACAGGATCCACCCAATTCCAAGACTGGCCTTCTTTTATAGTTAGTGCCAAGGCTACAGAAATTAGTGCTGAAACCTTCAAAGGTTTAGGAGTGCAGATGACTCCCAAAGAAACAGGTCAAGGTACTAACAATAAAAACAATGTTCGTAAAGGAAAAGAAACTCTTGAAGTTAATCTTCAGAGCAAAGATGCATCAACTGTTCAAACTTCTCCTACCTCTATAACTCAACAACCAAGAATACCTCGCCCCAAGGAAAAATACTCTTTCGATGATGACGATGTCCTTGGTATCTTTGAATGTCTGCTGAAAGGTAATAAGATACAATTACCTGAAATCAAGAAACCTGATGAAGCTGGTAAGACAGATCATCCCAAATACTGCCCATATCACAGAATGTTGGGTCACACAATTCGTACATGTTATGTACTGAAAGGAAAGATCCAAGAAATGATTAAATCTGGAGCTATCTTCCTTACTCCGAAAGAGAAGACCGTCACCTCCAACGTCGTCTCTATGCAATTCGGAGATTTCCCTCCTCAACTCATTGAAAGTGGGATCGTTCCTATTCCCAAGGCAACTCTTGAGATAGTGAATATTCTTCCTCCACAATTTGAAGGATTAGTGCCAATCACTTTGGAAACTGGAGAAATCATGTGGATTCATCCTGATCTAGTGGCAGATTTTAAAAATACTACTTCTCGAAAGTCCAAAAAGGATGGAAAGATTAAGTCATGTCATATGACGTCTCTTGGGTCTACCTCTGACACAGAGCCAAAAGAGAAAGAAGAAGCACTTGCTGGTGCTACTCGAACGGGGAAACCTTATCTAAAGGATTATTCCAAGAATCCTGAGGATACTCCTGATATCCCTTCAGCTGATAAAGATGCTCCTAATGTTCCTTCTGAAGAAGAATCATCTACTGCACCTGTTCCTTCAACTACACCAGTTGAACCTGTTTCTTCCAAGCCTACGGCTTTTGAGAAAGGCAAACAACAGGCTCGGTTTGATAAACCAATCAAGAAGTCCCCTCCTCTTGGGCTTCAGAAGCCTTATAACTTCGACATTCTAGCTCAACTTGCTAATACTCCAGCTAGAATGTCCCTCTTTGAACTTCTACGTCTTTCTAAAGAAACTCGGGAGACGTTAAGTGAAGCACTTCTTCAAGCAGACTCTTGTATTGCACAATTGAAGAAGCCAGATGCGGAACCTGCCACTTGCTTACATTGCAACAGTGTATTGGAGATTATCCCAAATATCACCTTTACACAAGACGACATGCTATTGGAGGATAATCGACATGATCGGCCTCTCTACTACACTGGTTATATCGATACGATGAAGATAGATCGTATCCTCATTGACCCAGGGTCTGCTATAAGCATAATGCCAAAGAGTGTGTTGGATGAACTAAAAATCCCTCTTCACAAGCTCTCTAAGACGGTTACTACTATCTTAGGATTCAATCAAAGCCGAAGCGAGCCTTTGGAAAAGATTCATCTGAAGCTTCAGATAGGCGATTTCAGATCCAAAGTCACTTTCTATGTGATTGAGATCGTGGGATCCTATAATCTTCTTCTTAGGAGGCCCTTTCTTCATGAAAATAATGTGGTGCCTTCTACTCTTCATCAGTGTCTTAAGTACATTGATAGCAATGGAAGAGTACAAAAAGAAGTTGCTGATATAAATCCCTTCCATGGGGTTGAAGCTTATTTCAATAATTCCCGAATGTACAAAGAAGAGTATACAAGGGTCATACAAGCTATGGAGAAAGAGGATTCACAAAGTGAGACTTTAATAATCCCTGTTAAAGGTCGAGCTACTCAGCAACAATCTCCCAAACCCTCTGGAGAAGGTTCTTTCATCATTCCAGTGAGTGGACGGATCTCTCCGTTGCCTCAGTCGTCTGCTCAAGATACAATGATCATTCCTGTTAGTGGGCGTACTACAGTTCCTGTATCTTCACAGGATACTCTGCTAATTCCAGTTGGAGGACGGATTACTCTTCCATCTCAAGCTTCAAGGGAGCTCACCTCTTCTGAGCCATTTGTTATCGATCTTAATCGAAACAAAGCTTCTTCTCATTCTTCTTCTTCCCCTTTAGTCATTGAATTGGCTAAAATCTCTAAGGCTCAGCCTTCTCCCAATGTAAATATTGCTGCTTTTACATTTAATGAAAAGTCTCCATCTTTGCAGTACGCTGATGTGTGTAATTATGTTCATAGTTATTTACATTTGTTAGATGACTTGAGCACAATAACCATAGGAGTTGTACAGACTGTTCATACAGATGTATCTCTAGAACCTGTACAATCTTCATACTTTCTAGTTCCCAGCAGAAAGCCAGGAGACATTCCAATACTCTTTTACAAAGGGCCCCAAAGTCCTTCTGATTTAGAAGATGATGACAAAAACGATGATACTGGAAGATTACAACTACGTCGCTATAGTCAGCAATCCAAAGACATTATCAAAAATATGGGCTATGACTTCAGAACTGGCCTCAATAGTAGAAAAGGAAGAAAAATGCCTGTTCGTATTCCCCCTCTGAAATATGGAAGGACAAAATACGGATTGGGCTATATTGCTCCTACTCCTTTTATCAATATTTTCCATGAAGATCCCGAGTCTGACGAAGATAAGAGATCTGATTCTTCCAGTACTACCTCTTGGGATTCCGATATGAGTATCGGTGATTTCTACTGCAACATTCTGTCTTCCAATATGGTTTCCATTGACCATTCTGAAGAAAGTGATGAAGACGAAGAAGAGTTTGAAATCTCACCTGAATCAGAACAATGGGCCCAAAGATTAGATAATCAATGGGAGTTCCGTTTCGAGCAAAAAGAACCTCCGACTGAAGACAAACTTGTTCAAATAGATGTTGGTGAAGAGGGATCTCCCAAACCAATATTCATCAGTGAAAGTCTTTCAGAACATGATAAGCAAGACATGATCAAACTCATTCGTGACTACATCGATGTCTTCGTTTGGAGTTATGAAGATATGCCAGGACTTGATCCACAAATTGCAACTCACAAGCTCAATATCTTGCCGAATGCTAAACCGGTCAAACAACAACAGCGACGATTTCGTCCAGACATTATGGATGCAATTGAAGCTGAAGTCAATAAACTCATAACCTCCGGGTTTATTAGAGTGGAACAACATCCCGATTGGGTGGCTAACATAGTTCCTGTCCTTAAAAAGACTGGCATGATCAGAGTATGCATAGACTTCCATGATCTCAATGTGGCATGCCCTAAAGACGAATTCCCTCTACCAATCACTGATGTCATGATTGATAATACCTGTGGATTTGAACGGATGTCATTCATGGACGGGTATTCTGGGTACAATCAGATTAAAATATTTCCAGACGACGAGAAGCACACTTCTTTCAGAACGCCGATCGGTACGTACTGTTATACAGTTATGCCATTCGGTCTCAAGAATGCAGGAGCAACTTATCAACGAGCTATGAGCACTATATTCCGTGAACATTTACGGAAAACAGTCGAATGCTATGTTGATGATATTGCAGTCAAAAGTCGACAAAAGGAGGATCATATCCAAGATTTGAAGACTATATTTGATCTAATGCGTAAGCATCAATTAAAGATGAACCCTACTAAGTCCTTCTTAGGCGTCTCTAGTGGTAAATTTCTCGGCTTCGTCATTACCTCTAAAGGTATACACGTGGATCCCGAGAAGATCAAAGCCATCCAAGAGATGCGTCCTCCACGCACCTTAAAAGAGCTACGAGGATTTCAAGAAAGGATCGCTTATATCAGGAGATTCATCTCTAATTTATCAGGACGCTACAGACCATTCAACAAACTTATGAAAAAAGGTGTTTCTTTTGTCTGGAATGATGAATATCAGAAAGCATTCGATGATATAAAATAATATATGATGAGCCCTCCAGTATTGGTACCTCCCGTTTCAGGAATTCCATTTCTCCTATATACTCGAGCAATGAGTCATTCATTGGGTGCATTACTCGCTCAAAAGAATCAAAATGGTCATGAACAAGCCATCTACTATCTCAGTCGTACTATGACCGGAGCTGAACCTCGATATTCACCGGTCGAAAAAGAATGTCTAGCCTTGATATTCGCTGTTTAAAAGACACGACATTATATCATTGTCCAGACTATTCATGTCATCTCCAGGATCAATCCTATACGGATCATGATGAAGAAACCCAGTATTTTGAATTCTCGATTAGCTAATTGGGGAATCCTACTTGCTCAGTATGACATGTATTATATTCCTCAGAAGTCAGTCAAAGGACAAGCTTTAGCTGATTTTCTAGCTGCTCATTCAATTCCAGAAGATTCAAAACTCTATGATGAAATTCCAGATGAAGTCCTAGATTCAAACCAAATTGCTGAAGAAGATCCTACTTGGCGTCTATTCTTTGATGGAGCTTCAAGGATAGGTCCTAATGGTGATATTGTCGCTGGAGTTGGAATTGTTCTTGTATCGCCAGAAGGTCTTGCTATCCAAAGAGCTTATTCTCTCGACCAGCCGTGTTCAAACAACGTAGCTGAATACAATGCATTGCTTATTGGTCTTCAAATCGCTAAACATCTGAATATTCAACATTTGGAGGCGTACGAAGGCTCTAAACTCATTGTCAATCAGATAAGGGGGACTTATGAAGTTCGCCATCAAGATCTGGTTCCTTATCATAGATCAGCTATATCTATAGCTTCTTCGTTTGAAGAATTCTTCATTGAACATGTTAGACGAGCATGTAATACGGAAGCTGATGCTCTAGCTAATCTTGCGGCGGTGTTAGCTATTCCAATTAGACGACAATAAATGATTATTGTTCGCAATCGAGAATTATTTTATCTGGAAAATAACCTAACTCTAGGGCTTCCAATTGACATTGAAGAATCAACATCTCATGACGTCAACACAACAAGAGGATTTGGATTTAGTCGTAAATCTTTATCATCTTCATCTGATTCTAGCATAGAATTTATCTTCAGTAACTCAGCCGAGAATCAAAATACGGATACGGATTGGAGACTTCCTTTCTTAGATTTCATATTGTATGATATTCTTCCGGATGATCCGAGTGAGGCAGCATCTATCAGACGACGATCACTCCGATTCTATTATAATCATACGACAAAGACCTTATATCGTCGAGCTTATGATGGTTTACTTCTTCGATGTGTTGCCGGTGATGAGGCTCAACAAATCATTCGCGAAGCACATGATGGAATTTGTGGAGCACATCAGCCTGGACCAAAACTTCAAGACCGTATTCGACGTATGGGTTATTATTGGCCCACTATGGTATCAGACGCCATCGAATATGCAAAGAAGTGTAAAGCTTGTCAAATCCATGCGGATTTTATTCATCAACCCTCGAAATTTCTACATCCGACGGCAGCATCATGGCCCTTCGAAGCTTGGGGCATGGACATTATCGGCCCGATCAATCCGCCGTCATCCAAGGGTCATCGGTTTATTCTCGCAATAACCGATTACTTCTCCAAATGGGCCAAAACTATTCCTTTATCTGAAGTTAAGACGTCTAATGTCATCAGCTTTATTAAGCATCATGTCATCTACAGATTTGGTGTTCCTCGACGCATTATTCATGATAACGGACCACAGTTCGTTAGTCAGAAGTTTACTCGATTCTGTGACGATCACCGGATCAACAATGTGGCTTCTACTGCATATAATCCGGCAGCTAACGGATTAGCGAAAGCTTTCAACAAGACCATCATCAAACTCCTAAAGAAGTTTGTCTCTACTAACAAACGTAATTGGAGTGAGAAGCTCGGTGAATGTTTGTGGGCTTATCGCACTACAGTTCGTAATGCTACTAAAAGTACACCCTTCTCTCTGGTGTATGGTTGCGAAGCTGTTCTTCCATTAGAGATTCAAATTCCTTCTTTAAGGATAGCAATCGCTAATGAACTCACTGCAGAAAATAATGATCGTCTTCGACTTCAAGAATTAGAAGCTCTGGATGAAAAGCGATTATCTGCTCAACAGAATATTGAATTCTATCAAACTAGAATCTCAAGAGCTTTTAATAAGAAAGTCAGAGTTCGATCGTATCAAAAGGGAGAACTTGTTCTAACAGTCAGACGTCCTTTGACTATGACTCATTTGAGTAAGGGCAAATTTGACGCAAAATGGGAAGGACCCTATATTGTGAGCAAAGTTTTCTCAAATGGAGCTTATCAACTCTCAGAATTGGATGGTCGAAAAGTTTTAATGCCTATTAATGGCAAATTCCTTAAGAAGTACTATGTATAAATGTAAATGCTTGTAATCATCACAGTTTTATGTTTAGAAATAAATTTTTTATTTTATTTTTATCATGAATGATGATACATGATATTAAAGAAGATCACTATCATCCTTTTCTACATTTGGACGTGGGCCACTGCCGTCCTTCTCGAAGACGCGATCAGCAAAAGAACTGAGAACCTCTTTGCTGGAACCCACAAGGAACTTACAAGCAGCCATTCTCATGGCTTCTTCTTCTTCAGTCTTTCCTGGTTCGAGTAAGAAGTCCAGAATATCCCTTGGTGGCTTGGGTACAGACGAACCTTCGCCTGCTACTGCCTTCTTCAATTGAATTAGATCAGCAGGGCGTTCTCCAGTGCCTTTCTGAATCCTTATGGCAATTCCAGCTTTCTTGGATGCTTCCTCAGACGACATTTTTATGTTTAAAAGTAGAAGTGTTTGTTCTTGTCAGATTTCTGCTATATTTATAGGCAGAAGTTCCTCAAATAGTGAAGTGTCACATTCATCCGACGATCCGACGATTCACATATTCATTAATGCTTGACGGTTCATCCGTTCATTTCTCACATTCATCCGATGATTCACACATTCATTAATACTTGACGGTTCATCCGTTCATTTATTACGTTCGTCCGTTCATGATCTTCTATCAATTTATGTGGGGATTCATTATTTATCATGTTTTTATAACCTCTGAATCAATTCCGAATCTATCTACTCATTTGTCATTTTTGACCTCTGCATAGAAATCAATCTATTTTCTTTTGAGTTCATACATATTATCACGTCCATAATACCTCTGATAATATCATATACTCTAAAACATAAAAGAAGATTTTATTATATATTATATCCACAATTCATCCACAAATACAAATTATTGAGCATAGAAGAATTATCATTTCCATTCTCATTTCACCATAAAAAGTCTATTACATTTTCTTAGACTTTCTTACAAATCATAATGGAAATCTATTACAATCTTGGATTTTCATTCTACACCACAACAATAACCTAAAAGAGATCTATCTTCTTCTTTAGATCTTCTCCGTCGGACCTTCACCGTCAGGTTCGTTGTTGGTGGCAATTCTTGATTGTCTGGGTCCCAGTCACGACCAGATCAGCAGGAATCAAACTCTGGTCTTCTCTCTCAGACGAGAGGAGAACCACAGAGTATGGCAGCCCGAAGTCGTGGTGCTGCCAATACAATTGGTGGATTTGGGGTAACCTCTCAAGGAAGATAGGAATGTATTCCACATTGGGATACAATTCCTAGTTCTGCCTTGAAAGGAACTCTACTACCCGATTTCTCGGGGTAGAGCTGACTCCACCATCCAACTCTCGTGTATAAAGGCTCTTCCTACCATCTGAGGAAGACCCTTTTATCCCACGAAGAGTTCTGAGTTGTCTGATTTGTGCGTCAAAAGCGCATGAGCTCCCTGATGTTGGTGTCAGAAGAACGCTCCCCACAGCATCCAAATCGCCAATGCCAGTTCTAAAGAAAGTTTTCAGCTGAGCTTCTGCAGAGAACAGCAAGGAAAAAGAGAATTAATCAACATAAATGTCATTTGGCACGCACTGGCTAGTCAGGCATATCCTGTTCAGTCAGAGACAAAAATCCATAGTACGCGTACTACATTGGACTTACCTTCAAGTTTGGTGCTAAGAATTGGCAAACTCATGTTTGATACAATGTGCAGAAATTGAACATTAGAAAGCATTGCTTTCCTGTTTGAGAATGAAATCTCCCAAAAATTTCATTATCAGAGAAGAAGAAGAAGAATGGGAGATGAGTATCTGTGAAACTCATCTATCTATTTAAAGGGCAAAGTACAAGCTTATTCTTAGAAAAGATCCGCGTAAATAGCGCTCGTAAACCATAAAATGAGTGTCACGTGTACTTTGGAAGACAACGCAACATTGGAAACAGTCAAAGAGTGCTAATTAACATTCTTCATTAATGCACGCTGTTCAAACACAAAAGTTGTACTATATTCTTCAAGACAGGCACTGATGGCCTTACAAAAGACAAAAGAAGAAGTGCAACATTTTCAAAAGAAGACAAAAGTATAAAAGACACGCTCTATTTAGCAGAGCGGCTGAGCTTAGTGCCCAGTTCTTCTATGCTCTTAACCCCCATGCGGTGTAACAGAGCCTTCAACATTTCACGCTGCTCTGCAAGGCTGCGTCCGTCAGAAGAAGACGAGCCATCCAGACCAAAATAGCTCAGAAAATTCTTGGCTAAATGCATGGGATCGTCTTTGAACTCGAAGACTAGGGGCTCCGGTTCCTTACCCTCAAAAGTGGGATCACCATGGGAACAAAAACCCAATTTGCGTGCTTCTTCTTCAGCTTCTTCCTTTGGTGTCATATTGACGTAAGATGAAGATTAAAAATGAATCTTCTCCCTGTTTATATAACAGAGCTCGCCGGCGGTTCATATTCTACCATAAATTGGATGCAATCAGTCTCGGAGAACGAAGAGTCATTATGACATTTAATAAGTTCGTTTGGATATTTTCAAAGAACTTCGAAGTCTTTTCGACTTCCGAAAAATTTGAAGTCATCTCAGCATGACTGATTTCATTTTATCATCTTATTTTTCAAAGTATTTCGAAAATTTTGAAGTTTTTTCAATTTTCGAAAACTTTGAAGGGGGTCTTGTAGGCCTTTAAAAATGACAGTCACGCTGAGTTGATCAGGACAGAGTCAAAAGTCACGCTCAGTTGATCAGGACAATATTTACAAATCACGCTGAGGAGACAACTCATCATTTGTCAGAGAGTAATTATGACTGACAGCACAACAGTCGAAGAATGTCTCTTCGTATGCCACGTATGCACAGAATTCGAGAGATCACAGCCGTCAATTGCGTGATTTTCGAAATCTTCTTCAGCAAGACTCAACCTTCGTCAAGTTGGCGTACCAAAAGAGCTTCTTGTCATTTAATGCGACTGACAAAAGCAATCACTGTCAGAGATTTTGTGTCAGTCGAGGCACGCTGAATCAAGACAGCTGGCAGTCTTATCTCAAGTCTGCGTGTATTGTGAGATCTTCATCTCAAGTTTGCGTGGATTCTGAAGTTTTCTTCCTCAAGCTTGCGTGGATTTTGAAGCATTTTGCCTCGAGTCTGCGTGGATCCTGAAGCTTTTTGCCCCAAGTTTGCGTAGATTTTGAAGCTTTTTGCCCCGAGTCTGCGTGGATTTTGTCTTCAACAAGTCTGCGTAGATTTCATCAAATTGGAGTATGTGGCAGCCATGCCACTGATCTCTCGCCTGCGTATCCTGTAACTTGCACACGACTCATGCATGATCGCCATGTGTCCAACAGTTACAGGCCACGTCCAGTAACTGCTCACAACCTTGCGTATGTTAAATCCTGCGTAATTTTCAACTAAGTACAGGCTGTGAAGACAGTTATCTTTTCAGTTATTATTTTTGACTCTATAAATAGAGTTCTTTTTCTCATTCATTGTACAGATACATAGTTATCTACTGTCAAAATTTTGAGAGCTTTTCTTCTTCGCATAGTCCAAGGGATAAAGTGATCGTCTTCGAGATCAGATTCCCACAGTTGTAATTTTCCCAGATACACAATAAATAAAGGAATTTATTTATGGAAAACAATAGCAGACACACTGTAGTAAGATACATGTGTCCTAAGGAAGTGCCACACTCGACGGAGGGCTGGGAATGCGCTCATCTCGACGGATAGCAATAAATCCCTAGTATAAATATATATATATATAAGGCCGGGATCAAAGGGGCAATAGGTAACTTGGAAAGTCTCTCCATGAACTACTGGATTATTCTAGTAATTAGCCTTAGTCCATTTCAGTGGGTAACCCTGACCGTGGTACTCAGGGGTCCCCGTTCTAGACATGATTCAAGACAAGACGGGTTCATTTGTACAAGCACAATCGTCCACGGTGTCCAGGTCATTCATACTTATCATGTCAGGCAGCCGTCGCAACAGCTTTACCAGAAGTATCATGTCAGGTTTATCATGTCAAGAGTGCGCCACGACGGGCCACTATCAAGAATTATCATGCCAAGTTATCATGTCAAATTATCAGGTCAAGTCTATTTGTCAGGAGTGCACCACGGCGGGTCACTATCAAGTCATACCAGTTATCAAGGGGGAAAGAAACTTGCACAATTAAATAATAATATATTTATAATATATATATTCTTGAAGCCAAGGAGAAACTCTACAACTTTCATGTTGGGAGTGGGAAGAAATTCTGACCACAATTCAAGCAAATAAAATATTTAAACAATCAAAGTGGACCCCATACGGCCCGAAAGTGGGAGAATATTTATGCGGCCAAAGAGAGTGGGAGGCCACCCATGCGGCCAGCCAAAGCTTATGCGGCCAAGAAAATAACTGAAAGGGGCCATGCGGCCAGCAAAAAATATTCATGCAACCAGAAAAGACAAAGAGAGTGGGACCCGCAATAAATACAAGCTTCCACTCAAGCAAAAGGAAAAGGGACACGTGGCCACTCCAGTACGGAGGCCATGTGGGACTCAACAATTAATGCAACAAGGAAGGAAGTTCACGTGAACCATTTAATTGATGATCCACGTGAGGCAATGATTGCATGTATATAATAAGCTAATGCTTGCAATTATTTAATGAAAAGGCCATGCGGCTCATATATTTCCATGCACATGCTAATGCTAGCAAGAGCAATTACATGCGGCTATATACAAATCTCATGCGGCCCACGTAAAATTTTTCCATGCGATCAATCACAAATTTCCATGCGGCTCACTTAAGCCATGCAAATGCTTAGGCCAAAATTTAATGCATGCTGGTCATGCATTTCTAAGGCATTCAAAGTTTTTAAATATGTAAATCTATATGCGGCTATGCAATTGAAGCAAGCAAGCAAGGCTTGCTAGAAGAACCCATGCGGCTAGGCATTGATTGCTACTCATGCGGCTACATTCAAATAATAGGCCCAGCAATTGCTTTAAGGTGAATGCAACATTAAATTATATTTAATATGGGCCTGGAATTGCTTTTAAGTCTAATTAGCATTTAATGCTTAGTATAAAACATGAAAAATGCTTTTCCAGGAAAGCATTTAAAGCTTGAATGACATTTAATGCTTATTATAAAGCATGGGGATGCTTTTCCAGGAAAAGTATTTAAAGCTTGAATGGCATTTAATGCTTATAATGCAAGCATGCAATGCTTCCATCTCATGCGGCTATGCTTCCATCCCATGCGGCTATGCTTCTTTGCATGCATTATTACACCACTACATGCGGTTAAGGCTTGGTGTTTCCAAGCAAAATACACATTTGTGCGCTAATGCATTATTTCTAATGCTTAGTCTCCATGCGGCTCATATTATTTCATATGCGGCTAGCTACTGTGGGTTGCATGCAGGCAAGAAAATATTAAAAGTAAGTAATATTTAAGAGCAAGCCATATGCGGCTCACTTGCATGCTGGTGCATGCAATATTTAATGCATGCATGCAATTAATGATTGCAAGGCCATGCGGCCAGAAAACCACTTGTCGCATGAAATAGTCATGCGGTCAAGTACTGTTCTTCTCCTCAATTCAAAGAAGAAAAATACCATGAAGCCATACTTTCAAGCTCCATAATTCCATCATCCAGAGTCCAAATTCGAACTTCCATAGGTCAAAATGGGACAGAATAAAATTCTCTACAACATGGAACCATCAAAACTTGGAAATAATAAGGATAAACAGATCAAACCCAAGAAAATCCGAAAATACCATAAAAATAGATCTACATGAATTTAACCATGGAAATAAAAAATGCTAAGTACTAAAGTGGTTTAGAAACACATGAGAAAGACAATAGAACAATATAAATGGGGTTCCTCCATGAAGCAAGATGCACTTGCCTAAGCTCTCCACTCTCTCCTGGTAGGTGAAGAGTAAAGATGGAGAAGAAGAAATGAGTAATGAGTAATAATGAAAGAGAGAGAGTGGGATTAATATTTATGGTGGGAGTGGTGGTTGGTGGGAGGGGTTCTCCACATGATAAATCAAAACAAGCAAGGTCAAATAAACCGAACCGAACCAAGCCAATGCAATTACCATGAGAGACCATAAGCCAATTAAACCAATCAAACAAAATTAACCAAATTTAACTAATCATGATTAAGCAAAAATATGGGTCCAAAATACGTATACGTACAGTAAATACGTATCACGAATTTGGGACACTACATCCTATCCACCTTAAAAGAATTTATTCCTCAAAATTTAATCAAGAGGCTAGAGATGTAAGGACAAGCTACACTATCACAAACAATCTATAACTACCAACCAATCATACAGTCATTCATGCAAGCAAGGATTCGAAGCGTAAGGCATAAGGAAGATATTACGCCTTACGAGCCAAACTAGACGGGATAACGCGATCAGATATCATCCTCACGCTCTCACGTTTGACTCTCCCAAAGAGGGATAAACTCAAGCAACATAGACTAAACAGATAGCTTGACTCTTGAGGGTCTATCTCTTCGGTCAAACATGGACACGGGCCTCTCCTCATACGAAAAGGTTGGTACCAATAACCATTTTCGAATAATCTAGGATATGGCTCGGGTCCGGAACATATCGTCGCATTTAGGATACAGGAAATATATCATGTACCCCGCATAATGACGGCAGGAAAGCAAGACAATATGATGCAGATACCTCTCTGCCAATTCTGGACCTGAGCCTGGGCTAGAGCAAACTGCTGAGGTCCCTGCTGCTGGAATCTCCTCTGCCTATACTGAGCTTACACCTGGGCATACTGCTGAGGCCTTTACTGCCGAAAAGCTTGGACCTGCGTTGGCAACGACCTCGAGGATGGACACTGCTGCTAGACTGGTACTGGGGCTGGTCCCCTAACCGATGAACTGATCATGGCTGGTGATGAGTCAGTCCTGAACGGGCAGGACCTTACCTTGTGGTCCGGCGCTCCACATAGCAAACACAATCCTCGAGTCTTGCGACATTCTGAAACAACATGTCCAGGCTTCCCACAATGAGAGCAGCCCATTGTGGAAGACTGCTTCTGCTGCTGAGAATACGTCGGAGTTGAATGTTGAACCGACGTAACCAAAGCTGTCCTTCTCGGAGCTCCAATGGTCAAAGCCCTAGCTGCCGGGGCTGGGGATGACGACTGGTTCATCTGGCCGCGAGATCGCTTTCGACCTCCGGTCCTGTCACTGTTCGCTGCACTGTTCCCATGATGTCTACCTCTGCCCAGAGCATCTGCCACCGCCTGACGCAAAGTGTTTCCTCGAGGATCCTGCGATACAAGCAACTTCCTGATAAGTCCAACCAAGGCTTCATCATACTGCCTTGCGGGCTGGGCTGGCTGAACCGGGGGTTCTGGATCTCCGTGAGGCATGACCCGGGAAGGTGCTTCTGAGTGCTGGACCTGATCCCCAGGTTGCTGCTGGTCCACAGGAGGTGCTCCGCCTTACTGATCGGCAGGTCCAGGAACAATGCCGCTGAAGAAGACGACATAGGGAACAATAAGGAAGGACCAGGATAGATCAAGGATTACAAGCATGTGATCAGGACAAGAATTTTAGGAATCAAGAGGATACAAGCAGAGATCAAGGGTGAGTACTGATTGAGACATCTATTCGGTAAACCCTCACATATCTTGATTTATAAGACCTGTATGGGCCACCACTAAAACCATATCACGCCCTAGAAACCATGCACTACTAAAATACCCTACTTTACCGACGGAAGTTTAGCGACGGACGGATTCCGTCGCTAATAGCGACCAGTTTCCGACATCTTAGCGACGGATTAGCGACAGACAACATAACATAATTTTTTCCAATTTTAAATGTAAAAATTTGTCGGGTTTCCGTCGCTAAGTCGACGAACGTTAGCGACGGATTCTTTTTCGTCGCTTATTCGTCGCAAATGTTGGCGGCAAAATCTTTAAAACATTGGCGGGAACTTTAGCGACTAACTGGCGACGGATATATCCGTCGAAAAACACCTTTTAATTGGCGACGGTTTAGCGACTAATTTATTCCGTCGCTATTCCGTCGCTAGGTTCTGTGCCCTAACTTAAATTGAACCGACGGGGGGAATTTTTCATTCCCCCCAAAACTCTCTCTCTCTCTCGCGGCTCTCTCTCTCTCGCGCGCGGCTCTCTCTCTCTCTCTCGCGGCTCTCTCTCTCTCTCTACCAGGTATCTCTCTCTCTCTCTCTCTCTCTCTCTTTCTCTAATTTTGGGTTTTGGGGCCGGGGGGGGGAGTGGGGGGGGTCGGCTTCGCGGGGGGTGGAGAGGGCGGGGGGGGGTGGTGAATGGGGTCAGGGGGTCGGGGGGGTGTGGGAAATGGGGGCAGGGGGTGGGGGGGTGGGGAATGAGGGTCGGGGGGTCGGGGGGGTGGGGAATGGGGGCAGGGGGGTCGGGGGGTGGGGGGTGTAGAGGGCAGGGGGGTCGGGGGGGGTGTTGAATGGGGGCAGGGGGGTCGGGGGGGGGGGTCGGGAATGGGGGCAGGGGGGTCGGGGAGGGTGGGGGGTGGAGAGGGCAGGGGGGTCGGGGAGGGTGGGGAATGGGGGCAGGGGGGTCGGGGGGGGTGGGTAATGGAGAGGGCAGAGGGGTCGGGGGGGGGGGGGTGTTGAATGGGGACAGGGGGGTCGGGGGGGGGGGGGGGTGGGGAATGGGTTGCATTCCCCGATACGGATACGGTTTGGCATGTCCCGATCCTAAGAAATAATACTATTTCATTTAATTTAATTTCATTTAATTTCAAAACTACTAAGAAATAATACTTAAAACACTTAAAATTATGCCTAAATGTATAAATTATATGTTTTTAAATGTAAATAATTTATTAATAATTATTTGTTTTCCAATACCAAAAAAATCTGATACTTCGATCCGATACCGCCGATACTACCGATATCGCCGATACCAATACTAGATTGCTTAGACTTATATTGCAAGGTAACTAGATACAAGTTATGATACAATGTAAATGCAAGTATACATGTTAGCTAGATAGCTTAGACTTATATTGTAATCTCCTATTCACACGAGTATTGATATCGTCGATGCCAATACTCGTAGGAATATATAGTCCGATACCGATTCCGATACCGATACTTTGAACCTTGATTTAAATACATGTTAGTATAGTATCTTCACATTTATGTTAAGAGTATATACATGATTAGCAAGGTAACTAGATACAAGTTATGATACAATGTAAATGCAAGTATATATGTTAGCTAGATAGCTTAGACTTATATTGCAATCTCCTATTCACACGAGTATTGATATCGCCGATGCCAATACTCGTAGGAATATATAGTCCGATACCGATTCCGATACCGATACTTTGAACCTTGATTTAAATACATGTTAGTATAGTGTCTTCACATATATGTTAAGAGTATATACATGATTAGCAAGGTAACTAGATACAAGTTATGATACAATGTAAATGCAAGTATACATGTTAGCTAGATAGCTTAGACTTATATTGCAATCTCCTATTCACACGAGTATTGATATCGCCGATGCCAATACTCGTAGGAATATATAGTCTGATACCGATTCCGATACCGATACTTTGAACCTTGATTTAAATACATGTTAGTATAGTGTCTTCACATATATGTTAAGAGTATATACATGATTAGCAAGGTAACTAGATACAAGTTATGATACAATGTAAATGCAAGTATACATGTTAGCTAGATAGCTTAGACTTATATTGCAATCTCCTATTCACACGAGTATTGATATCGCCGATACCAATACTCGTAGGAATAGTTCGATACCGATATACATTGTAGAGCTCTGTTTTGCTATTCTGGACATGTTGTGACCTGTGCTGTTCTAAATAGGAGCCAGACACACTCCTGAGACGGGGGAGTATGTATAGTGATGTGGATTCTTACTAACTTATCATGTGAACCCATTTATGGGCCCTTCATTGAGCCTTCTCATGTGCAACTTTCAGTCCATTCACAGTTCCCTATATTGTACTCTACATCACCTAGTTCACTTATATCTAACATCCTAACCCTAATCCAAATTTATGAGTATCGGTATCGGGCTATTCTTATGTTTAGTTTGTCTTACGATACAGATTTTCACATCCAAATTGAGGATGAGTCGTTATTTTGTTGATCGTACATGGATGTACAAACGGCAACACGAGAGTAGAATTGGTGTGAGTGACGATTTTCAGGCAGGCGTGGAAGTATTTCTTAATTATGCAATGAGCAAAGCTCAGTACATGGACGGTAACAAAATTAAGTGTCCATGTGTTAAATGTCACAATAGACGTTACGAAGAAGTGGTGACTGTGAGAGATCATTTGACCCGTAAGGGTTTCGTACGTAATTACGGCCTGTGGTCATCGCAAGGTGAACTATATTCGGAAAGACAGGCTGCGGAAGCTGCTACTTATGCTTTTGATGATAATGCTGCAACGGATGTCATCGAAGACCACGGATGCTCTGTTGATTATGGAGATCTGTAAAACCTTGCACGAGATATGGTGTATGATGCGGCAGGACCTAATTTTGATCCGGAGGATCCTAATCCCGAGGCGAAGGAGTTCTATGACATGTTTTAGGACGCAGATACTTCTCTATATCCTGGTTGTGAGACTCATTCCGCACTGTCAGTGACGATGCGGTTGTTGAACATAAAGTCTGATTTTAACTTGCCACAAGCTTGCTATAATCGGATCACAGAAGTAATCAAGGAGGTGTTACCGAAGGAATCAAAAGAGCTACCAAAAAACTTCTACAAGTCAAAGATGATGGTCCGACAACTGGGACTGGGGTACGAGAAGATAGATTGTTGTCGCAACGGATGCATGTTGTACTACAAAGAGAATTGCGTATCAGAAAGTTGCAGCTTCTGTAATGCGGATCGTTACAAGCCAGTACAGGAAAAAGGAAAGTCGACTAGAAAACGACGTCCTTACAAGTATATGCATTACTTGTCGATCACGAAGCGCTTGCAGAGGATGTATATGTCTCTAAATACAGCAGAACACATGACGTGGCACAGCGAAGAACGCATAAAGGACGAAGGAGAATTGTCACATCCTTCGGATGGAGAGGCGTGGAAATATTTTGATTTGTGTCATCCAGATTTTGCTGCAGAGCCTAGAAATGTACGCCTGGCGCTATGTGCTGATGGCTTCGCCCCTTTCGGACAGTCGGGATCTCAGTACTCATGCTGGCCGGTCATTCTTACCCCTTACAATCTGCCACCATGGATGTGTATGAAGACTCCTTATATGTTTCTGACAGCTATCATACCCGGTCCTAAAAATCCGACGAAGAACATCGATATATATTTACAGCCATTGGTGGATGAGCTGAAACAGCTGTGGGAGATCGGCGTCACGACCTATGATATTTCCAGGAAACAGAACTTTCAGATGAGAGCTTCACTCATGTGGACAATCAATGATTTTCCAGCATACAGTATGCTGTCGGGATGGAGTACGCACGGCAACATGTCTTGTCCGATATGCATGGAAAATAGTAAGGCGTTCCGCCTTAGGCATGGAGGAAAAACTTCTTCCTTTGACTGTCACCGTCAATTTCTGCCCGCGACCCATCCTTGGAGAAAGAATAAGGACGCGTTCAGATATGGAAAACAAGAATTTTCTCAACCTCCTGCCAGATTTTCGGGATACGATATTTGGGAAGCTGTACAGGAATTGCCCACCGCAATGGAAGATCCATCGAACCATCGTGTCGAGGGGTTCGGACAAAGCCATAACTGGACCAAACGGAGTATCTTCTGGGACTTGCCTTATTGGAAAGATAATCTTATAAGGCATAATCTTGATGTCATGTATATCGAAAAGAACGTGTTCGATAATGTCTTCAATACCGTCATGGATATTAAAGGAAAGACGAAGGACAATCCAAAAGCAAGACAAGACATAGCCGAGATATGCAAGCGTCCTCATCTGAACTTGATACAAAGGGGTGCTGGTGGACAATTAAGTAAGCCTATAGCGCCATACACATTGAGCAAGGAAGATAGATTAATAATCTGCAAGTGGATATTTAATTTAAGATTTCCCGACGGCTATGTTTCGAATTTGTCTAGATGCGTTGATCTCAATGAACGCAAGCTAACGGGAATGAAGAGTCACGACTGCCACGTGTTTATGGAAAGATTACTGCCCATTGCTTTGAGAGAGTTGTTGCCTTCTGCTGTATGGGTTCCGTTGGCCGAGCTGTCTACATTCTTCAGGGATATCTGTTCAACTAAGCTGACGGTGCAACATATGGTACAACTTGAGGAGAAGATTGTCTTAACAATCTGCAAGTTAGAGAAAATATTTCCACCGGGCTTTTTCGACAGCATGGAGCATCTACCGATTCATCTAGCATACGAAGCCCGTGTCGGTGCATCTGTTCATTATCGATGGATGTACCCCTTTGAAAGGTAAATAAAAATCGATATAATTTAAGTGAAATTTAAGTGGATTTTACAATTCATTGTTAATTCTCAAGATAATTTGTCTCTTTAGGTACCTACACCATCTAAAGAAGAAAGTTGGCAACAAGGCTCATATAGAGGCTTCGATATGCGAATCATATCTTATCGAGGAGGTGTCAAATTTCTGCTCTATTTATTTCGATACTCATGTCGAGACAAATTGAAATAGACCTCAAAGGAATGAAGAAGACGTTGAGGATGGAGGTATATTCAATTTAAGGGGCAAGCCTATTGGGGCTAGTAAGAAACGGTGGTTGACCGACGATGAGTATGATACCGCTCACCGATATGTCTTGTTAAATTGTGACATACAAGAAGTGAGAGATTTGGAGAAGTAAGTGACTACGCCTCGTTATAATCTCTAATTTGGTGAATTAAGTGACTACACTTATTTTTATTCTCTCTAACAGTGTATTTAGAGGTGAAGTCAAAATGAGGACACCATATATTACAGATGAGGGACTTCAAAGAGAGGTTGATTGTACCTTTCCGTCCTGGTTTCGTAAATACGTAAGTAACTGAGATAATATGTTATGCGGCTACCATTAAAATATATGCAGCTAAAATATTTAAATTATCAATACATGTTTACAGGTTTTATTGCCTGAAACAACACTCATAAATGAGAGCATTCGTTATTTGGCATTGGGACCGAAGAAGCATGCAAAGACTTTGTCAGACTATGTCGTTAATGGCTTCAAGTTTAAGTCAACTCAGCATGCTATAAATGCCGAATTTCTCAATGACGGCTTCGATACCAAGAATTCTGGTGTTTGCATAAGAGGCACCATCTATGACGACGAGCCGGACTTTGGCTATTATGGAGTGCTTCGGGAGATTGTAGATTTACAATATAGTGCCCCATATGATATGCATATTGTGATGTTCAAATGTGAGTGGTTCGATACGAGACCAAATATCGGTTGGAGAATCGATAAACAATTTGGATTCGTCGATATAAATCATCGCAGAAGGTATAGAGGGTCCGACACGTTTGCGATAGCAAGTCAGGCTGTTCAAGTCTACTATACAAGCTACCCAAGGCGTCGTAGAGATCGATTTGACTGGTGGGCAGTATGCAAGATTAAATCTAGAAATACATTCAACGTTGGAGACCCAGCATACCAAGAGGACCAGATCGAGAAGCCCCAATACATGGGACAACAGTCGGATACCATGGACGTGGAAGATGTCGATATACCTCATGCTGAGGAAAATAGAGGGGAGGAAGAGGTTGATATACAAGACTTAGCTGTCAACCAGGGGAGAAAGAGGCGTCTTGTCCCAAGTATTGAGCCTGAAGAAGAAGTAGAAGAAGAAGAAGAAGAAGAAGAAAAAGAAGAAGAAGAAGAAGAGGATGAGGATGAGGATGAGGATGAGGATGATGATGATGATACAGATGAAGTCGACGATGAGGATGATGATATAGATGAAGTCGACGATGAGAATGAGGATGAGAACGATGACGATGACGATGAGGACGAGGACGATAACGATGATTAGATTAAATATCGGTATATATTAGAAGCACTTACAACTAACTTAGTGAATTCAGTTTAGACGGACACATTCTTATTTCAGTTTATGTTTTTGTCGTTCGATCATCTACTTATTGTATGATTTTCTTTTTACAGATGGCACTCTTAGTTCTCATTGTCTTGACGGCACTCGCCGCCCTGCTGCTGGTATATATATTTTAGTTCAGTTTTATATTCATTTATACTTCTATATTGTTAATTATATTTATGTGTTCTATTTACAGGTCATGGTCACTACCACTCGTGCTGCTAGTAGCGGCAGTGGCCGTGGCCGTAGTGGTGCTGGTGGTGGCGGTACTGGCCGTGGTGGGCGTGGTGGTAGCGGCACTGGCCGTGGACGTGATGGTAGCGGTCGTGGTGGTAGCGGTCGTGGTCGCCTTCCACATTCCCCGGATATAGAGTCCTCCGATCCCGACCTGGAGAGCCCGGCCACAGACTCTTCCCGCCGTCGATCTACCTCTGCGCTACCTTCATCTTCATCGAGGCCTGAGACTCCATCCGCTAGCGGATCCGTTCCGCCCCCGGATGCACCAGCGGGTACACCATCAGTTACTGCAGGGTGGGCTCCGGAGTACCCCCGGATTCAGCTTCATCCTGCTACCGGTGAGTACATCCGCGGACCCGCGGATCCTCCGACGCCTCCAGAGAGGCCGATAGGCGAGAACCGACGAGAGCTATGGCCCGCGAGTGATACGTAAGTAAATTTAAGTTAATTTATTAAATTTGTTTCATTTATTCAAGTTAATAATCCAGTCTTTGCTTCTTTGTAGGTTTTTCCCGTATGATGCTGCCCGGATACTCGGGCAAATTATCCGAGAAAACTACCATGGCCCCTACCTCAATTTTTCTGAGGTGCCTCAGAACATGCAGTACGTCTGGCTCGAGGAGATGAAGGTATATATATATCTTTTGGTTAATTATTAATTATTCTTTAATCTACTAATTTTTTAATTACGTGATAATTTAATTTGTATGTCAGACGACGTTCTGGTGGCCCCCCCATCGCGAGGAGTTGATTCGCAAGGCCTACAAAGCCGCCGCCGGGAAGAAGATACGGGATGCGGTGTACGACGTTCGTACGGCGCATTCGAGGAAGAAGTGGCTCCGGGAGGAGTACTACGAGCAGATGTTGGATAAGATGAATACTGCTCAGTACAGGGAGAAATCAGAGAAAGCGAAGGCGAGCAGACAGGCCGCTGGTCTACATACGGGAGGTTCAAAGCCCCACGCAGCGACGCGTGCAGATTTGGTGAGATACCGCAAATTCATTTCACTATTAAATTCGGTACTATTAATATACGTAGTTAATTAAATTCGACGTATATTTCGTATGCAGGCACAACGGGCGGTAAAGGAGGGAAGAGAGCCGGAGTCGGTCACCGCCTACGATGTATTCCTGTATACACACAAGAGGCGGGCAGACGGGAGCTTCGTCGACGCGAGGGCCCAGGCGACTGATGTAAGT
Source organism: Iris pallida (assembly GCA_029216955.1). Taxonomy (NCBI): domain Eukaryota; kingdom Viridiplantae; phylum Streptophyta; class Magnoliopsida; order Asparagales; family Iridaceae; genus Iris; species Iris pallida. Next base: position 13,529,624 of record JANAVB010007200.1, on the reverse strand, counting down.
AATTACGTTTATGAGATTTATATTAGAAATATAATTATTGTTAACTTAATTAGGTGAACGTAGGATTCAAATTATAACTTAGGGAAACATAGGATTTAGATTATAACTTAGGAAAACTTATAGTATAAACACATTCATTGGATAGGCTGCATATCGTGAGGCCCTTAGTCAGATTGAGCCCCCTGCCGAGGTTGTCGGCGAAACGACGCCCACCCAGACGCCCTCTTCTATGGCCGCTCGCTACGACGACGTGTTCGTAGAGTCTGTCGGCAGCTTTAATAAAGGGCGCGTCTACGACGTAGGTTCCATGGCGGCGTCGTTGCAGGGCGCGACTTCGAGATATCCACCGCCCCCGCCTCCTCCCGCGCCCCCGTCGGACGATATGAGGGCGCAGCTTGCGACTCTCACCTCCGATATGTCAGAAATGCGGAGTCTAATGTCGGATGTGCTGGAGCGCCTTCCGCGTCCTTCTTCTGCTCCCGGTCCAGATCCGTCTGCTCCCGGTACGTCTAGTGCGGTTGCCGGTCCTTCCGACCCTGGACGTTATTCATTTGACCGTTCTGCCGAGGTCCGCCTGGTACCGGATACTGCGCTCATTGGGCTCATGGACTTGATGTCGCAAGAGCAGCTCCGCACGCTTCCAGAGCATGTGTTGTCCCAGGTGCCGGCGTACATGGTGGAAGAGTACATCCGCAGAGCCGAGGCGGCGCCGAGACGATGACGCGATCCATCTCAATGATATTTGTACTGTTTTTGGATATTTGTACTGTTTTTGGATTTTGAATTCTGGATATTTTGGAAGCGTACATGAATGTTTGGATATTATGAATTTGTGTATTTGTGTTTGGATATTTGTACATAGATGTTTGGATATTTCTGTTTGATATTGGATATTATGAATTTGGATATTTGGATATTTGTTGATCGTACATGGATGTTTGGATATTGGATATTATGAATATGTGTAATATTTACGAAAAGGAAATAGAATGTTTCTGTAATTTTTTTTAATTAATGTTGTATTTAGCGAAGGACTAGCGACTAACTAGCGACGGATATATCTTTTAGCGACCGATGAGCGACTAACTAGCGACGGCAAATCCGTCGCTAACTGGGTTATATAAATATTTGCAGTTACTGACGGACGAGCGACGGAATATCCGTCGCTAACTGGGTGATATAAATATTTTGCAGTTAGCGACCACCTAGCGACTACCTAGCGACGGCGAATCCGTCGCTAACTGGTTGAAATAAATTTGCAGGTAGCGACGAGCTAGCGACGAACTAGCGACGGAACTTCCGTCGCTAACTGGAATATTAGCGACGGAATATCGACTACCTAGCGACGGCAAATCCGTCGACATGGTTCTGGAAATATGGTAGGTTTCCAGAGACTTAGCGACGGATAGTGGGTCGCTAATCCGTCGCTAATCTGTCGAGGATGACGACGGACTAGCGACGGCTTAGCGACCCATTATCCGTCGACATGGTTCTGGAAATATGGAAGCTTTCCAGAACCAGGCCGACGCACTACCCGTCGCTAATCCGTCGCTATAACGTCGAGGTTAACGACGGAATGGCGACGGAATAGCGACTGATTTTGCGTATCAGGAACCTCTCTGATACGCTTTTACCGACCTATTTACGACGGCTTAGCGACGGATATTTTAATATTATATGGCATGTAAACCAACGGGAACAAGTCGCTAATCCGTCGCTAAACCATTGAAAGGCAACCGTCGGTAATCAGTCGCTAGTCCGTCGGTTAATCATTTGTCCGACGGCTTAGCGACGGACAAATTTTAGCGACGACGTATTTCCCGACGGCCATTTTCATCAAATATCCGTCGCTATTCCGTCGGTAATTTATGTTACCGACGGATGAGCGACGGATGTGGCCGTCGCTAAAGTTGGTTATTTTGGTAGTGCACTGGAGAGCAGGGGCAGACATAGCCAGCTACGTATAATGAAATGGGATCCACTCCACTATACGGTCACGGCTGTCTAGATATATGAGGGTTTATCTACAATCCATCAGTCTCTATGGTCAAGAACAAGCCTAGTGTCTCAATCACAAGCAAGTAAGTAGAGTTACAAGATGTAAAATCACCAAATATACAACAGTAAGGCGTCCCAAACATTACATATTCAGCTGATCATGAAGCTAGTCGTTACAAAATATGAGGACTAGTAAGAGTTTAGTCATACATGATCAACCCTAGGTTGCCAATCATGTTACAGCCCGTAGGCAGACAGTAAGTAAAATGTACACGAGCTAACACTTGCTCGGCAGCTAAACGCCTCAAAAGAATAATTTTACAATAGAGTGGGAGAGCCAAAATAAACCCACTCGTTGCCAGGATTCCCTCTAGAGGTCACCATGTGGCTAGAAGTTCGGTAGATCCTCTGGTGATACTCCGGAATCTGGCCATACAAAAACAGCTGGGTCAGACCCCAGAAAGAGAAAGTGCCACAAGGGAGGCTTCACTTAGGAACTAAAACCAGCAAATTAGCACAAGAGTATAATTACATAATAAGGGACCGTAATTTAAAAAAAAAAGCATGACAGGTGAATATAAAAGACAATCTTGTACAGAATCAATAAAAGACATGACATATTGGAAAAGCATGACAGGATGATATACAATGAGATAACCATGGGACTATTCAGATAACCAGGTTACAACCCGTAAACCAAACAAGGATCGGGATTGTAACCCATCGTCTGAACAGAACTTGGTTTCTCCCACCATTTATCAGCAAGATAAATATAAAAAATTTGGTCATGTAACAATCTTGTACAAGATCAAGACGAGACTAGACTGATCGAACTCCATCCAACATTTACGGCCAAGCAATAAGTACGGCTTGATACTTTAACTAACTAGGGTTATCACATGCCTAGTTACTAGCAAGATGCAGCGAGATTATTCTAAGTCCAGTTACCCGCCTGCTGCTACCTGAGTGACCCCAACAAAGAAAAGGAAAAAGATAGCATGATATAGCAGACACACTGTAGTAAGATACATGTGTCCTAAGGAAGTGCCACACTCGACGGAGGGCTGGAAATGCGCTCATCTCGACGGATAGCAACAAATCCCTAGTATAAATATATATATAAGGTCGGGATCAAAGGGGCAACAGATAATTAGGAAAGTCTCTCCATGAACTACTGGATTATTCTAGTAATTAGCCTTAGTCTATTTCAGTGGGTAACCCTGATCGTGGTACTCAGGGGTCCCCGTCCTAAACATGATGTAAGACAAGACGGGTTCATTTGTACAAACACAATCGTCCACGGTGTCCAGGTCATTCATACTTTTCATGTCAGGCAGCCGTCGCAACGGCTTTACCAGAAGTATCATGTCAGGTTTATCATGTCAAGAGTGCGCCACGGCGGGCCACTATCAAGAATTATCATGCCAAGTTATCATGTCAAATTATCAGGTCAAGTCTATTTGTCAGGAGTGCACCACGGCGGGTCACTATCAAGTCATGCCAGTTATCAAGGGGGAGAGAAACTTGCACAATTAAATAATAATATATTTATAATATAAATATTCTTGAAGCCAAGGAGAAACTCTATAACTTTCATGTTGGGAGTGGGAAGAAATTCTGACCACAATTCAAGCAAATAAAATATTTAAACAATCAAAGTGGACCCCATGCGGCCCAAAAGTGGAAGAATATTCATGCGGCCAAAGAGAGTGGGAGGCCACCCATGCGGCCAGCCAAAGCTTATGCGGCCAAGAAAATAACTGAAAAGGGCCATACGGCCAGCAAGAAATATTCATGCAACCAGAAAAGACAAAGAGAGTGGGACCCGCAATAAATGCAAGCTTCCACTCAAGCAAAAGGAAAAGGGACACGTGGCCACTCCAGTACGGAGGCCATGTGGGACTCAACAATTAATACAGCAAGGAAGGAAGTTCACGTGAACCATTTAACTGATGATCCACGTGAGGCAATGATTGCATGTATATAATAAGCTAATGCATGCAATTATTTAATGAAAAGGCCATGCGGCTCATATATTTCCATGCACATGCTAATGCTAGCAAGAGCAATTACATGCGGCTATATACAAATCTCATGCGACCCACGTAAAATTTTCCCATGCGGTCAATCACAAATTTCCATGCGGCTCACTTAAGCCATGCAAATGCTTAGGCCAAAATTTAATGCATGCTGGTCATGCATTTCTAAGGCATTCAAAGTTTTAAATGTGCAAATCTATATGCGGCCATGCAATTGAAGCAAGCAAGCAAGGCTTGCTAGAAGAACCCATGCGGCTAGGCATTGATTGCTACTCATGCGGCTACATTCAAATAATAGGCCCAGCAATTGCTTTAAGGTGAATGCAACATTAAATGCTATTTAATATGGGCCTGGAATTGCTTTTAAGTCTAATTAGCATTTAATGCTTAGTATAAAGCATGAAAAATGCTTTTCCAGGAAAGCATTTAAAGCTTGAATGACATTTAATGCTTATTATAAAGCATGGGGATGCTTTTCCAGGAAAAGTATTTAAAGTTTGAATGGCATTTAATGCTTATAATGCAAGCATGCAATGCTTCCATCTCATGCGGCTATGCTTCCATCCCATGCGGCTATGCTTCTTTGCATGCATTATTACACCACTACATGCGGCTAAGGCTTGGTGTTTCCACGCTAATGCATTATTTCTAATGCTTAGTCTCCATGCGGCTCATATTATTTCATATACGGCTAGCTACTGTGGGTTGCATGCAGGCAAGGAAATATTAAAAGTAAGTAATATTTAAGAGCAAGCCATATGCGGCTCACTTGCATGCTGGTGCATGCAATATTTAATGCATGCATAAAATTAATGATTGCAAGGCCATGCGGCCAGAAAACCACTGGCCGCATGAAATAGTCATGCGGTCAAGTACTGTTCTTCTCCTCAATTCAGAGAAGAAAAACACCATGAAGCCATACTTCCAAGCTCCATAATTCCATCATCCAGAGTCCAAATTCGAACTTCCATAGGTCAAAATGGGACAGAATAAAATTCTCTACAACATGGAACCATCAAAACTTGGAAATAATAAGGATAAACAGATCAAACCCAAGAAAATCTAAAAATACCAAAAAACTAGATCTACAAGAATTTAACCATGGAAATAAAAAATGCTAAGTACTAAAGTGGTTTAGAAACACATGAGAAAGACAATAGTACAATATAAATGGGGTTCCTCCATGAAGCAAGATGCACTTGCCTAAGCTCTCCACTCTCTCCTGGTAGGTGAAGAGTAAAGATGGAGAAGAAGAAATAATGAGTAATAATGGAAGAGAGAGAGTGGGATTGATATTTATGGTGGGAGTGGTGGTAGGTGGGAGGGGTTCTCCACATGATAAACCAAAACAAGTAAGGTCAAATAAACCGAACCGAACCAAGCCAATGCAATTACCATGAGGGACCATAAGCCAATTAAACCAATCAAAAAAATTAACCAAATTTAACTAATCATGATTAAGCAAAAATACGGGTCCAAAACACGTATACGTACAGTAAATACGTATCACGAATTTGGGACACTACAATTAACGATCGAGTCATTAATGGAGCAAAGTACAACCTTCTAAACAAATATATCACGATACATAATAAAGTAATAAAATAAAAGCAGAAAATAAATGAACCGGATCATGTGACCAAGTCAATGTCATGTAATTCAAACCTGCAACACGAACAACTATAAGAATAATTATGATCAAGGAAAACATGACTATGAACCATGTGTATTTGAAATACCGTATTTGATATATGGTCGGATGGGGTAATCCGGCACATCCGAAGACGGCTATTAACGATAGGTATGATACGACATACATGAGGTGTATGTGTGTTATTTATGATATACGATAGCAACTGGATGTGACCATATATTTTTTATGCCCCGTCTCGCTCAGCTCAATCGGAGGAATTGAAACGCTAATGGTGTTCGGACTTAGCCATGCAATGACTTGCTTGAAGTTCCGCACGGTCGAGGCGACTCCTCGCTCAGGTGGGTGGCTTCAGTGAACTTGCCTCAGCTTGGCCTTCACACTAATAAAATGAAAGTTTTCAAATGCACAAGTAGGCTTGATAATAAAAGAGACGAATCCATATAGCTAAGAGGATAATCCCAAGTCAGGTCGGATTGAGTTAGAATATGGAAAGGTCCTACGGTCGGCTTAGAAGTGTTGCACGATGTGCTTTCAAAATGACACTCGATCCTTCATCCCGTGGCTTGGAAGAAAGAAAGTTGGTTTAAGTTGCCACAAAATTATGAACTTAACCTAAGTCACAGGCGTCGAACGCATAAATGCTTGATAAAGCATGCTCGATCCTATCATTCAATACTTGGCATAGCCAAAGTGTCCCTTAAGTCTTAGTGCAGATTTCTACGATGCAAGGCTTGGCATAGCCTTTGCTCGTCTCAACGGGTTAAGTTGTTGCACGAATGAGTTAGGCAAAAGTTATGTCGGCTTATCGAAGTCATTCTAAGCACCGTCCCATGCTTTCTGGTTGTTAAGTGACCAAGTCCCACGATCTCATGGCTCATCATAAAAAGTATGACTTGGGCGGTAGTGTCGTATAGAACACAAGTCAGTTTATGGCATGAGCCACAGTTGGTTTAATGCAAAGTTAGCCACGGTCTATGACACATGAAGAACACATTTTGTTCAAGTTATGCTTGAAGGCTATCAATTAGCCATTCATGAGTTAAGTCAATAAGAGTGAAAACACTGAAAACATGTCGGAAATATGGGTCTATCGCCTAGAAAAATTTGTCGGGACTGTAGGTCAGTCGCCAAGAAGAATATATCGGGACTGTAGGTCAGTCGCCAAGGTAACCTTGGTTTGAGCTCTGCAAAAGAAGTATGAAAAGTAAAAGAAGTAAAGCAAAGAAAACTAAGTTTTGATGGTTAGGCCATACATTTACGTTGAGTTTAGAAGTTATCGAAGGTGCGTGGTCATGGACAACTTGTCGACAAGGTTTTGCACCCTCGATTCGGTAGCCTGGGGCCATAGGACCGTATCGACCTAGGAGGGAAGCGAGGCAGTTAGACAAGAACACACCGTCGGTGATTCGAGGACTTGAGCAGGGCTAGCTACCCTTGGCTGCAAGGGTCTCTTCTGTACTACCTACATGTCCAAGTTGGCTTGAATTGCCAGTGACCTTTCATATATATAAGTTGGCGTGCTGAGTGACAATCCTCATGCATAGTATCGATCGAACAAAAAAAGTGCAACCACGGCACGAATGGGATAAAGATGGTATGTACGGGTGTAATACAAGTCTTAAGAAGCTTAAGATTTGGCTATAGAAAAGACGCAAGTTTCGGTACGAAGTATGGCATCGAGTATTAAGTCATTGGCATTGAATTGCATAAGTCAGACTTGAGTAGTTTCGAGTTAAGTCAAGAAGGGCCATATGGCAAGTTTGGTTAAGTCATGCTAAGTTATGAGGTACGAATTCGATATTGAAGCACGAACCAAGTCGATGACACGAATCATGTTGTTGCATCCCAAAGTATGGGCCATAAGACAAGCACGAGTCGGCACGTTGATATTGCAAGCACGAGAATGGTTTAGAGGCAAGAATAAGGAAGTTATTGGTACGATTTTACGATGACGGTCTAGAGACACAAATAGGCCAGGCTTTATGTCCTAAAAGCAATCCTAAGGCAAGAATAGAAAGACAATCACAAGTGATTATGTTACACAAAGTAAATGAACGTATCGGTTTTGTAGTTGTGGGCGAGGAGCTCACACCACCAGTACAGTTGAGTACTGACACCCACACAGTTTTTATGTACATGCTCAGGTAGAAGCTCGTTGGCACAGAGCTCGCTTGGATGCATCAATGTACGGAGTTCCTTAGCGGTTTGAGGCGTACGGCCGCATAGAGTAGACTTATGTGGAACATAATGTATGGACATCGTCTATCTGAAGCATCCATTGGCTCGTCAAATTGTATTAAAAGACGAGAGAGAGCAGAGCGACTTGTATTACGAGAAGAGTGAGACTAGGTGATTGTAATCATGGCATCGTGCCAAAATTATAATCTTTGTTTCAATATCAATAAAGAGCATTTTGAATGACTTATGTTTTGCTTCAAGATTTTGCTGTCGTTTATTCAATATTTTTACTTGGGACTTCTGTGCGACGACCCCGTCGCTTAGCCTGTAATCGGCCGTTATGGAACCTGCCTTACATGAGCGCAATCTAGGCTCACACGGCATCACACCTTAGCGAGAAAGATTGTTCCGATGGGACCGAAACGTGACATAATGGTATAAGAACACGGCTTTACGTCCTTGGACTTTCTATTGAATTCTTTAACTCTGATGGCTTCGTGTTAAATGTCGTTTTTGCAAACCGTATCGTTGGTGTGCTTTCTCTCAATGTTTCGTGGGATGTCCCTACAATAAGTTTATATATTTTGAAAAATAATACGAAGGAACAATTAGCTGAATAAAGTTAATTCAAGTCAGCACGGTTGGCTAAGTCGGGCTGGGCGTATACACTAAGAGTTGTATCGACCTTAGAAAAGTTATGTATGGTATGTGAATCATCTCGAAATGGGTATGATTTTGACTTGATTCATAGAATAAAGGATGACTATCGATAGGGATGCCATCGAACGACGTTATCGTCGATGTGATATCGATAAAATGTGCTTCAATTTTGAAGAATTATTCGTACGAAGATTCGAGTAATCGATTGCAAATCTAACCTGGCTTCGAGGATTGTAGAGTGACTTCATCCTTGAGTAGTGTATGGGATAGCCTCGAGGATGTCGATCGATTAAGGATATGGGGTGCCAATGAGTCTATCAACAAGCGTCGTAGTGAACAAAGCCTTAAATTTAATATCATTGAGTAAGTTGTAGTCTTGAAGTTTGATAAGTTAGTTCGAACGAACTAGAAATGACGCGCACGAGATTTGGATTGCGCATATGTGAAATGCAAAAATAATTGAGTAGGTAAATTGGATTGAGGGAAAGTTAAGGTGTAAGAACGGATGACTTTGTCGAGGAATCTATATGAATCATATACGAAAAGTTAGCACGATCGGAAGTTAGCGTGCATGGAAATGATTCAAAAATATAAGAATGACTCTGAGGATTTAGGATAGATGTTGATCGATGATTTGCCTTAGCATAGATCGATGCATTTTGAGAAAATATGTTGTTCGATGACTTAAGATAGACGGATGAACATATGTGATTATGGGTTTGAACGAATTGATTATGTGAATAGTTCGAGGATTATTGATCGAATTTGATCTTGAATATCGAAGAGATTGTCGTATATCCAATTTGTATGATAGTATCAATTGCATGACTCGAAATTCATTGCAAAGGAAGATCATCAGGTTATGTACATCATTGATGGCATTGAGGTGTATCAAAGATCGATGTGCGATAACTCGGGGGTACTCTAATTCGAAGAATAAAGATCGTGTAAAGTATTATTGTTTCGATGGATGCTATGCTTGGGATTTTGATGGAAATGAATGTTTAGATGAAAACGAGAGTGTCCTGATTGCTTTGTTGATAATCACAACATTGACGTTCTTGTCTTGTACGAGCGTAACTCCAGCCTCACACATACGTCACGTCAAATTTGGGGCAATCATTTTGTGTGAGCGCTGGCATGGTGCCTCATGTTCAACGGGAATGATTGAACACGGGAGATCATAACATGGCAATTTGGATTATTTCAACTTGTGGTTTGATGCGAAGGTGAATTCGAAGATTGGTCAGACTTGTGATTGACAATTAAGTAAATTTGAGGATTGAGTAGATCCAATCTGCGTATCGAGAATGAATTAGTCTAGACTCAAAACAAGAATTACGCTCCGATGAGGACAATTATCTTGCGGATGCATTGGCATATTGATTTTATGTCCCTCGTGGATAATCAGTCTTGCGTGAGATTGGGGCGTGACATATTGCTATGCTAGACGACCTTGTGATCGAATACGTGAATTATGGTAAACGGCTTAGGGAATATGAAATGAGAATTATGGTTTAGTGATAAATCGTCTCATGGTGTACTTGACTTGGATAGGATGGATAGGTGGATTGTGCCGAAGATGTTAAAAGAGAGAGACTATACGAATTGCTAGTTTGGACGTACAATTTTGATGTGCCAAGAAAGTAGTTGAGCAGACTTACCATAGGATGGCTTTGCTGAATGACTTGGACCCCTGGGTTTAAACGTTGGGAGTACGAATAGGAGAAATCTATGCTCAAAGTTTCAAATCAAAGTGATGCAAGCTTGGGTAGAAAACTTTGTACTATCAACTTTGGTTTGACCTTAGGTTTGGGGTCAGTGTTGATATTATTGTTTGGGAACTATGATTCCAATGCTGACGGTTGACTATAGCCTGGAAAGACAGCCTAACGGTTAGGCAGATGTCCCGGTGCAGAGAGATAGAAATTGTGGAGACACAACTCATGAGTCTTGGCTAAAATACATATATTTTAGGGACGCTTGAATATGTGCATGATCCATCTCGAATGGTGATGGCAGATTCTCTATCACGAGGCTTGGCTAAAATACACGTATTTTGGAGACGTCTGGAATATGTCCATGATCCAACTAAGTGATGCATTGAATTCAAGTAAGACTAGAGGAACGACAAAGTATCGAGGATTTTGAAATCGTGTTTCGAAGAATATTAATGATAGTGCGATCATTAGATTTGAGATGAACTTGAATGTTGCTTGATCGGGTGGTTTGCCTAGAACTGAGATTGTCCGTGTGCACGACGAGTGTAAGTTACGCAAGTCGAGATATAGTTATTCTTTTCGAAAGATAACCAAAGCATAAGTGTGGCTCAGATTGAAGAAACGCATAGGAGGAATGTGTGCGAGAATAGTTGGATGTTGAATCAAATTATAGGTCGATATATGTACTCAGTTAGTTTCAAGGACAAAAATTTTTATGAGGGTGTATAATGAAATTCCCCATCCCGCTCAGCTCAATCGGAGGAATCAAAATACCAACGACGTTCAGACTTAACCATGCAACGGCTTGCTCGAAATCCCGCATGGTCGAGGCGACTCCTCGTTCAGGTGGGTGGCTTTGGTGAACTTGGCTCAGCTTGGCCTTCACAATAATAAAATGAAAGTTTTCAAATGTATAAGTAGGCTTGATAATAAAAGAGGTGAATCCACATAGGTAAGGAAATAATCCCAAGTTGGGTCGGATGGAGTTAGAATATAGAAAGGTCCCACGGTCGGCTTAGAAGTGTTGCACGACGTGCTTTCAAAATGACGCTCGGTCCTTCGTTCCATGGCTTAGGAGAAGGAAAGTTGGTTTAAGTTGCCACAAAGTTATGAACTTAGACTAAGTCATAGGTGTCGCACGCATAAATGCTTGATAAAGCATGCTCAGTCCCATCGTTCGATACTTGGCATAGCCAAAGTGTCCTTTAAGTCTTAGTACAGGTTTTTAATATACAAGGCTTGGCATAGCCTTTGCTCATCCTAACAGGTTAAGTTGTTACACGAATGAGTTAGGCAAAAGTTATGTCGGCTTATCGAAGTCGTTCTACACACTGTCCCACGCTTTCTGCTGTTGTTAAGTCACCTAGTCCCACGATCTCAAGTCTCATCATATAAAGTATGACTTGGGCGGTAGTGTCGCATAGAACACAAGTTGGTTTAAAGCACGAGCCACAGTTGATTCAATGTAAAGTTAGCTATGGTCTATGGCATATGAAGAACACATTTTGTGCAAGTTATGCTTGAAGGCTATCAATTAGTCATTCATGAGTTGAGTCAATAAAATTAGAAACAATAAAAACAAGTCTGGACTGTAGGTCAGTTCCCGAAGAAAATTTGTCGGGATTGTAGGTCTGTCGCCGAGAAGAAATTTGTCGGGACTGTAGGTCAGTCGCCGTGGCAACCCTGGTTTGGGCTCTATAAAAGAAGTATAAAAAGTAAAAGATGTAAAGCAAAGGAAACTAAGGTGTGACGGTTAGGCCATACATTTATATTGAGTTTAGAAGTCCTCGCAGGTGCGTGGTCATGGACAGCTTGTCGATAAGGTTTCGTGCCCTTAATTCGGTAGCCTGGGGCCATAGGACCGTATCGGCCTAGGAGGGAAGCATGGTAGTTAGGTAAGAATATGCCGTTGGTGATTCGAGGACTTGAGCAGGGCTAGCTACCCTTAGCTGCAAAGTTCTCGTCTATACCACCTATATGTCCAAGATGGCTTGAATTGCCAGTAACCTTTTATATAGATAAGTTTGCGTACTGAGCGGCAATCCGCATGCACGGTGTCGGTCGAATAAAAGAAAGTACAAGCACGACACGAATGGAATAAAGAGGGTATGCACGGTTGTAATACAAGTCTTAAGAAGCCTAAGATTTGGCTATAGAAAAGATGCGTGCTTCGGCACGAAAATTGTTATCGAATATTAAGTCGTTGGCATATAATTAATAATTCAGACTTGAATCATTTCGAGTTAAGTCAAGAAGGGTCATAAGGCAAGTTTGGTTAAGTCATGCTAAGTTGCGAGGCACGGATTCGATGTTGAAGCACGAACCAAGTCGATGACACAAATCATGTTGTTGCGTCCCAAAGTATGGGCCATAAGGCAAGCACGAGTCGGTACGTTGATATTACAAGCACGAGAATGGTTTAGAGGCAAGGATAAGAAATTTATCGGTGCGATAGCATGATGATGGTCTAGAGACATAAATAGGCTAGACGTCTATGTCCTAAAATCGATCCTAAGGCAAGAATAGAAAGACAATCATAAAAGATTATGTTGCACAAAGTAAATGAACGTGTCGATTTTGTATGGATGGACGAGGAGCTCACACCACCAGTACAATTGAGTACTGACACCCACACAGTATTAATGTGCAGGCTCAGGAAGAAGCTCGTTGGCGCGGAGCTTGCTTGGATACGTCGAGTCACAGAATTCCTTAGCATTTTGACGCATACAGCCACATGGAGTTTGGACTTATATGGGACATAATGTATGAACATCGCCTATCTGAAGCATCCGCTAGCTCATCAAATTGTACTGAGAGATGAGAGAGAACAGAGTGACTTGTATTGTGAGGAGAGTGAGACTGAGTGATTGTAGTCATGGCCTCGTGCCATAATTGCAATATGTGTTTCAATATCAATCAATAGCATTTTGAATGACTTGTGTTTTGCTTTAAGATTCAGCTGTTATTTATTCAATATTTCTGCTTGGAACTTCTATGCGACGACCCACGTCGCTTAGCCTGTAATCAGCCGTTATAGAACCTGCCTTGCGTGAGCTCAATCTAGGCTCATGCGGCATCATGCCTTAGTGAGGACGATCGGTCCTACGGCATCGGGGCTGACATAATGATATTAGAGCACGACTTTACATCCTTGGACTTTCTATTGAATTCTTTAACTCTGATGGCTTCGTGTTAAATGTCGTTTTCGTAAACCGATATTGTTGGTATTCCCTCTCTCTCTCTCAATGTTCTGCGGGACGTCCCTACAATAAGTCTATATATTTTGAAAAATATTACGAAGGAACAATTAGCTGAATAAAGTTAATTCAAGTAAGCACGGTTGGCTAAGTCGGGCTAGGCATATACACCAAGAGTTGTATCGACCTTAGAAAAGTTATATGCAGGATACGAATCATCTCAAAATGGGAATGAGTTTGACTTGGTTCATAGAATACAGGATGACTATCGATAGGGATGCCATCGATCGACGTTATCGTCGATGTGATGTAGATAAAATGTGCTTCAGTTTTAAAGAATTATTCATATGAAGATTTGAGTTATCAATTGTAAATCGAACCTCGGTTCGAGGAATGTAGAGTGACTTCATCCCTTAGTAGTATATGGGATAACCTCGAAAATGTCGATCAATTGAGGATGCGGGATGACAATGAGTCTATAAGTAAGAATAGTAGTGAACAAAGCCTTAAATTGAACATCAGTGAGTAAGTTGTAGTCTTGAAGTTTGATAAGTTGGTTCGAACGAACTAGAAACGATGCTGTCACTCCCCGTTCCCAGAATACATATTTTAAATACATGTACTGCTGGAATATATTTATTTAGTATTTATCATGTATTGTTCTGTATTTAAATTCCTTTAATTTTTTGCTAATTAATTTTTCTGTATTTTACTTTCAGCATTTTAATTTTTGTTTTGCTTTTGAGTTCGGTCCGAGTTGGTTTATTTTCTGGCCTTGGTTGGTTCAACAAACCCAGCTTCCCACCTACCACCACCCCTTCATTTAAAGCCCCCTTTCCCTTTCTCTCTCTTCATTACTTCACCATTACTCTTCTTCTTCCTCATAAACTCTCTTTCCACCTACCTAGCCGCATAGGTAAGTGCCAACTTTCTTCTTGATGGATCTTCATTTTTTGTTGTTCCATTGTCTTCCTCTCAAGATTCTTAGATACTTTAGTACTTAGCATTTTCAATTTCCATGGCTCATTTCATGTAGATCTAAGTTTAATACATTTTCAGATTTTTTAGATTTTGATCTAGTAACTTTGCTATTTCTCAAGTTTTGATGGTTCCATATTGTAGAGAATTTCGTTCTACCCTATTTTGACTTATGAAAATCCAGATTTGGACTTAGAATGAAGGATTTAGGGAGTTTGGTAGCAATGGCTTCCATGGTTCTGTTCTCGAAAAAGTAGAGAAGAAGAACAGTGCTTGACCGCATGAGTTTTTATGCGGCAAGTCTTCCTTGGCCGCATGGCATTCCCCAGTTGTATGGCATTTTCTGGACGCATGAACCATTTTCGAGCCGCATGAACACATGATCTCTCAGCCGCATAAGGCTTTGTTAAATCTGGCCGCATGAAACTTCTCGTTCCTGGCTGTATGACTTGTTAGTTTCTTAGCCGCATGTATTCATCCAGCCACATGTACTCATCCAGCCGCATATGCATTCAGTCCATTCCAGCCGCATAAAGCTCAGCTTTCCAGCCGCATGGCCGCATGACATCTCAGCCGCATAGGCTCGGTGATTCCCAGCCGCAAGTGACTTTCATATTTCCAGCCGCATGTGACTTCCATATCCCGAGCTGCATATGCATATTCTCAGCCGCATAGGCTTTGTTATTTCAGCCGCAAGTGATTTACCATCTCCAGCCGCATGAGCAGCCTGGCCGTCTGGGCAATCCTGACCGCATGGCACTTTTCCAGCCGTACGGCTTTAGCAGCCGCAGCCGCATATACTTCTGTTTGCCGCTAGCCGCATAAGATTGTTCTCCTTGTCGCAGTCAGCCGCATAGACTAAATTATCTTGAGCCGCATGAACCAATAATTTCCTGGCCGTATGAACTCTGGCCCTAATGCCTTTTTGGCCGACTCTTGTCCCGAATTGACATTGATTGACATTGATTGATTATCTTGGTATTTATTAACATTAATTATTATCTTGACATTAATTAACATTGATTGATATCTTGATTAAATAATTGATCATGCGTTCCTAATTGGAACTAAGAGACTGGCTAGTCCACTTATTGAATTGAATGAATGAGACACGTTCATATTAACTGTGAAATATTGTAATCGACTGGCTGATCCCGAACATTGGCATTCAGGCACATGCAGGCTATAATTTATTTATTTATTTATTTATTTTACAAAAGCGGTATGTGTACTTTATGGTCAAGGCATGATTATCCCGTAGATAGTTTTGATTGTTGTATTACGCTGTGTAAGACCTACAACCTAACCGCATGGGTATCGTTGTAGAGTTGTGCATGTCGTGCTTGTACGAAAGTACTTATTTTGAATGACCATGATCCACGGTATGGGATTTCACTTAACATAGAGGCTACTAAGTTAAATAAAATAATGATTGCATGGAGAGAATAGATTTCCGAGTTCTTACATGGCAGCCCTCTTTGGGACTATTAGTGCCCGAAAGGCCGGCTGGTTCCCACATATACTGCAAATCTGCCACACGGGCAGGGAGCGATATCTGCTTATATTATTTACTGTATATTGCATATTGATGACGGGCGTCCCGCTGTGACTCGTCTAATTCATGATTGGCGCAATTGATTGATTTGATAGACTGGCCTTGCTGGCACATAGTAAGAACTGAGGAATCCTTATTGCATAATTTCAGGATAACTTGGAACTCACCATAGCCAGCCGTAGTAGTTGCATGGCTGTTTAAGTTGACTTGTTTGTGTACTGTATCTACACTGTTAACTAGATGAGATGATCAGAATGTCAGGACATGACGGGCCAACTTCTGTCCTTGTTTGGTTGGGAGATTGGATCGAAGTGTCGTGATGTTATGTGAATCCTAGTAGCTAGCAGAGATCTATTATCATATTCTCTTATTACTAGTTTTAATTCCTCGTATCGTGCTCCCTTGTGGTACTTGCTATTAGAGGTCTAACCTCTCTGGTTTTGTATGGCCAAATTTAGAGCCAGTCCCCTAGGACTCAGCTTACTTCCACCTCCAAGATGGTCAATACTAGAGAAATGATCGCAGGAGGACTCGAGTGGGTTCCTTACTTCCCCATTCGTTTGTTATTTACTTTGTACTTGCCGTTTGGCACCGACATGTTAGTCAGATCGTCTTGTACTTACTTTTACATACTTGTAACTAAGTCAGGCTGCAGCTGATAACAATTGTGTAACTTTGCTACATTATCTGGCTATGTTTTGTAAAGTCAGATATCAAGAATATTTTGACTGAGCATTTGGGACGCCTTACTGTTTTATCTTACATGTTCTCTATTACTGTTTCTTGTTTGAATGAATGAGACAATAGATATGAAGCGACCATAGCGAGACTTTCATGTAGTATGCACCCCCTCGTCTTTTAGACATCATTGATCGTATTATACGGTATTCCCCTACCCGTAATACGTAGCTGGCTGAGTCATTCCCCCGCTCTCCAGTATTCTGGTTCTGGGGCGTGACAAGGTTTTAGTGGTGGCCTATTCTGGTCAATTTCAGACTTATGGGGTATTTTATTTATAGGATGTCTCAATCACACATGTTCCCCCTTGATCTCATGATTCGTTAGTCTCGATTCTAGCTTAACATTCCGGTATCCTTCGACTTCATTCATCCTTCATGTCCGATCGTTTGATTGCTCTCTTGTCCCTTTTCTTAGGGGCATTTCGTCCGCATCCGTCAGGACTAGACAGCAACAACAAGGGCAACATGGACAACCTGACCATATTGGTCAGCAACAAGGGCTAGTACCATCTCAAAAGACTATCCAAGAAGAAGTGATAGTGGAACCAGCAGCTGGACCGCAGTATCCGGAGGTTCCAACACCGCCTATAGTTCCACCGACCCCTGTGGAAGTGGTCACACCGGCCCTTCTGGAGATCATGAGAGGGATGATGGACACTCAGCAACATCAGATGTTAGCCCAGCAGCGCATGCTCGCTCAGTTGCAAGAGTAGAACTACTACTTAACCAAGGATTGCAGACGGCTTTAGAAAGAGGGACGAAGACAGATTCAGGAGCATCAACCAGATTTTGCAAGTACAACCCCCGCCGTTTCGAGGGCACAGAAGATGCCATCTCAGCAGATGCATGGCTTAAGGACATTGAGGCTATTTTGACAGCAGCTAAAGTGTCGGCAGAAGAACGTGTGGATCAAGTGAAGTTGTTACTTCAGGATCTCGCACGTGATTGATGGGAATCAGAAGAAGTAGGCATCAGACGTCCTGTTGCTTGGGACGATTTTACTGCAAGATTCAAGACCAAGTACTATAGAGTTGTGGCATAATTTGAGCTACAACAGAAGTTTATCAAACTCAAGTAGGCCGACAAGATAGTAGATGCTTATGCAGCAGAGTTCTGCAGATTGAGTAGGTTCGCCCCAGAGATGGTAGCAACAGAGAGCCAGAGGGCTATGAGATTTCAACAAGGGTTTTATCTTGAGCTCTTGTAATTGATAGAGGGGCACAATTACCAGACTTTTGATGCGGTATTGACGGTAACCCGAAGGTATGAGATCACTATTCAGAGGATTGCAGCAACGACTGGAGGTCAGAAGAGATCTCACAGTCAGATCGAAGGAGGAGGGAGAGTAGCGCCCCGAACAATAGCACCGTCCCTTGGCATTCGCATTCACGGTATGGCAATACGCGAGCCAACACCACCACCAAGGCAGCAGCAACAACATCAGAGGAAGAACCAGCAACCCCCAGCGGGCTGCACTTATTGTGGAAAGGTAGGGCACACTAGGGATGTGTGTCGGACATTGAACGGACTGTGTTTGATATGTGGAAATCCAGATCATCGGGTTACCACCTGTCCCATGAATTCAAGGTCAGGAGGACCAGTACAGTAATTTCTTGCTGTGCCAGCACCAGGGGTAGGGTAGTATCGAGGACAAGCGGTGGAAGTGAGACCGTTGGCACATCGCCCGTTCATGACACATGCTTAGATGTTTCAGCAGCAGGGACCGCCGATGCAACACCAGCATAGACCACCCCAGCATCATCAAGGCAGGGCCAGCAGCAGCACCAGGCTAGGCCGCAATATGGAAACCAACAAGGAGGTCGAGGGCAGGAATTCACTCTGTCCTTGGAATAGGCATTAGCATCGGGAGATGTTGTGGCAGGTAACATTCTTGTCGTCTCATATTCCGCAGTAGCATTGTTTGATTCGGGAGCATCACACTCATTTATATCTGCACAATTTACGACACGACTAGGAATGGAGTTCGAGGCATTGCCAGGGTGGTTGAATATACTCACTGGTAATGGGCTCGTAGGAGTTAGTAGAGTTATTCTAGCATGTAGCATTGTTGTTTACGGGCATTCCTTACCCGTCCGGTTGATAGAATTTCCTGTTGGAAATTTTGACATTATCTTAGGTATGGACTGACTGAAAGACAGTCATGCGACAATAGATTGTCATAGAGGGAGTGTATCTTTTGACGTTCCAGTCATGAAGAGGTTCACCTTAGTCAGATCAGTGGAAACTCAACAAGAACAAGGAGTAGTAACGACAATGGAAGAAGTCCTAGTGCAGAAGGTAGTTGAAGATTTCTAGACTTATTTCCTGAAGAACTTCCAGGTCTACCACCGGTTAGAGATATTGAGTTCAGCATAGAATTGGTACTGGAACTAAACCGATATCAGATCGAGTTTATAGAATGGCGGATTCGGAGCATGCCACGGTATATCAGCACATAGAGGAGTTAAAAGAGAAGCAGTTCATCCAAGCTAGCATATCACCATGGACAACACCAGTGGTACTTGTAGGGAAGAAGGATGGGTCATCCAGATTGTGTATTAACTACAGGAAGCTCAATGCGACAACAGTAAAGAACAAGTACCCACTACCAAGGATCGATGACTTGTTTGATCAGTTGAGCAGAGCTAGAGTTTTCTCCAAGATAGATCTTCGTTCAGGGTATCATCAAGTGAGGGTTCGGAAGGAGGATACTCCCAAGACAGCATTCAGGTCGAAGTATGGGCATTATAAATTCTTGGTAATGCTATTTGGTTTGACCAATGCTCCAGCAATATTTATGGACTTAATGAACCGCATCTTTATGCCATACTTAGACCAATTTGTCGTTGTGTTCCTCGACGACATTCTTGTATACTCAGCTAGTGAAGAAGAGCATGAAGATCACCTCAGGAAAGTGTTACAGGTTCTGAGAGAGA
This sequence comes from Iris pallida, assembly GCA_029216955.1. Lineage (NCBI taxonomy): Eukaryota > Viridiplantae > Streptophyta > Magnoliopsida > Asparagales > Iridaceae > Iris > Iris pallida. The sequence continues at coordinate 13,509,968 of JANAVB010007200.1, read as the reverse complement.
ACCAGTTGTATGCCAAGCTCAGCAAGTATGAATTTTGGACGGATCATATTTCATTTTTAGGTCACATCATATTAGAAACTGGACTAGCAGTGGATCCCAAGAAAGTAGAAGCAGTAGAGAGTTGGCCAGTACCCAAGACCGTAGCTAACGTACGGAGTTTCTTAGGATTGGCGGGTTATTACAGAAGGTTCGTATCAGACTTTGTGAGACTTTCAGCACCCATGACCCGCTTGACACGGAAGGACGTGCCATTCGTCTGGTCGGCAGAATGCCAGACATTATTTGAGACTTTAAAGTAGAAGTTTCTATCAACACCTATTCTTACATTGCCAGTTGGACCCGGAGGTTTTACTGTATATTTTGATACGTCAGGTAAAGGACTTGGGTGCGTCCTCATGCTACATGGGAAGGTGATAGCATATGCATCTAGGCAACTTCAGGACCACGAGAAGAATTATCCAACCCATGACTTGGAGTTGGCGGCAATAGTATTCGCTTTGAATCTGTAGAGGCATTACTTGTATGGTGATCGAGTGGACATATACACAGACCACAAAAGTCTGAAGTACATCTTTACTCAGAAGGAACTGAACATGAGACAGAGAAGATGGTTGGATTTGATCAAGGATTATGACGTGGAACTTCAGTATCATCCAGGCAAGGCTAATGTGGTAGCAGATGCTTTCAACAGGAGAGGCGACGCATTTATGCTAACCACGCAGAAGCATATTTTAGAAGACCTTCAGAAGATGGGCATCGAAATTATACTTCCTAGTGATGTAGAAATTCTGGCAAGCCTACAAGTTCAATCCGACTTGGTAGACAGGATCAAGGCAGCTCAGGCACAGGACCCAAGGATTCAGAAGCTCAGGACAGAATGTGAGTCAGGACTCAGAAAGGAGATACAAATCCATGAAGATGGTACACTTAGGTTTGGATCACGTCTATGTGTGCCTAATGGAGATATCAGATAGGAGGTTATGACAGAAGCTCACAGCTCTCAGTATTCTATATACCCTGGAGGGACTAAGATGTACCAAGATATCAAGCAGCACTTCTAATGGAACGGAATGAAGAGGGAGATAGCTAGATTTGTTTTCCGTTGCTTGGTATGTCAGCAAGTGAAGGCAGAGCAGCAGAGGCCAGCTAGATTTTTGCAACCGCTTTCTATTTCAGAATAAAAGTGGAAACACATCACAATGGACTTTGTGACCGGTTTACCGTGATCGCCAAGTGGTAAAGATGCTATTTGGGTGATAGTAGATCGGCTTACAAAGGTGGCACACTTTTTTCCTTTCAGAGTTGGACAATCTACAGAAAAGTTGGCAGAGTTGTATATACAGCAAATAGTCAGGCAGCATGGAGTCCCTGTCAGTATTGTGTCAGACAGAGATACCCATTTTACATCATATTTCTAAAAAAGCTTACATCATAGTCTGGGTACCAAGTTAAGATTTAGCACAGCTTACAATCCATAGACGGACGGACAATCAGAAAGAACAATTCACACCTTAGAAGATATGTTGCGAGCTTGCACTCTGGATTTTGGAGGATCTTGGAAGAGTCACCTGCACTTAATCGAGTTCTCGTACAACAACAGTTATCAAGCCAGCATCCAGATGGCACCATTTGAAGTACTATATGGTAAGAAGTGTAGGTCGCCACTAGTATGGGATGATATCGGGGAAATGAAGATGCTAGGCCCAGAACTGATTGTTTAAACAGTTGAAGTGGTTAAGGGAATTAGAGAGCGACTTCGAGTGGCGCAAGATCGGCATCGTCATTGGGCGGACCAGCATCGTAGGCTGCTAGAATTTTCTGTTGGGGACCACGTGTTCTTACGGATCTCACATACCCGTGGGGTCATTAGATTTGGCGTTCGCGGGAAGTTGAGTCCGCGATACGTGGGCCCATTTGTTATCCTTGATAGGATAGGCGATGTTGCTTATCATTTATCCCTTTCACCTTCGTTACGAGAGGTGCATGACGTATTTCATGTATCTCAGTTGCGTAGGTGTTTATCGGACCCAAGCCATATCCTCAATCATTCTGAACTAGTTGTTAGTACCAACCTGTCTTACGAGGAACAGCATGTGTCTATTTTGGACCGAAGAAAGAAGATACTCAAGAATCGTACAATTAGCCTTGTCCGGGTTGCTTGGGGTCATCACTCTCTAGGGGAGTCAACGTAGAAATGTGAGGATGACATCCGATCACGGTATCCGTACCTATTTGACTCACAAGATTTATTTCTTTCTGTATACCTTGATTGTCTCAACTTCTCATGCTTGTCACCTTATGAGTAGAATTGCTTGATGTCGTACATTGTTAAACATAGACATGTTGCTTACTGCTAGTATTGTAGAATGATTGTTTACTCAAATTGCTTGTACTTAGATTAGTTTAGCTTTGATGTTTCTAACCTGCTTGGAATTAAAATTTCGAGGACATAATTTTTTCTAAGGAGGGTAGGGATGTCACTCTCCGTTCCCAGAATACGTATTTTAAATATATGTACTGCTGGAATATATTTATTTAGTATTTATCATGTATTGTTCTGTATTTAAATTCTTTTAATTTCTCGCTAATTAATTTTTCTGCATTTTACTTTCAGCATTTTAATTTCTGCTTTGCTTTTGAGTTCGTCCCGAGTTGGTTTATTTTCTGGCCTTGGTTGGTTCAACAAACCCAGCTTCCCACCTACAACCACCCCTTCATTTAAAGCCCCCTTTCCCTTTATCTCTCTTTATTACTTCACCATTACACTTCTTCTTCCTCATAAACTCTCTCCCCACCTACCTAGCCGCATAGGCAAGTGCCAATTTGCTTCTTGATGGATCTCTATTTTTGTTGTTCTATTGTCTTTCTCTCAAGATTCTTAGATACTTTAGTACTTAGCATTTTCAATTTCCATGGCTCATTTCATATAGATCTAAGTTTAATGTATTTTTAGATTTCTTAGGTTTTGATCTAGTAACTTTGTTATTTTTCAAGTTTTGATGATTCCATGTTGTAGTGAATTTCGTTCTACCCTATTTTGACCTATAAAAATCCAGATTTGGACTTAGAATGAAGGATTTAGGGAGCTTGGTAGCAATGGCTTCCATGGTTCTGTTCTCAGAAAAGTAAAGAAGAAGAACAGTGCTTGACCGCATGAATTTTCATGCGGCAAGTCTTCCTTGGTCGCATGGTATTCCCCAGCCGCATGGCACTTTCTGGCCGTATGATCTATTTTTGAGCCGCATGAACACATGATCTCTCAGCCGCATAAGGCTTTGTTAAATCTGGCCGCATGAAACTTCCCTTTCCTGGCTGTATGACTTCTTAGTTTCTTAGCCGCATGTATTCGTCCAGCCACATGTACTCATCCAGCCGTATATGCATTCAGTCCATTCCAGCCGCATAAAGCTCAGCTTTCCAGCCGTATGGACGCATGACATCTCAGCCGCATAGGCTCGGTGATTTCTAGCCACATGTGACTTTCATATTTCCAGCCGCATGTGACTTCCATATCCCGAGCCGTATATGCATATTCTCAGCCGCATAGGCTTTGTTATTTCAGCCGCATGTGATTTACCATCCCCAGCCGCATGAGCAGCCTGGCCGTCTGGGCAATCCTGACCGCATGGCACTTTTTCAGCCGCATGGCTTTAGCAGCCGCAGCCGCATATACTTCTTTTTGCCGCTAGCCGCATAAGATTGTTCTCCTTGTCGCAGTTCAGCCGCATAGACTAAATTATCTTGAGCCGCATGAACCAATAATTTTCTGGCCGCATGAACTCTGGCCCTAATGCCTTTTTGGCTGACTCTTGTCCGAATTGATATTAATTGACATTGATTGATTGTCTTGGCATTTATTAACATTAATTTTTATCTTGACATTAATTAACATTGATTGATATCTTGATTAAATAATTGATCATGCGTTCCAAATTGGAACTAAGAGACTGGCTAGTCGTCTTATTGAATTGAATGAATGAGACACGTTCATATTAAATGTAAACTATTGTAATCGACTGGATGATCCCGAACATTGGCATACAGGCACATGTAGGCTACAATTTATTTATTAATTTATTTTACAAAAGCGGCATGTGTACTTTATGGTCAAGGCATGATTATCCCGTGGATAGTTTTGATTGTTGTATTACGCTATGTAAGACCTACAACCTAACCGCACGGGTATCGTTGTAGAGTTGTGCATGTCGTGCTTGTACGAAAGTACTCATTTTGAATGACCATGATCTACGGTATAGGATTTTACTTAAAATAGAGGCTACTAAGTTAAATAAAATAATGATTGCATGGAGGGAATGGATTTCCGAGTTCTTACATGGCAGCCCTCTTTGGGACTATTAGTGTCCGACAGGCCGGCTGGTTCCCACAAATACTACAAATCTGCCATACGGGCAGGGAGCGGTATCTGCTTATATTATTTATTGTATATTGTATATTGATGACGGACATCCCGTTGGGACTCGTCTAATTCATGATTGGCGCAATTGATTGATTGGATAGACTAGCCTTGCTGGCACATAGTAAGAACTGAGGAATCCTTATTGCATAATTCCAGGATAACTTGGAACTCACTATAGCCAGATGTAGTAGTTGCATGGCCGTTTAAGTTGACTTGTTTGTGTACTGTATCTACTCTGTTAACTAGCTGAGATGATCAAAATGTCAGGACATGACAGGCCAATTTCTGTCCTTGTTTGGTTGGGAAGTTGGATCGAAGTGTCGTGATGTTATGTGAATCCTAGTAGCTAGCAGAGATCTATTATCATATTCTCTTATTACTGGTTTTAATTCCTCGTATCGTGCTCCCTTACGGTACTTGCTATTAGAGGTCTAACCTCTCTGGTTTTGCATGGCCAGATTTAGAGCCGGTCCCCGAGGACTCGGCTTACTTCCACCTCCAAGATTGTCAATACTAGAGGAATGATCACAGGAGGACTCGAGTGGGTTCCTTACTTCCTCGCTCGTTTGTTGTTTACTTTATACTTGCCGTTTGGCAACATGTTAGTCGGATCGTCTTGTACTTTTCTATAATTGTAACTAAGTCAGGCTGCAGCTGATAGCAATTGTGTATACTTTGCTACATTATCTGGCTATGTTTTGTAAAGCCAGATATTAAGAACATTTTGACTGAGCATTTGGGACGCCTTACTGCTTTATCTTACATGTTCTCTATTAGTGTTTCTTGTTTGAATGATTGAGACAATATATATGAAGCGACCATAGCGAGACTTTCAAGTAGTATGCACCCCCTCGTCTTCTAGACAGCATTGATCGTATTATACGGTATTCTCCTACCCATAATACGTAGCTAGCTGAGTCATTCCCCAATCTCCAGTATTTTGGTTCTGGGGCGTGACAGACGTACACGAGATTTGGATTGCGCAAGTGTGAAATACAAAAATGATTGAGTAGGTAAATTGGATTGAGGAAAAGTTAAGGTGTAACGAATGAATGACTTGGTCGAGGAATCGATATGAATCTTATACGAAAAGTTAGCACGATTGGAAGTAAGCATGCATGGAAATGATTCAAAAATACAAGAATGACTCCGAGAATTTGGGATAGATGTTGCTTGAAGATTTGAGTTAGCATAGATCGATGCATTTTGAGAAAATATATTGCTCGATGACTTAAGATAGTCGGATGAACATATGTGATTATGGATTTGAATGAATTGATCATGTGAATAATTTAGGGATTATTGATTGAATTTGATCTTGAATATCGAGGAGATTGTAGTATATCCAATTTGGATGATAGCATCAATTGTACGACTCAAAATATGTTGCAAAGGAAGATCATCAGGATATGTACATCATCGATGGTATTGAAACGTATCAAAGATCGATGTACGATAACTCGAGGGTACTCTAATTCGAATAATGAAGATCGTGTAAAGTGTTATTGTTTTGATAGATGCTATGCTTAGGATTTTGATAGAAATGAATGTTTAGATGAAAACGAGAGTGTCTTGATTGCTTCATTGATAACCATAACGTTGATGTTCTTATCATACGCGAGTGCAACTCCAGCCTCATACATATGTTACGTCAGATTTAGGGCGATCGTTCTGCATGAGCACTGACATGGTGATTCATGTTCAGTGGGAATGATCGAACTCAGAAGATCAAGGCATGAGAATTTGGATTACTTCGACTTGTGGTTTAATGCGAAGGTAAATTCGAGGATTGCTCGAACTCATGATTGGCGATTAAGTAAATTTGAGAATTGAGTAGATCCAATCTGCGTATCGAGAATGAATTAGTCTAAACTCAAACCAAGAGTTACGCCCCGATGAGGATAATTATTCTGCGGGCGCGTTGGCATGGTAATTTCATGTCCTCCGTGGATAATCAGACTTGTGTGAGATTAGGGCGTGATATACTGCTATGCTAGACGACCTTGTGATCGAATACGTGAATTGTAGTAAACAACTTAGGGAATATAAAATGAGAATTATGGTTTAGTGATAAATTATCTCGTGGTGTACTTGACTTGGATAGGATGGATATGTGGATTGTGCCAAAGATGTTGAAAGAGGTAGACTATGCGAATTGCTAGTTTGGACGTACAATTTTGATGTGCCAAGAAAGTATTGAGCAGACTTACCGTAGGATGGCTTTGCTGAAAGACTCGGACCCCTGGGTTTTATCCTTGCGAGTGCAAATAGGAGAAATCAATGCTCGAAGTTAGAAATCGGAGTGATGTGAGATTAGGTAGAAAACCCCGTACTATCAACTTTGGTTTCACCTTAGGTTTGGGGTCAGTGTTGATAGTATTGTTTGGGAACTATGATTCAAATACTGATGGTTGACTATAGCCTAAAAAGATAGCCAAGCGGTTAGTCAGACGTCCCGGTATGAAAAGATTAAAATTATGGAGACACCACTCACGAGTCTTGTCTAAAATGTATATATTTCAGGGACGTCTGAATATGTGCACGATCCAACTCGAGTGGTGATGGTAGATTCTCTATCAGGAGGCTTGGCTGAAATGCACGTATTTTGGGGACGTCTGGAATATGTGCATGATCTAACTAAGTGATACATTGAATTCAAGTAAGACTAGAGGAACGACAAAGTATCGAGTATTTTGAAATCATATTTCGAAGAAATATTGATGGTAGTGCGATCATTAGATTTGAGACGAACTTGAATATTGGTTGATCGAGTAGTTTGCCTAGAACTGAGATTGTCCGTGTGCGCGATAAGTATAAGTTACCCAAGTCAAGATATATTTGTTCATTTCGAAAGATAACCAAAGCACGAGCATGGCTCAGATTGAAGAAATACATAAGAGGAATGTGTACGAGAATAGTTGGATGTTGAATCAAATTATAAGTCGATAAGTGTACTCAGTTAGTTTCAAGGACAAAAGTTTTTTTGAGTGGTGTATAATGTAATACCCCGTCCCGCTCAGCTCAATCGGAGGAATCGAAACACCAACGATGTTCAGACTTAGCCATGCAACAGCTTGCTCGAAGTCCCGCACGGTCGAGGTGACTCCTCGCTCAGGTGGGTGGCTTCGGAGAACTTGCCTTAGCTTGGCCTTCACACTAATAAAACGAAAGTTTTCAAATGCACAAGTAGGCTTGATAAAAAAGAGGCGAATACATATAGCTAAGAAAATAATCCCAAGTCGGGTCGAAGTGAGTTTGAACATGGAAAGGTCCAACGGTCGGCTTAGAAGTGTTGCACGACGTTCTTATAAAATGACGCTCAGTCTTTCGTCCCGTGGCTTGGGAGAAGGAAAGTTGGTTTAAGTTGCCACAAAGTTATGAACATAGACTAAGTCATAAGCGTGGCACACATAAATGCTTGATAAAGCATTCTCAGTCCCATCGTTCGATACTTGGCATAGCCAAAGTGTCCCTTAAGTTTTAGTGCAGATTTCTATGATGCAAGGCTTGGCATAGCCTTTGCTCATCCCAACGGGTTAAGTTGTTGCACGAATGAGTTAGGCAAAAGCTATATCGGCTTATCGAAGTCGTTCTAAGCACTGTCCCACGATCTCAAGGCTCGTCATATAAAGTATGACATGGACGGTAGTTTCACTTGGAACACAAGTTGGTTTAAGGCACAAGCCACATTTAGTTCAATACAAATTTAGCCACGGTCTATGGCACATGAAGAACACATTTTGTTCAAGTTATGCTTGAAGGCTATCAATTAGCCATTCATGAGTTGAGTAAATAAGAGTGGAAATACTGAAAACATGTCAGGACTGTTCGCCGAGGAAAACATATTAGGACTGTAGGTCATTCACCGAGGCAACCCTGGTTTGGGCTCTGCAAAAGAAGTATGAAAAGTAAAAGAAGTAAATCAAAGAAAACTAAGTTGTGACGGTTTGGCCATGCATTTACATTAAGGTTAGAAGTTCTCGTAGGTGCGTGGTCATGGACAACTTGTCGATAAGGTTTCGTGCCCTCGATTCGGTAGCCTGGGGCCACAGGATTATATCGACCTAGGAGGGAAGTAAGGCAGTCAGGCAAAAACACGCCGCCGGTGATTGGAGGACTTGAGTAGGGCTTGCTACCCTTAGCTGCAAGCGTCTCGTCTGCACCACCTATATGTCCAAGATGGCTTGAATTTCTAGTAACCTTTTATATAGATAAGTTGGCGTGCTGAACGACAATCCACATGCACGTTGTTGGTCAAATAAAAGAAAGTACAAGCACGACACGAATGGAATAAAGATGGTATGTACGGTTGCAATACAAATCTTAAGAAGCCCAAGATTTAGCTATAGAAAAGTCACGTATTTTGTCATAAAATGTGGCATCGAGTATTAAGTCGTTGGCATAGAATTGCATAAGTCAGACTTGAGTGTTTTCAAGTTAAGTCAAGAAGGGCCGTAAGGCAAGTTTGGTTAAGTCATGCTAAGTTGTAAGCCACGACTTCGACGTTGAAGCATGAACCAAGTCGATGACACGAATCATGTTGTTGCATCCCATAGTATGGGCCATAAGGCAAGCACGAGTCGGCATGTTGATGTTGTAAGCACTAGAATAATTTAGAGGCAAGGATAAGGAAGTTAACGGTACGATAGCACGATGATAGTCTAGAGATACAAATAGGCTAGGCGTCTATCCTAAAGTCGATCCTAAGACAAGAATAGAAAGACAATCATAAGAGATTATGTTGCATAAATTAAATAAATGTGTCAGATTTGTATGGGTGGGTGAGGAGCTCACACCACCAGTACAGTTGAGTACTGACACCCACACAGTATTTATTGCAGGCTCAGGTAGAAGCTCGTTGGCACAGAGCTCGGTTGGATGTATCGAGGCATGGAGTTCCTTGGCGTTTCAAGGCGTGCGGTCATATGGAGTCTGGATTTATACGGGACGTAATATTTGGATATCGCCTATCTAAAGCATCTATTGGCTTGTCAAATTGTATTGAGAGATGAGAGAGAGTAGAGTGACATGTATTATGAGAAGAGTGTGATTGTAATCATGGCCTCGTGCCACAATTGTAATCTTTATTTCAATATCAATAAAGAGCATTTTGAATGACTTGTATTTTGCTTCACGATTTCGCTGCTGTTTATTCAATATTTCTACGTGGGACTTCTGTACGACGACCACCTCCGCTTAGCCTATAATCGGTCGTTATAGAACCTGCCTTGCGTGAGCACAATCTAGGCTCACGCGGCATCATGCCTTATCGAGGATGATCGGTCCTAAGGGACCGGGGCATGACAATATCTACTTGGCATTACACCTTTTCCCCGAGACATGAGTCATGATCGACATGTACAAGTCATGACCAATATATGATAACAAGTCAAGTGTCACGATCAATGTACGATAAACAAGTCATGTGTCATGTACGATAAACAAGTCACGAGTCAAGTCATGAATCAAGTCAAGATCATGACTATGAATAATAACATGATCCACTATCAAGAACTCAATCAGGAACATAAATCAGGATCGCGTGTCAATATCGTGCCGCAATATGAGACAGGACATGATGATAAGAAAAATAAGACAATTATTGTATCGAGAAAACATGAGTATGGAGTGTACTTGCCTCAAGTCCAATTGTCTAAATGCTCTTGTCCAATCATATTAAAATATCGTAGAAATTCCAATTAGGTTCCACAAGTCTAGATAAGTTCAATCCTCAAGTAAAGATCTTAGTAAATCTAATTATAACCAACCAACTATTCAAAAATCTAATATTAAAAGTTTTTAGAAATCTATAATAAATCCTAAAATCCATCATCCACAAACATAAAGTCAATCCCCAAACAATAACTGATCCACAAAACTTGAAGACCCTACTACTTCTTAAGACTAGTATTCTAATAATTAAACCCCTAGCAAACCCATATTCAAAACACTGCTTCCCTGGCCCAAATGAGCCTAAAACCAAACCTGGTCCAAAATTTCTGCAACACCTAGCTACTTCTCTCTTTCTCTTCTGCTAATAGCCACAAGAAATTCCAACTCCACTGTTTATTCAAACCATAGAACACATAACACCTCGAACACCTATTCCAATTAAAATCAAACCCAAAGCATCCAACGGCTAAGGTGCAGTGCCCAAACCAATATTATTGCTGCCATCTCATTCTTTTATCCTTCCTTTCCATCCATCTTAGCGAGAAGCCCAAATGTCATCCTACTACAACCTGCTCGTGATTACGAATCACATAATATTCAAATTGTGAAGACCTAGAAAGCACCAATTGACTACAACACAGTAGTCCTAATTCAAGTGCAACCTGCACCATGAACATAAAAGTTAACTCCATTCAAATTCTCACACAAAATCTTCTGATACAAAACTCTTCTGGTACAAAATCTTTCGATACAAACTTTTCTGATACAAACTTTTCCCTCCTCTATTAAAACACCACACAAACCAATAGTAGAGAGGAGATCAGAGCCATAACAGAGCAAATATGATTATACCTGAGCAAAGAATGTAAACGACAGAGTCTCTTGAGTTCGATACAATCGATCTCGTGTCCAGATCGGTTCTAAGCTTCCTCAGAGGCGAATTAACAAACACATATCGTGCAAAAAGGTGAAACTCAGCATTCCACTCGAACTCAGCAGTGGTTTCCAAAAGAATAAATTCAAAGAATAATCAAACAGAGAAGGGAGAAGGGATGACGAACTCAGCAGAATGATAATCCATTAACTGTTCCAATAATCACTCGAATACAAGAAACAGTGGTCAATTAATGGCGATAATAGGTACGAAAAATACTCGTAAGCAATTGATACGGAGGATACCGGCTCAAAAAAGCGATCGCCACCGAGTTAATGATGAGGATGACGAGCTTCCCCAGAAATGTCGTCGAGCTGCTGCCGAGACACTCATCGCGGTGATAGAATTTTCGTAGTCACCAAGGAGATGTCGCTTAGATTTACGGAGGAAGGGGAGAAGCTCGATCAAGAGGAGGATTGGGAATTAGAGAAACTGTCACGACCTGCACCCGCTTTTTTGGATACGAGACGTCTCCAAACCAGCCTACGCCGCAGAGTCGGTGGTAGAACGTTGTCACGACTATGATGCTCAAAATCACATAAATAACTTTATTGCTCATTCATATTTCTAAATTTACTACAACATTTACAACATTTATATTTAAAAAATATAAGGTTCTTAGAATTAATGAAAATGATACCACTGCTATCTATTTCTAGGTTTCTGTCTGCAAGTACACCCGTATCTCCCTAAGCTAAGTGAAGCCACAGCTAACCTGAAAAATGTTAGTTTCCAGTCAGGAATGCAACAAGCACACAAACCGATGACAAATAAAAAACATAATAGAATTCACAAAACATGAGAATAACATATGTGAGATAAAAACTAGAAAGTAAACTGATGTCATGGCAAGCAGTGAAGAAAACAAGGAAAACAAATACAAACAACTATCTATGTGGTTTGAAATATCAGTTTCGACATGTGAACGACTAGTGGGTAAATCTGGCACCCTGTATGTGTCGTGTGCAGCTGCTATTCTCCACAAAAGACATAGGGGATAGTTCTGGGTAGTCTACATGCCTAAGATATTTTTTTTCCCAACTACTACTTATGGACTCGAACAAGTCACGAAACACAAAAACATGTCAATCAAGAAATAATGTATATAGAGATCCATGACACTAAATCTGTGTAACAATGTGTCAACAAGCAAGATAACATATGCATAAATATGAAATAGAAAGACTACTGTGAATCGAAAGCAATCAAAAAGTGTACATGTCTGATGTCCTTTGCTGGTGAAATCGATAATACAACCACTCAAATGAGTCACTAAAGACAACACATAAAAAAGTCTCCGGATGCTGAAATAGACATTACCAACATTTTTAGAATAGTCAAATTATCTAGGATTGCATGTCCTTAAGTCCAATTCTGAACACAGGGGCAAAATGATAATTTTGGGATAAAACGATGTCCGTCGTTAGACCCGCTTTGCATAAAAATTGTGCCAAAGTCTATTGTCTCTAAAGTCGTTAAACTATATGTCAACAGGTCCAATTTTTCGATACGAACCCAACCGTATATCTAAAGTTGGATTTCGGTGGGCCATGCACAAAATCGCCCGTTGAGTCGGATCGTGGGGCCCGCAAAACGACGATACGGTCAACTATCTCAAAATCGGACCAAACTTGGCATACAGGACCAGAAAAATGATACGATCATGTCGGCGCAAGTTTTATCTCGATTTGACGAACGTGCACAAAGTAATTGGAAAATTTGCATAGAGGCCGATACGGTAAATTTCGACGGATACGCATCAAATTCGTCGCACACACGCAACCAATTTGAATTCCGTCAAAGCTCACACATCCAAAAATTCGATACGCACCTTTTGATGCTTTTGGTTCGCGACCACGTCGCCCGAATTGGCGGGAGTACGTTGTATCGAAAGATTTTTATAGTTTTTAAAACAGATTTTTCTTGGTTTTGTAACTCTGATTTCTTGTTGCACAGTCGATGAAATCTAAATCCATAAAAAGGGTTATGAAGCCCTATATGTTGTCTAAAAGGGTCTTCAATTAGTTTCCTATTTTTTTTGCTAGATTGACCAATATCGGCCATCCAAACCGAGCATTGGGACAGTGTTTACTGTCTAATTCGAGACAGATTTTTTCAAAATTGGCATTGATTTATCGGACAATCCAGGGTGTTACAATAAAAACAATTTGAAGGGACTTAGACTCGTATAGGTTGTCTTTCTAATGAACCAACTATTTTGCAAATTGATGATGAAACGAGGGAGAATTATACCTGAAAATATGGCACTCCGGTGCACTACTGCTGCTGTTGTGAATTCCCATCGCGGCTAGGCTCAGCCTGCCGTCGGCCGACGACCGACCCTCGGCCAGCCTGCGGCAGTGCGCGCAGGGGAGGGGCGCGTGTGGGTGTGGTGGCGTAGGAGTTAGGGTTTTTTTCGATTTTTATCCCTCGATCTCGATATATATCGCGTAAATAAGACTTCGGCCATAGGCTCGGGTTTAGGAGGGAAAACTTGGGATTGGGCTGGGCTTGGGAGCTCGGGCTAAAGGGTTGGGCTAGGCTTGCTGCTGACTTGTTTTCCTTTCTTTGTTTTTTCTTTTCTTTATTATTATTACTATATCTATACATATATTTATATATATGTATATATATATATATATATATATATATCCGTATATTCCTATATCTATACTTATATAGTAATCTTCATAAAATTCTAAATAATCCTCAATATTATCTATTTCTAGTGTAGGGCCTATTTATATAAATATGAATATATATATATATATATATATATATATATATATATATATTATAACGTTTATTTGACAAAATAATATAACCAATAATAATAATATTATTATATAGTAATAATCTCAATAAAATAATAATAATAATAACGAAATTCAATAAACCAATAATGATGTATATACCATTATGTACAGTCTAATAATCCCAAAATGTACAAGGATCTATTTTATACAAATATCATTGAATATCAACTAATAATATTATTTATAATATTTAATTAAGAATACTTAGAAAATATTAATTAGATCATTAAAACGGAATACGACACCATCATACCAAAATACATCAACATGAATGTCATTGGACGTCCCGCATGACTACATGGGCTTGGGCTTGTTTTGGGTCCTACCTGGACTAGTTCGGTACAACCGGGTTTCCTAAAACTCAATAATATAATTAAAAAATAAATAAATCTTCGGTAAGGGTTAAGTCATAATTTGGCCTAGTTTTTCTAGCTAGGACATCGCTATGACTCGGCCTTCCCTACCAGGGCTAATACACTAGTCAAAGCACGCCATTGCACTATCCGTGCCACAATTTTTAGTCACCTTGTACTTCAAAACTCAACCATGGCTAAAATTATTTACCGTAATAAATAACTAAATAATTATTTATAAAATTCTAAAAATCCTCATTTAAATCAAAAAAATAAAAAAATAAAAAAATTTCAAAAAATTTCGGGAAGGGGAGCTACAAATCTACCCACCTTAAAAATAATTTTGTCCTCGAAATTCTAATTCATAACTATTCCTAAAAATTCAAAAAAGAAGTCTACCTTAACCTTAATCTCCTTAAATTTTTATTCCTCAAGAATAGTTTATATTCTTCTCCTAACTATTTTGTAACTACATAACCTCTAGGATCTCTACCCACCTTTAGTCACACTACTGCTCACAACTAAAATCTTATAATCTTCTAACTAGTTGCTAACAATCCTATCAACAGATATCTACTACATATGGCATCTATAATCCTCTCCTATCTATCAAGCAACCCAAAATTTAACAAGCAGCAATTTACACAAGTAGCTAAGAAATATTGATAAGAAATATTGATAAATTCTAATAAGCATGACCATTCGTCACTCTGGAATAGGAAGGACATGAAGATAAAGAAGAATAATCAAGAGCAAATATGAAGTTTTCAAGAAGGGTAGAGGGTATTCAATGATACAGATAGAAAGAAAGTTTATGAACCATTAACTTATTTGCTAGATTGGCTACTCTAGTCTAGTCACTTGCTAAATCGAAGAACCCTTCATTTCTTAGAGGGTCTTGCAATCCATGCAATACAAAAATTTCGTTCTCAAAATTAATCTAAACAAGGTTCTATAATAGAATAGAATTTGAGAAATCAAGATTATGATCTTTTCCGTGGTTATTTAAACAAACGAGCAAGGGATATAAATGCAATACAAGATCGTATCGCGACTTCCAAGTAGATAGAATAAGGGTTACGAATGGCTTCACATTCAGAGAGGTGGAGACTACATAAGAGGTATAGGGACCTATTTTAAATAGTTTGGTTTTATAGTCCAAATATGGTGGTATATATGGATGGGTTTTACTGGATCTTAATGGGTTCCCTGATTAGACATCAATCGTTGGTTGGATGAACCTTGGATTTCAATCTATATGGTCTGGACAAAATCCCAATGATAAAACTATTTTTACTAGGTTAGGGTAACCTAGAATAGGTTTCCACCCCAAGTGGTTGAGATAGTTGCCAGTCAGGTTGGTTAGCTAGGTTCCTAAAGCCCAAAAATGCGCCTTCAGTGACTTTTGTGTTTAAGTAGCACATGAGGCCTCAATTGGGTGGCACACTAGTGGCATGTGCGTAGTGGACTTCGAGTAGATCACAACCATATATTGGGTCGAAGGAATTGAGTCGGGATTGAGGTTCTAATGGAAGTCGGAAAGTATACCGGTATTATGGTAAGGGTTATAACTAGTCCTTTTGACCTGAAAGTCGTGCCACCAAAATAGAGTACAAGGGGACGGGTTTGAGTGGGACATGATATACCTAGATGAAGGTGGACTCGTCTAGATCTTGCATATGAAATTTGTTGGAAGGTAACAGCTGGTCTCGTGCTCCGAACATAACTGACATGGCCGGGGACACAAAATGATCTAAATGGAAAGTGGAAGTCCATGGGGCACTAATTATCATCCTAATAGAAATTATTCTAATCAATTGGTAATCCTTGTATATTCCAAAATTTTATAAGGCTTACAATCTACTCACCTTAGATTAGAAGCTAGGACATGGTTTTAGGAATAACGAGGTTAGAAGAATTCCAAAGTCCGGATATTGTACCTCGACTCTTGTTAATAAAGAATAAGGTACGACGTATCGGGATACGGTAGATATAAGTCAGGTCAAGGATCGTTTCTCAATAAATAAAAAACGAATGACACATAGTCGATAAAATAGAAGGATCTACACGTCCATAGTATACAAGAGTTATCGACGGGGTAACCAACTCTAAGGCACATCATATGAAAAGATTTCTAACAACTGGGTCGAATGAATTTCTATTTGTGTCGAACCTGCTAGACTATTGTCACAAGGGTTCTAGTGGTAGGGGCTGTAGTGATCATGTATTGCTGTTGATAATTGGTTGATCATAATATGACAGGGTATTTAGCTATGGTAATGGCTAAGCTAGTGACTGTGGTGTTCCAATACTAATTAGGTCATAATAATAAAATTTACATAACTTAGGGTAATTGTTTGTTGGAAATCAATCTCGGGATGGGTGTCTACCATAGTCATGGTAAATTATTGACCTTACCTTTGTCTATTCATCTCATGTCTAAACTATGGGCTTTGGTCGAGGAAAGATTGGGTTAAGGCTTAAGGGTTGCTAGTCAAAGCAAGCTTCAAGCAAATAATTAGGGACTCACAAAAATTGGTTTCTTGAGAATAACTAGTCTCCTAGGTTGGCATTTTGACTAAGGGTAAAACCCTAATTATTCTCAAATTCAGATGGCTAGAAGGTCCCAATAGCAGTTTGAGGTTCGAGAGAAAAACGAGTAACTCAAGGCAAGGTTCTAGTCACACGGCTGGCCGATGGTAGCTACACTTGTGTGTACAACTATAATGGTCATGGGGATACTCTGTATCTATCTATCAAATACGAGCGTTCGTCTTTCCAATTAGTGAAAGACAAAAGCAATAAGGAGTTCAAGAAATATATCATCGAATACAATTACGTGATTCAAGGGCGAATGCATAATTCAAGAGGAATTGTCAATACAGTCGCGAATGAGATCCTAGAGGCATCTACATCTCAATCCACGTAGGTTAATCAGAGGGAAAGCGAACCGAGTGCACTAAGGTTGATCAGACCGTAATACATCGATTTTGATTAGACAATATGTTAGTAGGCGTTCCCAATAAACATATGTCTTGAATAAAGCTCAATAAAAAAGTAAGCTTGCAAAACTAGGCTGTAATAGTAGCGTTGGTCGAGATAGTCAAAATACAAGTATGCGAGATTTTTGAAAGGAGGCACAAGTAGTTCGAGTTTTATAAAAATTAAAACCTTACCTGGTGTTCTTGCTTATACAGTCATCCTACTATCTTCTTATCCATAAGGCCTTGATCGACTAACAGGTTATGGACCTCTAAATTCTATATTCTAGGTATATCTATTAGTGTCTGTCAATTACCTCGTTAATAGATTACAAGGACCACATAATGCTAGGTTGGGAGATATGCTACCCAACTTACAGAACTTTCACTAGTATTGACTTTGGATCTTAGGGGACATACAGGCATTTTTTCTATCCTCTATAGTATCCTAAACTTGTAATCACGTCTGAAGTCATTTTACCGAGGATTATACCTCGCTCGTATACACTGGCTGTGGTAAACGCTCGGTTCCGTGATTCAGATGTGATAAGTTATCAGATACTCTACCTTATATTGACAAAAGGTCTAAAGAGGTCAACGAGATATAGTTTTAGCTATGTTCCATAACCTATGATTTCTTGAAATAATTTCAACTCTATGGGTCGTGCCTCGCCAGTGCGCTGTTGTCTAGCCATTGCAGTCGTTAAATTACTCCAACTATACTCCTAAGAACTTTAAGGAGATGCTAGAGATTCAAACTATTTGACTCTGATAGAAAGCGTAACCATCTGCCTATAAGTCTCAATCCTTAAAGAAAAGATTGATCGGGGAGGAAATAACTAAAGACAAGGGAAGTAAGAACATCCTAATCTTTATTTCATATGTATTTCAAATGGTTGAGGGAAAACATTGAATCAAATCTTCCTTGAGATTCATATATGAATAACAAAATATAAAATTATAAACTAATTCTTACGACAAAATAGGATTTTAAATAGGCAATTCTAACTTATGATATAAGGTTTATATCTATTAGAGCAAAAAAAAAAATTGAACAGTTTATCAAGATTAGAGCCTTAATTCTAAGGAACGCCTAACTTATCAAGTAAATCGTATATCCACATTGGATCATACCGTCATATCAAAAGTAATAGTGCATCCATAGAGATTTGGCAAGCTATCTAAATTTAATGAATCCTTATCTAAATTGTATGGCCTATCTGACAACCTTAACTACCCAACGGTCAATTTGGACAAGGGACTCCTAGTCATAGTCATTCTCTTAAATCAATTTAATCCTAAGTTGTGAATGAGCATTTTCTAGTCGCAGGCTCGCAATAGTACGACTAACGTACCATCACGAGTTCGTATATTTTACGAAAACTGACCTGCATGGGCCACCACAAAAACTTGTCACGACCCGCACCCATTTTTTCGGATACGAGACGTGTCCAAGCCAGCCTACGCCGTAGAGTCGGCGGTAGAACACTGTCACGGCTATGATGCTCAAAATCACATAAATAACTTTATTGCTCATTCACATTTCTAAATTATTTACAACATTTACAACATTTATATTTAAAGAAAATACAAGGTTCTTACAATTAATGAAAATGATACCACTACTATCTATTTCTAGGTTTCTGTCTGCAAGTACACCCGTATCTCCCAAAGCAAAGTGAAGCCACAGCTAACCTGAAAAATGTTGGTTTCCAGTCAGGAATGGAACAAGCACACAAACCGACGACAAATTAAAAACACAATAGAATTCACAAAACATGAAAATAACATATGTGAGATGAAAACTAGAAATTAAACTGATGTCATGGCAAGCGGTGAAGAAAACAACAAATAAAAACAACTATCTATGTGGTTTGAAATATCAGTTTCGACATATGAACGGCTAGGGGTAAATTTGGCACCCTGCACGTGTCGTGTGCAGCTGCTATTCTCCATGAAAGACAGGAGGGATAGTTCTTGTTAGTCCACATGTCTACTAAAATATTTTTCCTCCCGACTACTACTCATGGACTCGAACAAGTCAAGAAACACAAAAACATGACAATCAAGAAATAATGTATATAGAGATCCATGACACTAAATTCGTGTAACAATGTGTCAACAAGCAAGATAACATATGCATAAGCATAAAATGGAAAGACTACTATGAATCGAAAGTAATCAGAAAGTGTACTTGCCTGAGGTCCTTTGCTGGTGAAACCGATAATACAACCACTCAGATGAGTCACTAAAGCCAACACATGAAAAAAGTCTTCGAATGATGAAATAGACATTACCAACATTTTTAGAATAGTCAAATTAGCTAGGATTGCTTGTCCTTAAGTCCAATTCTGGATACAGGGGTAAAACGGTAATTTTGGGCCAAAACGATGTCCGTTGGACCTGCTTTGCACCGGAAAGCGTGCCAAAGTCTATGGTCTCTAAAGTTATTAAACTATATGTGAACAGGTCCGGTTTTTCGATACGAACCCAACCATATGTCGAAAGTTGGATTCCGGCGGACCGTGCACAAAATCGTCCATTGAGTCGGATCGTGGGGCCCGCAAAACGGTGATCCGGTCAACTATCTTAGAAACGGACCAAACTTGGCATACAGGACCAGAAAAATAATATGGTCCTGTTGGCACAAGTTTTGTCTCGATTTGACGAACGTGCACAAAGTAATTAGAAAATTTGCACAGAGGCCGATACGGTGAATTTCGACGGATACGTATCAAATTCGTCGCTTACACGCAACCAATTTGAATTCCGTCAAAACCCACACATCCACGAAGTCGATACGCACCTTTCGATGCTTTCGGTTCGCGACCACGTCGCTCGGATTGGCGGGACGCACGTCGTATCGAAAGATTTTTAAAGTTTTTAAAACAGATTTTTCTTAGTTTTGTTACTCTTATTTCTTGACGCACAGTCGATAAAATCCAAATCCATAAAAAGGGTTGTGAAGCCCTATATGTTGTCTAAAAGTGTCTTTAATTAGTTTCCTAGTTTTCTTGCTAGATTGACCAAGATCGGCCTTCCAAACCGAGCGTTGGGACAGTGTTTACTGTCTAATTCGAGACAGATTTTTGCCAAATTGGCATTGATTTATCGGACAATCTAGGTTGTTACAACAAAAACTATTTGAAGGGACTTAGACTCGTATAGGTTTTCTTTGTAATGAACCAATTAATTCGTAAATTGATGATGAAACGAGGGAGTATTATACCTGAAAACATGGCACTCCGGTGCACTACTGCTGCGTTGTGAATTCCCTTCGCGGCTAGGCTCGACCTGCCGCCGGCCGACGACCGACCCCTGACCAGCCTGTGGTGGCCCGCGTGCAGGAGAGGGGCGCGTGTGGGTGTGGTGGCGTAGGAGTTAGGATTTTCTCAATTTTTATCCCTCGATCTCGATATATATCGCGTAAATAAGACTTAGGCCACAGGCTCGGGTTCAGGGGGAAACTTAGGATTGGGCTCGGCTTGCTGCTGCCTTGTTTTCCTTTCTTTGCTTTTTTTTCTTTATTATTATTACTATATCTATACATATATTTATAAATATGTATATATATATATATATCCATATATTCCTATATCTATACTTATATAGTAATCTTCATAAAATTCTAAATAATCCTCAATATTATCTATTTCTAGTGTAGGGCCTATTTATATAAATATTAATATATATATATTATAATATTTATTTGACAAAATAATATAACCAATAATAATATTATATAATAATAATCTCAATAATAATAATAATAATAATAATAATAATAATAATAACGAAATTTAATAAACCAATAATTGTGTATATACCATTATGCACAGTCTAATAATACCAAAATGTACAAGGACCTATTTTATACAAATATCATCGAATATCAACTAATAATATTATTTATAATATTTAATTAAGAATACTTAGAAAATATTTATTAGATCATTAAACCAGAATACGACACCAGCATACCAGAATACATCAACATGAATGTCATTGGACATCCCACATAAGTACATAGGCTTGGGCTTATTTTGGGTCCTACCTGGACAATTTTGGTACAACCAGGTTCCCTAAAACTCAATAATATAATTAATAAATAAATAAATCTTTGGTAAGGATTAAGTCGCAATTTGGCCTGGTTTTTCTAGTTAGGACATCGCTATGGTTCGGCCTTCCTTACCATGGCTAATACACTAGTCAAGCACGCCATTGCACTATTCGTGCCATGATTTTTAGTCACCTTGTACTTCAAAACTCAACCATGGCTACCGTAATAATTAACTAAATAATTATTTATAAAATTCTAAAAATTCTTATTTAAATCAAATAAATAAATAAATAAATATATTTTAAAAAATTTCGGAAAGAAGAGCTACAGAAACAATCGGCATGGCTTTGCTGCAACTGAGGCTTGATGAACAAGAAAAGGAATGGCATCTATTTATAGGCCGATGATGGGAGGATCGGCCGTTACAAGGGGCGGTGGTCATCCATCATGAGGCGGTGGCGATGGACGACTCCGATGAGATGGTTAGATCGATGGGAACGAATCTTCGGGAAGGATCTGGAATGGCCGGGGCGGTGATCGCTGCTCTGTCGGCCAAGACGAGAGGAAGAACGAACGAAAGAAAGAAGAAGAAGGAGTTGCTTTACTCCAGATCTGAATTGAAGGGAGTTTAAATCCCATGGCTAACTGGGCTAATGGGTTAAATAATGCAAAACCCGAACCATTGTGGCTAATGGTTTGGAAATAACGGGCCTACCCATTCCAGACTTTTGGGCTGGATCCTATATGGGTTCAAATCTGAAGGAGAAAGTGAATGTTAAGTTAATCTTAATGGGTCAGCCCCAAGTACTTAACGGGTCGACCTAGATTCTAACTGAATGTGGTCTTGGCTGACATGGCTTTTAAGTGAAACCAATAGTTGGCTTCAAAATAAGGGTGGGATAATGGGCTTAGCCCAGTTGAATAGAAAGAATGGTTTAATAAATTTTTGGTTATGGCTCTAGAGAATGGAAGTAGTATGGGGGGTATGGCTAAACAGAATGAGGGCCCATTAGGCTCAAAAGCAAATTGTTCAAACACAATAAATGACCAACTAACATGATTAAATTGTTTAAACAATATAAAAATAAATAATCCTTCAGAGAAAATAAATTCTAAAAAATATTCCAAAAAAAATAAAAATACTTTGAAATTCGAATATCGGAAAATTGGGCTTACAAATCTACCCACCTTAGAAAAAATTCATTCTCGAAATTTCAAAGGCATGACTAGTTAAAAATGGCACGAATATTAAAATTTGTTAATCAAGATTAGAAATAAAGATCAATTTGGCACTTTCAAGAAATTCAAAGGTAACTTAATAATGATCAAAAGTTTAAGTACGAGTGAAATTATCCTGGTTCGAAAATTTAGTCAAATAGTATAGTTATGACTAAATCATGGTCAAGAGTAGGGTTGAAACACCTGACCAATCTTTTGAAATAATTAAGAATTATTAAGATCACGATCAAGAAATTTAGGCATGATAAAGCTCAAATGAATACGATCAGATCATTTGGAATGCTATTGTCAGGAGTAGCAATAATCAAACAACATAATTACAAAAGTGACCCAATAGTGATCAATTTTGTTAAGACATGATCAAGGAGTACAATTTGGCACGATAATCATAAGGATTTGAAATGAATTACCACAATTAATAGTCGAATATTGTTATTTAAAGATAGCATGAGCAACTATCAAAATGGATTAGGCACGAAAGGAAGTAAAATTCAGCTATGACTTAGAAGAATTAGAGTCATCGTGGCACGGTCTCCTAAGCACGATCAAGATTGAAAGTTTAGCATGATCGAAACAGAACCAAAATAGGAAAATCACGGTTTAGAATAGAGTATAGGAATGATCAAAAATCATTTGGTATAATTGTTAAGGCGAGTAAAATCCCCTAACCATGACTAGGGATGGCCAAAGTGATTTACAGTGTCAAAGTCGTCTAGGCACATTCTAATAAAATTGTTTTAGGCATGATTTAAGCTATCCAAAATCATAGATGATAGGATCGAGTCAAGGTAAGGTCAACACTCTAAGTATAGAATGACATATCAATCAAATACGAACATAATTAAAGGCCAAATCTAAGCATGATCGAAAGTCAAAAATTAAGCATGATATAGATGATCAAAACCGTATGAAATGATTTATGACCAAGGTCATCCAAGAATGAGATTTAGTTAGAAGTGAGTCATGACATAAACAAAATATAGACAATAATTTAGTCAAGATCAGCTAGAAGCGGTTGAAGAGTGAAAATCAGGCACGATTTAGAAATAAAATCAAAACGGCATGAAAGTAGTAGGATCGAGGAATATCTGATAATAAGTCAAATTAAGGATTCAGATAGCCTCCTCGACCGCTTTCATAATGGCCTCTTCCATGGTCTCCTCATTTGCCTCTCCTGTGACTATATTGGCTAGCTCTTCAATAGCCTCCTCGGCTGCTTTCATAATGGCCTCTTTGACCAGTTGTTCATTAGTCGCAATGACCGGCTCCTCAATGGCTTTGTCGGCTAATTCTTCAATAGCCTCTGCTGTCAACCTTTCAGCAATCTCTTCGCCCGATCCTTGGTATGGATCTCGGATGTCCTCCATAGGTAATTCGTCGGCTGTTTGATCCTCCTTACCTCCTGGAATGTATGAATTCTCTTCAGCCGTTTCCTTAGTATGAGAAGGAGGTTCAGTAAAGGAATCTTGGACAGTGCCTTCAATATCCTCAACTGTTTTGCTCCTCGCGAATGCGGGTTCTTGAGTCATGCCTTTGGCCACCGTATGACCGATCTCGGGTATCACGACGGACTCGTCCACAGTCGGCTCCATGAAAGTTTCTTGCTGATGTGAAGCCATTAGCTCGGAGAAATCCTGAGTGTCATACTCGAAAGGAGCATGAGGAGAAATATTTTTTAAGTCAGCCTCAGTAGCTGCAATCATCGGGTTCTCCACTGAGATACTAGCCTTTTCAGCATTCGTGCTCGTAGGCGCCTCGACATTTGAAGGACCCACGACAGAGCCGATGCCTTCCTTTCTTCTTAAAAAGGAACTTTTGGCAAGCGCATGGGGTGTAACCCTAATCTCTGGACGCAGTAAGGACATCCCAGAAGCGGGCTCCTCAGAAAAAGTTTCCTGAGTATCTTCGACCACCCAGACTTTCTCTTCGCCTGTACAAACGAAACAGCAGTAAGTGGAAAGCCTAGGATAAAAACTAGAATAAAATGACTGAGGTATACCTATGAATAAGATCCAACAGGCAGGGTATTCTGCCACAGTGAAGACCGTCGTATGGATCCGCTATGCCTGGGTACAGCCCGTTTAGTTCTCTAGGTAGTAGGAGAACTCACATCCGTAGGAGTCTGATGTTTCGATGAGGTACTTAAGGGCACGGTGTCCTATCTTTTTTTCTGGGAAGTACTAGAACCATCCGAGGATCTACTACCCGATGACGCAAGCTCTCGGAGATGCGCAAGGGCCGATTGAGGCACCTCCAACTTCGTCCCCTCAGTTAGACTTTGTTCTCGATCATAGCCCGACGAAAAGTTCTTTGCCAAGCATGAAACTTTATGGCAGAATACAAGATATGGGTCTCCCCGTGCATTATAGGGATCATAAATTTTGCTCCAGTACACCGGACATTGTAACAATAGCACGTACGAGTGCCGTCCAGCAGACTTCCCTCATAACTGAGGCAAGAGCTCGGGTTGTTCATCATCGTCTGGCTATAGCCGAATTATCGCACAAACCGACTCGACAGATAGGGCTCGAGATATACCTGATTCTGATTACGATACACTAAGTATGAGGGACGAATGGACTGCAGCCAGCGGAAGGCACCGAGAGTCAAACCGCTCTTCTTTCCGCCCTGGTCTACTAGCTCCTCGTCTGCAAGAATAACACTTATAAGAAGGCGAGACCCTGTTGAAATTATAGCCATCCAAATGACCTAACACCCATCTGCAAACAGGGATGCCTTGGTGGAGCCATTTCACCCGTTGGTAGTTGCGTAGCATCGCATCCCCCTCCTCATAACCCTCAATAGTGTCAGGGCTATCAAACCGGGGTGGTGTAACGCCAACTAAGCCATAAAATAATGGTAAGGGATTTTAGCTCGAGGGAATTTAAAGTCTCTCCCTCGAAGCTCTATTATTTTCCTCGAGAGCTCCCGCAGAGCTTATATAGTATTACATACCATGGCTGGGAGCAAAGCCAGCAGATGCCTAAAGACCAACTTCACAGTCGGCATAATAAGTTACCGATTAATCCGTCCCACCGAGCCAGAACCTCTAGGCATCAGGGCCTTACGCAACCATATCATCAAGAAAGCAGCCAGCACCGCTTTCGGACTCAAGGCGATCAATTTTTGGCAGTAGTTATATACTATGGAGCTGGGATTCCCTTTAAAATCCACTGAAGGGGCTGACACCTTCGCCTTGATCATCATAATCTTTAATTCATCATTGGTTTACTCCCTACGCATGGTAAAGTGGACATTCTCCAGCTCCGACGGTTCTTGCGTGAAAATATTGTCTTTCCAAGCAGAAATATGGGGATGAGTCTTCGTAGCGTCCTGACGTACACATACCTAATGATGGAAAAGTAGTTCTTTGTACACTACTACCATTTCTTGGTACTTTTTCTCCAATCCTAAAAACTCCTCTTTGCTAGGAGTATATTCCTCATACAGCTCCTCACCCCAAGGCAACTTCGAGATGGCGTACATATCATGGAGGGCCAGCCCCATCTCTCCACACGGAGTATAGAAAGTCCCAGTATGGTAGTTATATATCTCCAGCAAAGCCGCGAACAGGGCCTGATTGATCGTTATACCATGTTCAGTAGCCTTTATGGCACAACGTAAGGCGATACCTTTCAGCTCTGTCTTGAACCTATCCAATACCCACTGGGTTAATTCGTGCCATTTAGCCTCAGGATGGATCCAACCATCGAGCCGGAAGGATCCTTTAGGATATGTGCATCCCGTCGCTAGAAGCCGACTAGCGAAAAAAGAAGCCTCGAACGGATGTATATCCGAGGTAAAATTGCTAAGTAGGTGACCATGAAGCAGCACCCGTAAAGTGTGTGATGGACTATTATGGACACACTTGAAAGTATATTTTCTATTGGAATGTGTGTCCACCTTAAAACGGCCCGTCATTAACCCCTTGCTCCAGGGTCAATTCTCATTCCATACGCCACTTTTCGACAAAAGTAGAAGAAAATCGAGAGCGGAAGGTGCCGATCGGTTGATAGAATATACAAGGCGAGGCCGTTGTTCTCAAAATACTAGTCCCCTTTAATCGCTAGGAGTTTTGTCTCTTTCAAAGCTACCTGGTCACAAAAGAGGAACCGAGGCTTTAGTATTTTAACCCCGACATCAAATGGGGAGGACAACTTGCCTCGGTCTATCATACGACGAAAATAGGGGTGTTGTTATCACGTATCTTGGCCAGCCGTCCCTCCGGTTGGTCTCGGGCGATCAACCTCTTGGCAAGATTGACAATCGCCTCATCGTCATTTATGCCTAGTGTGCAGACAATGAGTCGAAGAGGACCTCATCAAAAAGAGGCATAGTCACAGGAACAACACAAGAACAAGATAAGAGTCAGGAAAATACAAGTATTTTTTATAAGAAGTAAAATACGTAGAAACTTTTTAGGTGACAGTGCGCATCACTTAGCAAGCATCCATGCAAGCTCTGTCTAGTAGCATTGCGTGTCAGCAAGAAAGCATCCGCACAAGCACTATGTAAGTAACTCTGTGTGACAACAAATAAGCTTCCGCACAGACACTATTTAGTGAACCTGCGCATCAGCTGAAGTCTCAGCACATCTTATAGTTGTTACTTAAAAAAGTAACGACCATGCGCATCGGCAGATGGAGCTTCAGCGCACCTTACAGATACTACTCCGAGAAGTAAATGCTTATGTGCATCAGCAAAATAAGGCGACGATGTTCATCGAACACCTACTTGCAATAGGCGGCCGCACGTCCCCGTGCACTCTCGCATCAATGATCGGAGAGTCGATGACGTCAACAGCCTCCGAAGTCGGCCGCTTCCCTCTGGCCTTTCTTGTGTTCGACGAGGACGCCTTGGGAACTCTGGGGCTCTCGATTTCTTTGGGGCCATGGCAGAAAAACTAGGGTTTTGATTTGGGAAGAAAGAAGAAATTTTCTCTAAAATTTGGAAGAAAAGCAATGGCAGAAAGTTTTCTCGCTTCGCACGAAGCCCTACTTATAGGACGAAGCCACATCAGCAAATAAGGCCAAAAAACGACCCTTCGTATTTTAGAAAATGCTTCAAATAGCGTAGAGATGAAATAAAATCAGGATGAATCTTTTCTCTAAAAATGAGGAGTCATCATTATTGTTTTTAAATGAAACGACGGCTCAAAGACATTAATACTGAAGGCTAAGCATGACGACAGCCTGTCAGCGACATACTGTGCACTCCGTACGACACATGTCATTTCATGCTTCTGTGCAAAGTGTTCTGAACTTATTCAAGTTTGAAAACTTTGAAGGGGGTCATGCAGAAGCATAAAAAAGCATAGCATGTACAAACAGCAAAAGCGCAAATTGCTTCACACAAATTCAGAGAAGCACAGAAGATATCAAACTACTGCACACTTCACAAACCACAAAAGAAAAGGCATTGCATAAAAGAAAATACTTTATTAAAAATCATGTTTACAAAGATCTAGTACAGACTCTTCATGATTATATATAAAGAAATCTACATCCTACAAGTGCACAACCTATAAGTTTGCAGCCTACAAGTCTACAGCCTACAAGTGCACAGACAATAAGTGCGCAGCCTACAAGTGCACAGCTCTTCGGATAGTCAGAACGAATCACTTCCTTGACAGGTGCGCAGCTTCCTCATTCCAATATGGCTAATGAAGCATTTATTGAGCAGGGCATAGCGCAACCTGTGGCTTCCGATTGGCAATCAATCCAAACCCAGTATCTTGGACCTCGAATACCTCCAAGATATTGTTTAGGTTTGCCAAACGCTCAAATGCATTCGAAACTCAGAAGTTTTCCTTCACCAAGACTACAGCTTCTTTGAACGAAGAGAACTACAACCAACAATCGACTTATGCAAGGCCTATGGCCATTCGAAGCTAATTCGGGGTCAAAAATGATAAAGGAATTTAAAGAAGCTATGGGCAAAGACTTACCCAAAAACTCTTCTTTATATAGGATGTGTGGTCCAACCCACACGCCACGTAGCAGTTGGTCAAAGGACCCCAGAGTAATGGGATGAACCAAGGACTCAGCATAAAGAATCACATTTAATAGGTTCATTTGATTACCGCTTCTCGAGGTCCCTAAAATGGCAGCAATTAAGAAGATGTTGACTCAGCTGCTCAAAGGCAGTCATTAATCTTCTTAGGAGCACAGTGACTTCGGCGCTTCGTAAAAGTACAGCTCCTTCAGAGCATCCAGAAGCGCAGCCCCTTCATGGCTCCTTTATTGATCTTTCATTGCTTCACAGAAGCACAGCCCCTTCAAAGACTCCTTCATTGGCCTCTCAGAGCTTCACAGAAGCGCAGCCCCTTCAACGGCTCCTTCATTGGTCTCTCAGAGCTTCCAGAAGTACAGCTCCTTCAACGGCTCCTTCAATGGTCTTACAGAGCATCCAAAAGTTCAGCCCCTTCAACGGGTCCATCATTGGTCTATCAGATATTCCAAAAGTGCAGCCCCTTCAACGGTTCCTTCGTTGATCTCTCAAAGCTTCATAGAAGCGTAGCCCATTTACGGCTCTTTCATTAATCTCTAAGAGCTTCCAGAAGTAGTCTCTTCGTCGCCTAAAAGTGTAGTGACTTCATCGCCTCAGAAGTAGTCTCCTCGTCGCCCAAAAGTGCAGTGACTTTGTCGCTTCAAAAGCAGTCTCCTTGTCGCCCAAAAGCATAGTGACTTCATCGCCACAGAAGTAGTCTCCTCGTCGCCCAAAAGCACAGTAACTTCGTCGCCTCAAAAGCAGTCTCCTTGTCGTCCAAAAGTGCAGTGACTTTGTCACCACAAAAGCAATCTCCTCGTCTCCTAAAAGTGCAGTGACTTTGCTACTACCCAAAATCGCAGCTCGTATTGTACGCAACTCTACCACAACGTGGCATCATGCCACGTGGCCAGTATGGCAGTCGTATCTCTTCAGATACAAACACATCTAGTTTGTTCAGACAATTGTATCTCCTCAAGATATAATTGTATCTCCTCAAGATACAATCGTATCTCTTAAGATACAATCACATCTAGTTGGTTCAAACAGTCGTATCTCCTCGGGATACAAGCAAATTTAATTTGTTTAAACGATCGTATCTTTTCAGATACAATGAAATTCGGTTTGTTCAAACCATCACTCCTGACATAAGTTCGGGATCCACCTTGTTTAAATTGTCTTTCTTTTGATAGGAGCAAAAACCATTCAGTTTCATTCGAGCAAAATCGTCGAGCAATGGTCACCCACCACATGTCAATTACTCGGTCAGGTTGATAAAGGATGCTAACTGTCCAGATTCTTGATGAGAAAGAATTCAAACAACTGCCATGTGTCAGCTCAGTAAAAGCCCCTACAGTGCGGTTACAATGGGTCCTCCTGAGATCTCGTGCGTGTAGCGCTCCTGCAGGCCAAATATCCCTTCGTACATCATATAAGTGCAGCCTATAAATAGAAGGAGACTTCCTTCATTCAAGAGGCATTGACGTCTTCTTGATTGGCAACCCAAATTACCTCTCACAGGCATCAGAAAGTCAGAGCAAGTTCAGTTCGTCGTCAGATCGTCAACGGAGTAAAGGAGCCGCTACAGTGCTCGATCTCCACCGTCACACTTTTCCAGAAACCTTTGTACCTAGATCTCTTGTTTAGGAGTCTTCTGTACTCTTTTATATGTTTGAAATACAAAAAGTTATTTAATTTTTGTTGATGGCAAATAAACTCCAACAGGCGTGCCGGAGCAGGAGGGAGAGAAACTTGGCCGCATTCTCGGAGGTGGGTTCTCGGCGCCAGCATCGCCATTCCCAGCTGTGCACATGCACCGGCTATGCACACGCGCATGCCAAACATCTTTTTATTATTTATTTTGGTTTTGTATGTGCTTGATAGTAATTACATTCTGATGAGTAAAGGGCCGAATGCACGGTCCATAATATACTAATGTATTGTAGCCCACTAAAGGCCCATGCATAGATTTGGAGACTACTTCCTGATTTTGTTCATGTCTTATATAGAAAACAAGGGGAGATTATACATGAAAGAGCAATGCTAGGATTACATCCATTTAGCTTACCACCTACGTGAACAGGCTATATGGAAGTTTTCAATTGAGTCGCCTCTCCCCACATAGGGGGACCCAATTAGCAACTGTCACCTAGGCGATTGTAAGAGGGTTGGAAGTCTAATGATTATAAACTTAGTATTTTTGTACATAAATAAAAGTTGTACTTAACATATGCTGGTAGATACCACCTCTAAAAATGTAGGTCATTACATGAGTGGAATTATCATATTTGTATTTTATTTTATGGCATCTTATATACATGCAAAAACCATCAAAACATAGCTCTCTTTGTTACAAAATATGATAGATTTTAGGGTTATTTAGTAACAGGGGTCTCACATAATAGTTAATATTAGGATATGGGTCTCTAAAATATTCGATATTAGTATTTGGGTCTTAAATTTACTATTTATGTAGGCAAGTGAATAGTAATTTTAAAATTCAAACATTAACGTCGGATATTTTGGAGACCCAAATCCTAATTTTAACTTTTATGTGACATCATGTTACTAAATATCCTAGATTTTATATCTAGTACTGATCTACCAAGTTCCATCCTGATCCAAAGTAAGAGCACCCATCTAAATGGAAAACATGGTTAAAAGCCCAATAAGGAGTTCCCATATGCCCATATCCATGTCTTTTGCATTCTTGTTTATTTACACCTTATTTATTGTGGCATAGTATGCCCCGAGGGAAGTTTTGTTATGAAGCAATCCAGAAACAAACCCACAAATTTCTTTTATATTGCAAAATTATGTATTATGTTTATATTGCAAAATTGTTATTGCGTTATCACTAAAGTGGTCCAATAGCATTATGTTTATACCCATTTCGTAGATGCTTTATGCCTAGATTAATTTTCATATTATTGTGGGTACTTTAAAGTTTTTATTGATTACTGATATATAATATTACCCAAAGGTGAATAATTATTTAGTGATTGATGAATAGAAAAGGATAAATTACTTGTATTTTATTTTTGTATGCATTGAATATCCAAAGATAACATGTATACTCAAATATACAATATAATTTTATCAATTAGTGTAGAAGCTAAAAGCATAATTATTTGAATGTAGTATTTCATGTTTTCTGTCTAAAGTGATGCGTGAAAATACTTTAATTGTTTTATGTTAAATTCAAACCACTAACAAGTATATGTGTTATAATATTGTCGTACTATCGTCCTTTTCACTTCATTCGCTGTCACGACCCGCACCCTAGAGTAAGGGCCCGAGAACGTAACAACGCCCAGCCTACGCCGCAGTATCGGCGGTAGAACGCTGTCCTAGGTCTCATGCATCTAACAGTATAAGACTAAGTAGTTTATACTCCCCGAATGGAGGTGACATAGCAGAATGTAAACTCAATCACATCTAGGGTAGAGCATAATGGAAGATAGATAAAACATGAAATCCAAAAGAGATACAGCAGATAGAAGTCTAAGTGTCTAAGATACACAAATCCAGAAATACAACTCAAAGCTCAAATACAGAAATCCATAAATACAACTCAAGACAACTGAAAATAAACTGAGCAAAATCCTAGCTACCTATACAACCTCTACTGTGTCTCCTCTAGGCTAGCAGGCAACCTCTATGCTATCTGTAAAATTTATCAACAGGTCCAGTCAGGACAGGAGCGAGCACAGTACATCTCAACAGTTCATAGCAGGTTAGAAAATATAATCATGCAGTAAAGTAAGATACAGGTACTGAAAGAAATGCTGTATGTAAACAGAGAGAGAGCTATAACAGAAATATCTACTATAAATAGAGACTAACAGTAGCTAGTGAGTCAGAGTACAATATAGACATGTAAATGGCATAGAAGATTCTGATAAGACACTAAGGAAGAGATTCTGATAAGATACTACTTGGGTATTATTCACATGTCTACTTCTACTCCCCCGTACCCCCAATCAACACACAAGGATCCAACCAGGTTATGTTATGATTCTATGCAAAGGCCCCTGAAGGGTGATACATGGATGTCCCATAAATGGGGATTTTAGGAGATTCTAGGATACCCAGTAAATGGGATAAGAGATTCTAGAAGACTCTGTGATCATAAGAGTATATGTCACAAGTGATCAAAGAACCAGTGAAGCATAGTGATACGCCATGTAAGTGAAACGCACAGAACATGTAGTACCCGATGCTCCCTAAGGATAACATCTCAAGAAGGGATCCATATAGTACCAATCCGTGTGACCAACGTAACAATACAAGTAAAGTAATTTAATGCAGGAAATAATTCTAAGCAGGATATAAAATGATCAGAGAATGTACTCGTCTGCTATCTGAATGTCCAAAGAAAATGTAGTATCCGAGGAGAGGTGTCTGGCTCCTATTTAGAACAGCACAAGTCACAACAAGTCCAAAATGGTAAAATAAAGCTCTACTATGCATTCTACATAATTCTAGATCATTCTAGGTCAAAGTCAACTCTTGGTCAACTCTGGTCAATCGTACTAGTCAAACTAGGTTAACTAGGCAGTACTAGGTCTAAATCTAGACTAACAAGTCTCATTAGGCCTAACCAAGCCTAGTCTAACACTCACACAAAATCACAAAGCTACACAAGTTATCAAACACACATTACATATATATTCATATATATTTTTATTACAAGCAAGGTACATAAAGACAAGGAGTGAGTGATACATGAATGTGGATATGGCAATGTGTACATAGCAGTATAATGTGTTCAAGTGTGAGGGGGTTATGTTAGAAGGATAATATTTAGCAAGGGTTCATTGTGTCACATAGAAGAAATAACATGTAAAGCATAGGTTTAGCATGTGTGTGTGTGGGTGTAAATCATAACAAAAAGGTTTATTTATACATCAAAGGGTTTACTCATAACAGTAAGTAGGTTTTATGTGTATTCATGCTTGGGGTTACTGTCAACATGTAGAAGGGGGTTTTAACATATGAACATGGTGCTAAGTGCTAATATGGCATTATACATTCCTATCATGTTGGCATTCATATATAGCATACATTCATACTTGATTACGTTACTTACTTACATATGGATACTTGCATACATGTTTCAATACCTTGCATTACCCATATGCTTGCATTTCATCCATTCATGCACCTATACATACATATTTGAATACATTATATACTTTTATATATTATATCATTTATGCATACTTTATATTATATTACATTCTCTTAACACACACACACATATATATATACACATGCATACATACATATTTGTACATACAAGGATACACAAAATGCATATGTCGTATAGTAATCTTCTACTTAAAATCATTACTGTACAAATTAAGCATTCATTAAATTCTAGGATTAAAGTATGTTATAGATCTTTGTGTTAGCTTTCCAAAACTTTAAACGGTTCGCATTTTCGTTTTCGGAAGCTCCCGGAATCGCAAAAACACCGAAACGCGTTCGTCTTTCGTACAGCTGACACTCAAATAATTTTACAGAAAGTTTTAGAATGAATTTGGCTTATTAAAATATATATTTGGAAAGCTAACTTCGATACAGTTCTTTTAAAAAAATGGGAGATAAATCGGAGTTTTAAACTAAAAGTTATGATATTTCTAAGTTGCTATTGCTACTAAAAATGTGGATAAATATTATGACGAATTTAGGTAGTTTGAGACAAAAGAAACACAAGTATATAACATAATATATCAAGAACTCACTCTCTACACTAATATATATATATGAGACACTATAGAACACATCTCCAATACAAAAATATGAGATTAAACATGTAATAATTCATTCATACATAACAACAACACATATTGTGTCCAAATTTGGGGTTTTCCCACATGAACACAACTACAACACAAAGGACACTCCTATGACCTCCAAATGGATACGAAATGGATACAAATGGAGATACAACCATGGGAGTCATTCCGATGGGTTCAAAATATTCCTATATGCATGTAGGGATGGATTAGAGGAGAGATTATACCTTACGGAAGAGAGATTCAAAGAAAAATCCTTCCGACACGACACCGACACGTAGAGATTCTAAAAGAACACGAACGAGCTCCGAATCCTCCCAAACTTGGCTAGAACGCTCTAACCATGGAGTAGAGGAGAAATGAAAAAGATTTGGTGGAAGAAGGGGTTGATTTGGAGATGAAATCAATGGAGGTTCATCTCTAAATTAATTTGGAGAAGAACAAGAGAGAGAAAGTGGATGAAAACAAATGAATGAAGGAGTGACTCACTCCTTATCCCTCCCCATAGGTGGCTGCCCGAAAATGGTGAGGTGTCCCCTATTTGAATGTCCAAAATGCCCTCCACTAACTTATTTGATTTAAATTAGGAATGGGTTAAAGGTTGAGGTCAATTTAGTCTAGTTTTAAGTCTCTAATTAAACTAAACCTATCTATAAATAATTAGTCTAACTATTAACTAAAATTAATATCATGTGGACTAAAATTAATATCATGTGGACTAAAATTAATATCATGTGTTCCATGTCTAACTAGTGTGTGGGTCCCACTAGAGTCAAACTACCCCCCGGGTCTCCGTTTCAAGTCGGATTGAGTTGAAATTCGAACCCGACTCAAATAACCCCAAAACAATATCATAAATAATAAAATACATTTCAACCCCAAAATAATATCATAAATAATAAAATAAATTTTAAAATATTCAAAAATGTAAAATGATAAAAATACTCCTGTTTCTGAAAACTGGGGGTGACAAATCTATCCACCTTAAAAAAATTTCGTCCTCGAAATTAAAACAAAGCAATCACAGAAAACACATGCAGAAAACAATCTCATTCAAATACTTTTAAAAAAAAATCAGTAATAAAAAATCTCTTTGAGGCACATCAAACATTTGTAAATAAAAACTGATACGTGTCCGATAAGGACACAAAACCATCACAAAATTACACATAACAAAGGTCAAAATCAACAATCACCAACGCAATAAATATCAAAATAATTCAAAGAGTTCAAATACAAAATATTCTTAGGCCAGAAATGACAGTAAAATATCCTAATCACATGGTTAGGCTCTAGGTCAAACAGTCTCCAAGGTTTCACTAGCAAAACATCAAAATCACAAGTCATGATTTTAAATAGTTTTAAAATGATTTAAAAATTACCAAAAATCATATCATGATTTAAATGTTAAATCAATAAATGATTAAAATTACAAAATTTTAAAATTACCCTCATTTTAGAAAATTGGGTGTTACAAGTCTACCCACCTTAGAAAAATTTCGTCCTCGAAATTAAAATGTTCATACTCTTTCTAGGTCAAACCCCCACAATCAAGTCCCAGAACTTAAACAAATCATGTGATTAAAAAGGACGACATACAGGTTCATGACATACGGTGGTAGTGAAAGTCTCATCTAGGTATACTAGTCATGCTAAACCAAAACAGTTATAGGATATCAAAACACACAAGCAATCTAGGTTGCTAAACTAGAAAAGATACAGAAATAACAATCATCAAGACTGTAAGGCATTCTACCATCCTATATGAAAACTGGTACTTATCAAAATAAAATAAAGTTAACTACCATTTATCTAATAAGGGGTACTATTCAAGAAAATCAAAATCAAAAGTTAAAGAATGAAAGCCGATTGCATGGAAATCCAATCACAATATATTTATATATATAGCGTTAGAAAGGAAAAAGCAAGCATTATGTACAAGTTATGTAGTTAGTGTGTGTATGGGTGTATGTGAACAAGTTAATATGGTTAGATAGTAGGCATGTGTGTAGGTGAAATATACATGAAATTGTATATGAGGATTTGGTTTCAAACAATAGCCATCCAGTTGCACTACTCATGGCATATTGGTTAAACAATCTACAATACACAACCTATTTACTCATAACATGCATGACTAACCATATACATCTATAATGAGGTCGAGATTTAGTTATGTATCTATATACATTATAACATGTATGCATAAACTCTATATATATCTATATAGGTATATGAACATAACATAGAGAGGAAATATTAGGTTATATGGCAGTGTATACTATGTTAGAGTGTGGGTGTCACTATACAGGGTTATAGCTTTAGTAATGAAAGGTTAAACCCAGTTTTAGTTCAGCATTTACATACAAAATCTGAAAATATGCTAACATTTAAAGCAGTGTAATATTAACATAATGCAGTTCCAGATTTTAGGAATTTGAAACATCACAACCAACTCAATGCTTCTAACATAACCTAACATGATGGAGATAAAACCCTAACATACTATCCATACATTTATCTATGCATACAATTCAATATTACATATTAAATCTGAAATCGAACTAAACATGGAAATCAATGTAAAAATGTTAACATGTATTCAGTTTTAGAATTTAGAGAAATTTAACATCAACTAACCCAATGTTTATCACAACCTAACATGTAAGAATATG
This sequence comes from Iris pallida, assembly GCA_029216955.1. Lineage (NCBI taxonomy): Eukaryota > Viridiplantae > Streptophyta > Magnoliopsida > Asparagales > Iridaceae > Iris > Iris pallida. The sequence continues at coordinate 13,473,028 of JANAVB010007200.1, read as the reverse complement.
AAACCCAAATTTATATCCCTACATACCACAATGTATATAGCTCAAAATATTACATTTAAAACAATAAATTGAACTAAATATTGAAATCCAGTATTAAGGGTTAATATGCACACAGTCTTAGATTTGACAAATTCAAACACAAAACTCAACTAAAATTTTTGAATTATAACCCTACGTATAATATACATGTGCAGTGATGTAAACATAATTAATAACATGAAATTTATATTTGAATCACGAATTTAAACTAAAAAAAGCAGAGAACCAGAAATATTGGGGTTTTGACAATTTAAACATCAACAACATATTAATATGTATTCAGATAGGTGGAAATCAAAGTGTAGCATGCATACGTGTCAGGAAAGTGTCCACTATATAAATTCATATATATTCTCATGTCCCAATATAAAAATTTAATTCTACGTTAAGACCAACATGTAGATTTCTACCAAGATTATAAAGTAGGTGATTGACGAAATCAAGACAATTTTATTATCATTATTACTTAATACGAGAATAATCTCAAGAAGGAAATAACAATGAAATCTGTTCTGCTTATCTGTTTAAAGAAGGAACCATTTTGAAATCCAGAGTTAAAATATCAAATCTAAGATAAAGTCTAGCAAAATCATCGATTCATTGTATTAAGAAAAAATTCATGGTAAGAAGTTACACAAGGTTTATAAAAACAACTAAACCTACTCCTAAGTTAAATAATAAGAACTAGACAAAACAAACAAATAATAATTCTTTCCTTTTTTTTTGAATGACTGAAACAAAAGTAGAGAAAACATGTTCAAAAATATTTAAGGTACAATCTGATAATCATGTGCGTCTAACCAAAATCATGGTACTCTAAATCCTCGTCGTACTAGTAAGCAAGGTTACGATAATCACAAAGTCCTCGACTTAGGCACATACCTCTAGAATCGTGGTATTTAACATTTTCGCGGTGCCGCTAGCTTGGCTGCGAAAACCTTAAATTCCCACACCCGAGAAATATATCCAAAATCAGACTATATGTCCTCACCATGCTGGCTAATGTGACTATAAAAGATTAGATTCCAAGACTCAGATGACCTAGCCCATATAATTTTATCTTGACAAAAATTAAATTAAATTAACAATGAGTACCCAAAAATTAAATCAAATTTATCAACGAACATCAAGATTCAAAAATGAACAAAAATCCTTCAAATCATATAAATACAAACTCGGATGCAACAGCTAACATCAAGATTCAAATTTTCAACAATCTTTCATCAAAATCAATAAATACAAACTCAAATTCAAAAAATAATCCATCAAAATTAAATTCAACAACAGAAAGTAAAGATAAATCAAATCAAGGGGAGAAGAGTTTTCAAATCGAAGTTAAAATAAGATTCTCAAGGGTCGTCCCAGGAATCTCTCAAGAGATCCTAACTGTGATTAAGTACCTTCAAAAATATATCCTAATCCTACTGCAGGCTGTAGTGGTACTCTAGTTCGAATACCACTACACAAACTCGACCTGCATGGCCACCACTAAAAACGTGTCACGACCCGCACCCTAGAGTAAGGGCACGAGAACGTAACAACGCCCAGCCTACACCACAGTGTCGGCGGTAGAACGCTGTCCTAGGTCTCATGCATCTAACAGTATAAGACTAAGCAGTTTATACTCCCCGAATGGGGGTGACATAGCAGAATGTAAACTCAATCACATCTAGGGTAGAGCATAATGGAAGATAGATAAAACATAAAATCCAAAAGAGATACAACAGATAGAAGTCTAAGTGTCTAAGATACACAAACCCAGAAATACATCTCAAATCTCAAATACAGAAATCCATAAATACAACTCAAGACAACTAAAAATAAACTGAGCAAAATCCTAGCTACCTATACAACCTCTACTGTGTCTCCTCTAGGCTAGCAGGCAACCTCCATGCTATCTGTAAACTTTATCAACAGGTCCAGTCAGGATAGGAGCGAGCACAGTACATCTCAACAGTTCATAGCAGGTTAGAAAATATAATCATGCAGTAAAGTAAGATACAGGTACTGAAAGAAATACTGTATGTAAACAGAGAGAGAGCTGTAATAGAAATATCTACTATAAATAGAGACTAACAGTGGCTAGTGAGTCAGTGTATAATATAGACATGTAAATGGCATAGGAGATTCTGATAAGACACTATAGAAGAGATTCTGATAAGATACTACTTGGGTATTATTCACATGTCTACTTCTACTCTCCCGTAACCCCAATCAATACACAAGGATCCAACCAGGTTATGTTATGATTCCATGCAAAGGCCCCCGAAGGGTGATACATGGATGTCCCATAAATGGGGATTCTAGGAGATTCTAGGATACCCAGTAAATGGGATAAGAGATTCTAGGAGACTCTGTGATCATAAGTGTATATGTCACAAGTGATCAAAGAACCAGTGAAGCATAGTGATACGCCATGTAAGTGAAACGCACAGAACATGTAGTACCCGATGCTCCCTAAGGATAACATCTCAAGAAGGGATCCATATAGTACCAATCCGTGTGACCAACGTGACAGTACAGGTAAAGTAATTTAATGCAGGAAATAATTCTAAGCAGGATATGAAATGATCAGAGAATGTACTCGCCTGCTATCTGAATGTCCAAAGAAAATGTATTGTCCGAGGAGAGGTGTCTGGCTCCTATTTAGAACTGCACAAGTCACAACAAGTCCAAAATGGTAAAATAAAGCTCTACTATGCATTCTACATTATTCTAGATCATTCTAGGTCAAAGTCAACTCTTGGTCAACTCTGGTCAACCGTACTAGTCAAACTAGGTTAACTAGGCAGTACTAGGTCTAAATCTAGACTAACAAGTCTCATTAGGCCTAACAAAGCCTAGTCTAACTCTCACACAAAATCACAAAGCTACACAAGTTATCAAACACACATTACATATATATTCATATATATTTTTATTACAAGCAAGGTGCATAAAGACAAGGAGTGAGTGATACATGAATGTGGATATGGCAATGTGTACATAGCAGTACAATGTGTTCAAGTGTGAGGGGGTTATGTTAGAAGGATAATATTTAGCAAGGGTTTATTGTGTCACATAGAAGAAATAACATGTAAAGCATAGGTTTAGCATGTGTGTGTGTGGGTGTTAATCATAACAAAAAGGTTTATTTATACATCAAAGGGTTTATTCATAACAGTAAGTAGGTTTTATGTGTATTCATGCTTGGGGTTACTGTCAACATGTAGAAGGGGGTTTTAACATATGAACATGGTGCTAAGTGCTAATATGGCATCATACATTCCTATCATGTTAGCATTCATATATAGCATACATTCATACTTGATTACGTTACTTACTTACATATGGATACTTGCATACATGTTTCAATACCTTGCATTACCCATATGCTTGCATTTCATCCATTCATGCACCTATACATACATATTTGAATACATTATATACTTTCATATATTATATCATTTATGCATACTTTATATTATATTGCATTCTCTTAACACACACACACATATATATATATACACATGCATACATACATATTTGTACATACAAGGATACACAAAATACATATGTCGTATAGTAATCTTCTACTTAAAATTATTACTGTACAAATTAAGCATTCATTAAATTCTAGGATTAAAGTATGTTATAGATCTTTGTGTTAGCTTTCCGAAACTTTAAACGGATCGCATTTTCGTGTCCGGAAGCTCCCGAAATCGTAAAAACACCGAAATGCGTTTGTCTTTCGTACAGCTGACAGTCAAATAATTTTACAGAAAGTTTTAGAATGAATTTGGCTTATTAAAATATATATTTAGAAAGCTAACTTCGATACGGTTCTTTTAAAAAATGGGAGATAAATCGGAGTTTTAAGCTAAAAATTATGACATTTCTAAGTTGCTATTGCTACTAAAAACGTGGATAAATATTATGACGAATTTAGGTAGTTCGAGACAAAAAAAACACAAGTATATAACATAATATATCAGGAACTCACTCTCTACACTAATATATATATATACGAGACACTATAGAACACATCTCCAATATAAAAATATGAGATTAAATATATAATAATTCATTCATACATAACAACAACACATAGTGTGTCCAAATTTGGAGTTTTCCCACATGAACACAACTACAACACAAAGGACACTCCTATGACCTCCAAATGGACACGAAATGGACACAAATGGAGATACAACCATGGGGGTCATTCCTTTGGGTTCAAAATATTCCTATATGCATGTAGGGATGGATTAGAGGAGAGATTATACCTTCTGGAAGAGAGATTCAAAGGAAAATCCTTCCGACGCGACACCGACACGTAGAGATTCTAAAAGGATACGAACGAGCTCCGAATCCTCCCAAACTTGGCTAGCACCCTCTAACCATGGAGTAGAGGAGAAATGAAGAAGATTTGGTGGAAGAAGGGGTTGATTTGGAGATGAAATCAATGGAGGTTCATCTCTAAATTAATTTGGGGAAGAACAAGAGAGAGAAAGTGAATGAAAACAAATGAATGAAGGAGTGACTCACTCCTTATCCCCCCCCATAGGTGGCTGCCCAAAAATGGGGAGGTGTCCCCTATTTGAATGTCCAAAATGCCCTCCACTAATCTATTTGATTTAAATTAGGAATGGGTTAAAGGTTGAGGTCAATTTAGTCTTGTTTTAAGTCTCTAATTAAACTAAACCTATCCATAAATAATTAGTCTAACTACTAACTAAAATTAATATCATGTGGACTAAAATTAATATCATGTGGGCCATGTCTAACTAGTGTGTGGGTCCCACTAGAGTCAAACTATCCCCCGGGTCTCCGTTTCAAGTCGGATTGAGTTGAAATTCGAACCCGACTCAAATAACCCCAAAACAATATCATAAATAATAAAATACATTTCAACCCCAAAATAATATCATAAATAATAAAATAAATTTTAAAAATATTCAAAAATGTAAAATGACAAAAATACCCCTGTTTCTGAAAACTGGGGGTGACATCGCTGGCTTCATCTATTCCAATGCTATAGAAATGAATTCTCCTGTTTGGTCTGAACAAGTCTAATTCAACCTTGGTGTGCTTGACCTCGATCTTGTATTCCAGATTGATAAGCCTCATGATCTCACTGAGACTAGTACTGAAACTTAAAAGGCTCTCCATAAAACTTGGGAAAAGTCGAACAGATTCAGCATTATGTTCATGCGAATGATATTAGCAAACAACATTAAGACTACCTTACCCAAAACTGATAGTACAAAGAAATATCTCAAAATTGTTGAATATCATTTTAGAAGTGCTGATAGTCACTTGCTGGAACACTTATGAGCAAGCTTACCACCATGAAATTTGATGAAAGCGGCTCTATGCATGATCATATCCTCGAAATAAGTAACATAGCAGCTAAACTCAAAAATCTTGGGATGGCTGTAGATGATACTTTTCTAGTGCAATTCATTTTGAACTCCTTGCCTCCTGAATATGGGCCATTTTATGTTCACTACAACACTATTAAGGATAAGTAGAACATAAATGAATTGGCAAATATGGTTGTACAAAAGGAAGCGAGACTCAAACAACAAGGTATCAATACAGTCCATCTTACTACTCAAGAAGCAAGTAAGAATAATGGAAAGAAGCGTGGAAAGGAAAATAAATGCAAAACTTTCCAGAAAGATAGCACCAGTAATGACAACAAAGGAATGAAACAAAAGAATGAGAATTCTCATTTCTGAAAGAAACCTGGTCATTTTCAGGCTGATTTCTCAAAACATAAAGCATGTTCGAAAAGAAAGGTAAGGGTCCATTTGGATATATTTTCTTAAAACAATTTTTTGAAAGTAAGTTATAAAGTTATTTTCTGAGTATAAAAATTCCGAGTTTGCGTTTGGTTAATTTTCATCTGAAAAATAATTTTTGGAAAAGAAAATTTTAGATTTCGTTTGGATAAAAAATTATATTCTGGAAATAATTATAAATATAATTTGTCCAAAAAAATTCCAGTATCTGTGTCACCATCATGTCGTATCCACATTGATGTTGTATTTGCGACCATAGCTCCGATCATTTTCTATCTTCGACTACCATTGTACACGATATCTCCAATGAGAACCCAAAACCCTAACCCTAAGTGGAAAATGTCCAGATGTTCGTCGACTTTGTCTGCGGTTGCGAAATGAGCCGCTGTCGGCGTCGTCGACCCCCACGGCTTGTGGAGAACTACCTCCTTATCGAAGTTGAGCTAGCCGCGAGAGGAGCCGCTACCGACATCGTTGACCCCCACGACTCGTAGAGAACAGCCTCCTCCTCGAGTCCAGATGGTCGTGAGATAAGCCGCTACCGACGTCGTCGATGCCCACGACTCGTGGAGAACAGCCTCCTCCTCGAGTCGGCCGCAAGATGAGCCGCTGCCTCCGGCGCTACGCGTAGGCGGTCATCGCCTGGACGGAGTTGCTCTAGAGCTTTTGCTTGGAGGAAAAAAAAATAAGGAGAGAGAATAGGTTTGGGGTTTATGAGAGGGGGTGGGGCCCGCAACTTTGGAAAATGGTTTGAGAAACTAACTCAAAGTTATTTTCTGAACGTTGAGTTTAAACACTCATCAGCAAAAAAAAATTGGGAAGTGATTTCTCAATTGGAACTGCCAAGTGCGATTTTTGGTGGAGTTAAAGTTTAAACTGAAAAAACAAGCTTAAAAACGTAACCAAACAGGCCCTAAGCCTTTGGCTTTTGTATGTTCCAAATTAACTTTAATTGAAGTTCCTTCTAATACTTGGTGGCTGGACTCTGGTGCTACTATTCATGTTTCCAAAACAATGTAGGGATTCCGTACGACCCAAACCATAAAGCAAAATAATCATTTCTTATACATGGGGAATGGAGTCAAAGTTCTTGTTAAAGCAATAGGAATGTACCGATTATTTCTGTCTTCAGGGCATTTTATTGATTTATATCAAACCTTATATGTACCTTCTACTTCCAAAAATTTAATATCTATGTGAAAACTTGATAAACTTAGTTATGTATTCAACTTTGCTAATAAAAGTTTCAATTTATTTAAGAATACTATTCACATAGGTTTTTGTATTATTAATGATGGTTTATACAAATTCAATCTTGATGATACCTTCTCGAAAACTTTTTTAACTCTGCACCCTAAAGTTGGAAGCAAGAGAAAATTTATGGAAGAAAATTCATCATTCTTGTGGCATAAACGCCTTGGTCATATATCCAAGGAAAGAATTGGAAGATTAGTCAAAGACGACATTTTTCTAAATTTGGATTTTAATGACTTTGACATATGCATTGATTGCATTAAGGGAAATCATACTAAGAAAGGAGCCACAAGAAGTATCAAACTTCTTGAAGTAATACATACAGACATATATGGACCTTTTGATGTTCCATAATTTAGTAGAGAGAAATATTTTATCACCTTTATCGATGACTTTTCACGTTATTGTTTCATTTATTTATTGCATGACAAGTCTCAAGCTGTAGTTGTCTTAGATATCTATATTATTGAAGTCAAAAAAAAATTAAATAGAAAAGTCAAAATAGTAAGATCTGATAGAGGTGGTGAATATTACGAAAAATATAATGAATCGGGTCAATGCCCAGGCCCATTTGCTAAACTCCTTGAAAAACTTGGTATTTGTGCCCAATACACAATGCCAGGTACGCCTCAACAAAACGGAATTGCCGGAAGACGCAATCGTACCTTACTTGACTTGGTTAGGAGTATGTTAACCAATTCAACCTTACCCATATCATTGTGGATGGATGCACTTAAAACTATTGTCTACATTCTAAATCGAGTTCCTAGTAAGGCAGTTCCAAAGACACCTTTTAAACTGTGGACCGAAAGAAAGCTCAGTTTAAAACATTTACATGTCTGGAGGTGTGCAACAGAGATAAGAATATATATAATCCACATGAAAAGAAATTTAATTTTAGAACAATTAATGGTAGCTTTATAGGTTATCCAGAAAAATCCAAAGGGTATAGATTATTGTCCAAACCATGGTACGAGAATCATAGAATCCGGTAATACAAGATTCCTAGAGAGTGGCAAAACTAGTGGGAGCAATAATCCTCGAAAAGTGGTTCTTACAATAGTTATTAATACAAGTACCATTTGGTACATTTGCCTTCAACTTCTCAACAAGTTGTTGTTCCTATGAATATTGTACCAAATAATAACCAAGGACAACATATTAATGATACTGCACCACAAAATAATATTAATAATGACCATAATGAGGTTAAAATAAATCATGAAGAGGTTACTGTTAATAATGAACAAGTTGTCACACATAAAGCTAAAGTAGAACAACCACAACAGATGGAATTAAGGAGTTCTCAAAGACAAAAAAATCAGCAATCTCGGATGACTTTGTGGTTTACCTATAAGAATTAGATTATGATTAGGAATTGCAAAGGATCCAATAACATTTTCACAAGCTATAGAATGTGTCAATTCTAATAAATGGATTAATGCCATGAAAGAAGAGTGGGAATCAATGGCACATAATAAAGTCTGGAATTTAGTAGAATTGCCTATAAATTCGAAAATAGTCGGTTGTAAATGGGTCTTTAAGACTAAATGTGACTCAAATGGCAATATTGAACGACATAAAGCCATATTAGTAGCCAAAGGTTAGACTCAAAATGATGGTATTGATTACAATGAAACCTTCTCTCATGTTTCAAAGAAGGATTCCCTTAGAATTATCTTGGTATTGTTGCTCATTATGATCTAGAGTTACACCAAATGGACGTGAAAATAGCATTTCTAAATAAAATTTTAGAATAGGAAGTTTACATGGAACAACTAGAAGGTTTTTTGGTTGAGGGTAAGGAACATATGGTCTGTAAACTAAATAAATTAATTTATGGACTTAAGCAAGCTTCACGATAATGGTATCTTAAGTTTAGCGATATCATTACATCTTTTGGTTTTAAAGAAAACATCGTTGACCGATGTATATACCTGATAGTGAAAGTAAGTTTATATTTTTGGTTTTATATGTTGATAATATATTGTTGGCAAGTAGTGATCTTAGTTTGTTGCACGAAACCAAAAAATATCTTTCTAAGAACTTTGAAATAAAAGATATGGGTGAGACATCTTATGTGATAGGAATAGAAATATTTTGAGATCGATCACAAGGATGGTTGGGCCTCTCTCAAAAACCATATATCAATAGAGTTCTTCAAAGATATGGAATGAGTACTTATAAAGCTGGTGTAATACCAATTCAGAAGGGGATAAATTTAGCCTTCTGCAATGTCCTAAAAATGAATTGTAACACCAGCAAATGGAAAAATTCCATTATGCATCTCTAGTTGGTAGTATTATGTATGCTCAAACTTACAAGACCAGATATTAGCTTTGCAGTTGGTATGCTAGGCAGATATCAAAGCAATCTTGGAACTGAACATTAGAAAGCTGTGAAGATAATTTTCAGGTATCTACAAGGGACAAAGGACTACATGATCACATATAGAAGATCTGACCACCTTGAAGTCATCGGTTACTCAGATTCAGATTTTGCTGGATGCATTGATACCAGAAAATCAACTTTTGGTTATTTGTTTCTATTGGCTGAAGGAGCAATCTCATAGAAGAGTACGAAGCAGAGCATTATAGTTTTGTCTACTATAAAAGCAAAATTCGTGGCATGCTTTGAATCCACAATTCAAGCTTCATGGTTGCATAAATTTATTTCAGGACTTGGAGTTCTCGACACTATTACTAAGTCGCTGAAAATTTATTATGAAAATACAACATCAATCTTCTTTTCTAAGAACGGTAAATATTCTAAGGGTACCAAACACATGTACTTGAAATATTTATCTGTTAAAGAAGAAGTTCAGAAACAACGAGTGTCCATAGAACATTTGAATACAAAACTTATGATAGCTAGCGGATTCTCTTACTAAAGGACTACAACCGAAGACCTTTTATGAACATGTTGAAAGAATGGGTCTTATGTGTAGTAAGAATTGAAAGTCATTATTGTAATCCTTATGTAATATGTTTTATATGATTTGAGATCTCATTAATATATATTTCTAAATTATTATAAAAGTAATGGTTTTGACAAATGTTTATCAGGAATGTCTTGTTTAGGACTCTAATGTTTGACTAGAATGTTAAACTTTTAACTTATAGATCATATTGATTGATGTTCTAAGTATGTAGTACATGGAAGGAAAGTATGTCTCTTAATCGACTTACAACCGCAATGACTCACCTTAGTAAATATGTCACTATGGTATTTAAGAATTAACCATATCAATATTTAAACTTAAGGTCCTATTAATTATCTTATCATATTAGCCAAGTGGAAGAATGTAAAAATTTATCTCCCATATGTTAATACAAATTAATATAATGGTTAATTAATTGTATTTTCTTATGGAAGAAAATACATTTTTTGGAATATAGGAAAGAGTCCTCTCTCACACCTCAACGAATAGACAAACACCCATTTGTTGTCTAGAACCTTTTGGAAAGAGTTGCAATCCTTTTGAATGAACACAATGAATCATTGAAATGAAAAAACACATCATTCAGATATGTATAAAATAATTCTTGTTGTTTCGAAGAGATATCAAAAAAAAAATTAATAATTTTTTCTTCCCAAATTAAGGAGTTGGTGAAAGAGAAACTATTTCCAGAGATCAAAATTCTCGCATAAAGTTACGGAATGGAGAAAGGTATAAATTTACGTTTCCACATTAAGATTTATGACTAGTGAAAATATGATTCCCAAAATTATTGTTTACAGAGAGTTGTCGACACTATTACCAAGCCGCTGAAAATTTATTGTGATAATACAACAACAGTTTTCTTTTCTAAGAACGATATTGTTAAGGTAGAAGATATTTTCCTGACTGGATGGATTTTGATCCGTAGGATAACTATAATAAATTTTAATTTAAATTATTTTTTAATAACTTTTTTTAGGTGTGCATAATACGTGCACTGTATATAATTATACGACTCAGTATGTAATTTCTTTGGATTTTATATCAGGATTTTCTCCTGAGTATGTGTGCTTCATCGTTGCTACAATTTCATGAGGAGAGGCCCTGACCTACAAACTACAGTGCAACAAGAACCAGAGTACCTAAGATGGCTCATCAATCCAAGACCATTAGACCACCAAAGGCCCATGATTAGTAAAGAGATTTTTCCTATGGAGAAAAAAAAAATGTAAGAAAATCCTTTCCATAATACCAATTTTGCGAAACTTCGTTGGAAATGTCCAACTTGCAAGACGTGATAACGTTTTCAAAACATTTAGCCAAAAAATTGCCAGATATTCTAACGAATTTTTGCATTTTTGTCATCAATACGCCAAGCCGTTTGACATTTTTGCAGCAAAGTCAGATTGTCTAATATTTTGGTTGTTTTTATTATATGTGTGTCATTTCCTTTGGTCAATCCCCTGCTATATAAGAAGAAGAGGGGCTAAGAGAAGAACATGAAAAAAAAGGAAAGAAGAGGTTTAAAGGAGAAAGCGAGGAGGAAGAGAAAACAATGAAGTTATATATATATATATATATATATATATATATATATATATATATATATATATATATATATATATATATATATATATTAAGAGAGATGTATGCGGCCCAAGTGGTCGAGAGGTCAAGCCTCAGTTGAGGCGAGTTCGCCACAATTACCCTTTGTTTCAAATATATATATATATATATATGTGTGTGTGTGTGTGTGTTTGTGTGTGTGTTGTTAATTAATTTTCTTTTATTTTTGTATGTTAGACTATAATTAGAAAAGTAATACATAGATGAATACATAAATTATAGATAAATAGTAACATAAAGATAAATAAATATTAAATAATTTAAATTTTTATGTTAGATAAGTAAATAAATATAGATAAATAATAACGTATAATATATAAATGTATTATAAATTAAAATTTAGATAAATATTTGTATGTTAGAAGAGTAACATTTAGATAAATAAACTAACATATTATAAAAAAATATATAGATAAAAAAATAAATTACAAATAAATATTAGTTTAGAATACTATTAGTTTAGATAAATATTTTACGATCATATTCTTTAACATAACATCATTAAATACTGAAAAAACCACCCAGACGGTATACCGCGTTGCATCTAGATTAAGTGGAGATGGGCTTGCAGGATGCATCGTTTGTTCCCACATTATATCGACGGTATATCGTTGATATACCACTCTGATATAAAAGTTTAGGAGTTCATTATTTTTGTTGAGTTTTGATTTAGCTTTGTCATGATTCATACCTGCTAAGTTACAATCTTTCCTAGAATATACATATTAAAAAAATATTACATACAACTATAGGTATTGTTAGCTTGACTTTTTCCTTTGTTTTAATTATGATATTTTCTTCTGATGCCAATTGTCCGAAGAAAACTAGATCTGAGAATCTGATTAACTTTTGGGAGATTTGCCCCCGAACTCCCACTGGGGACGCTGCTCCCTTGATCCCGTTCGCTGACGGAAGGGCAACAAAACCTTCGAGTTCGTAGATGTAGAGATATCATGAGTAATTCAAACAAATCCTTTTGTTGACCGAGGCTTTGACCCAATTACGATTTCTATATTTGTGTAAGTCTATATTTAATCTTTCTTATTAACTTTTCGCAAAATATATGTTAGGCAAATAAAATAACATACATAGTAGCAATGATGATAAAATTAATGCATATTATAACTATACTAAGCTTAAGTAATAATATAGTAATTGTATGCTCATTAGTGATTCCATAACAAAAAGTTTAATCGATTTAATATAATAACAAACTTCTAATTTATGATTGGGCTAATAAGACTTCGTAGTAGCTCTTGTAAGAGCAGCATTAGTAGATGATGCTTAAAATTTTATATTGAGGCCCAAAATCTTGAAATATAGGTATATGTAGAATGTGTTGGATTTGTATGTCCCAGTGGCCGTAGTCCATTGGAAACGGTGGAGCACCCCGGCGCAGTGGCGCGGGTTCGAGCCCCCTTGGAGGCATGCCTCCATGCACCATTAAGAAGTGGACACCCTCAAAAAAAAAAAAAAGTGTTGGGTTTGTATGAAAATAGTAAAAAAATGATAAAATGAACTTTGACACCAAAGATTGTGTGGTCAAAAAAGGGTAAATATCACTTTTGGACATCAAATGTTTAAGATTTAGTCACTTTCCATATATATTTCTGGACATTGAGGGACTAAAACTTAACTTTTTGAAACATTCGGTGACCAAAAGTGGTATTTATCCAGTCAAAAATTAATGTGAAAAAAGGAATAATATAACTCTAGAATTTGGGTCCAAATTAGGATTTACTATTCTACAAAATGATTTTTTACATTCTGAATCTTGAAATTCTAAGGTCTAATCTATAGCTCCTGTGGATGAGTTAGACCTAAAAATCTAAAAATTAAAACATAGAATAGATCTTACTATTCTATAAAATGAGCTCTTCTATTCTAAATCTAGAACGTAGAAATTGGAATGGGCATGACTAAGAGCATCTCCAACCCTATTGTCTTGTTAAGTGTTGTGAGTTTTAGGTTCTTGTTAAGTGTTGTGAGTTTTAGGTGGCTCCTATGTGGCATGAGCCACAAGACAATGTCTTGTTTATGTGGCAAAATTATATCTCAAAAGACAATGAGATAGAAAAACTCTCTCCAATGCAAAAGTATTGAGGAGACAATAAAAATTATTTTTTCCAACTTCGAAGGCAACTTTTAAGACAACTACTCATCTTCTTTCTTTTTTATAATATTTTTTATTCATAATTGATGACATGGAAGAAAAGACATTGTCAAGTGCATTGTCTAGAACAAGACAATCAACTTCACAATGTCTTCTTTAATTTTTGCCACATAAGCTTCACAATTGACTTGACAATTACATTGGAGTAGAACTTTTGAATAAAATTTTGTTATTTCTATGTGGCAACAACTTTTTTCCAAAGTCACAATAGGGTTGGAGATGCTCTAATGATGCTTTAAAGCTAAAGCTCTTAAACACACACATGGCAGTGCTAACTCCTCGTGCAGAATTAAATCCTGCGATGTGGCTGTAGCGCTTATAGCGTACAAAATGCCAACACCAACTATGGCTGAACATCGGATAGACTCACAGCAAACATTCAAGGTGTGAGATGGGCTGGACGGTCCGTAATCCAGTCTGGACCGATCAAATTCATTCTGAATCGGTCAACGAATCGGTCCGACCCAACCCAATATTATAGTGGATTTGGACTGAGATTCAATTTTAAACCCATAGGCCCGGCCCGGCCCATATTTTATATTGGGTGTGGGCTGGATTTGCTTTTTCAAGCCGTCCGGCCCGGCCCTGTCGGATTATGAACCCAATAAAATTCAGTATATATATATATTGAACCCAATAAAATTCAGTATATATATTATGAACCCAGGACCTCCTATAAGCTTACAAGTTCTCAGCTACCCACTAAACCAACTTGTTTTTGTGTTAGAAAGACGTATAATGATACCATAGATACAAAACTTTTATATGTATTTTTTTAAAACAAATTGTACAGCCCGCGGGTCGATCCGGGCCGGTCCGGTCGCAGCCCGGTTCGAAGCTACCGTGGTCAGTGTCCGGATGAAGTTGGCGATGCTAACTCCTCTTTTGGCGATGCTTAAAACAAATTGTTTTCGCTTTTGGCGACGCTACGGTGTTGTTAGTGTCGCTTTCGATGACACTTTGTCGATGTTAGCGTCGCTTCTATAAATGTTAGCGCCGCTTCAGCGAGGCTAGGTCTTAAAGCAATTCTTAGCTTGGCTTACGACGAAGTTGGTGTTGGTGCTGCTACTGCCCGTTTTACTCAAAAACCTTCCTCTCATTTCTATTAGGGTTCGGTTGGTTCACGGATTTAAGAAACTAGAAAAAAAAAAGTTGTTTCTTTTCTTTGTTTGATAGCCACAAACTTGATAATCAATTTTCTGACAAGAGAAAAAATGGAAAGAAATATGATTCCGCTCATGACCCATGGGATTAATTTTTCCTCAACCGTTTCCAATATTTATTAAAAAAATTATGACAAAACTAACCATATGTTATTGCTTATTTTATCATTAACTTCTCGTATTCTGGGTCCCTTTCAATTTTCATAATGTCATTTTTATTTTAAAAGGTAAGGATATTATTGGATCATTGGTATATTTTTGCTTTCCTTTCCTGTACCAACCAAACACTGGAAAGAAAATCAAATGGTCTTTCCTAGGTGGTTTCCTTGTTTTACCAAACAATGAAAAGGAAATGTCACAGAAATTTTACTTTTCCATTCCCATGGAAAGTACAAGGGAATCAATTTCCCTTCCGTGAACCAAACGAGGCCTTAGTCCCACATCTGCGTGCGCCTAATGCCGATTTTTTTTTTTCGGGTTCGGATTGAGATTCTAAAATTTTTTTTGCTCCTCATCGATTTTTCTGACAATTATAATTCATTTAAATTCGTAACGGCTGGACACATTAAACTGGTCCAGATCCAATGTATCACGTTTTTTGTATTATGTTATTGCTTTGTAACGTTCCACTTTATTGTTCATAATTTTTGTCCGTTACAAAGATAAAATTTGCCTGTAAATATTGCTGTTGTTTCTCTCCTCAGAACAGACAGAACATGAAAACTCTCTCAACATTTTCTCTTCCCAAAACTCTTCTATACTTCGTTGTTGCTCTGGGCAGCACTAAGTCGTGTGTCAATCTCTCTGTGTCGTGTGCGGTAAGGAGATTCCGGTAGAACATAGACTTTACCACTAGGAGCGTTCGGATAAAGTCTACACATAGATTCGGACTAACTCTTAACGCCGTACTACGTGCGCAACTTTTTCGGAGACCAGTAACAATTTATTATTTTATTTTTGTTGTAGATATTTAAAAGGAAGAAAATTAAAAAAATTCCAACAGTCTAAGTTAACACAATTGTCTATTATGTTAAGAGAATTTTTTTTTTTTGTCTATTAAGTTTACTAAAAAAAATTCGTTTAAACTAACTTACATTTGCTAATGTTTCACTGCTGTAATAGAACATTTGCTTAGCAAAAAAATTTACTACTGTTAAGAAAGTGCAACGTTTATTTCTTAGCAAAAGTGCAAACGTTTTGCTATTGTTAAGAAAGTGCAAACGTTTTGCTACTGTTTACAAAGTGCAAACTTTTATTTATTTACAAAATTTTGCTACTGTACCAAACATTTAGGCAATTTCTAAGGGCACCACGTAAATTACTGGGGGCGTCATTTTACTAGGGGACAGCCCAGGTTTGAGGAACTTTTACTGGGGACGTCCCGAAAATTGCTTGGGGCTATCCCAAACTTAGGGTTTTTTCCTCCTTTTTCCTTCTCCTTCCTCCAGCCGCCGCCTCCTTCCTCCTCCTCCGCCTCCAGCCGCCGCCTCCCTCCTCTCCTCCGCCTCCAGCCGCCGCCTCCCTCCTCTCCTCTCCTCCGCCTCCTCCTCCAGTCCCTCACCGTCCCCATCCACCTCTCCCTCCTCCGCCGCCTCCCTCCTCTCCTCCGCCTCCTCTTGCTAGACGCCGCCTCCGAAATCTCCATTGGAGAGCTCTCCTCCTCCCCCTCCTCCGCCTCCTCCTCCTCCTCCTCCTTCCTCCAGCCTCCGCCTCCAGCAGCATCTCCAAGGACTGCCAACAAGTTGGCAGTCCAAACATATGTTAGGACTGCCAGCAGGGTGGCAGTCCTAACATATGTTAGGACTGCCAACCTGCTGGCAGTCCTAGGACTGATTGGTGTGGTGCCCCAAGTAAAAAAATTTGATGGCAAACTTGTAATTTTTTCAAAAATTTTTGGGATAGCTCCAAGTAAATGGTGTGGTGCCCTTAGAATTTGCCAACATTTATTTGTTTAGAAAGTGCAAACAATTTTTTTTAGCTAAAGGCTACTCATAATTAAAAATTTGCTTACCATATATATATATATACTAAATTAGCTTACTGTAAGCAAATTTAGAATAGAACACAAATAATTGCTAAAACAAATTTTGACCCCTACTGTAAGCAAATTTTTTTACTGATACTAATTTGCTTACTCATAGGAAATAATTGCTTCTGTTAACATATTTAGACCCTACTGTAACAAATAATTTTCCTTACCAAACTTTGTTGTTACTTAATATTTTTTTTAGCAAAGTTTGTTGTCACACATTATTGCTTAATAAGTATTCATTGAATTATTGCTAGACAATTTTCTATTATATAATTGTCCTCTTTTAAATAGTATATAGTTTAACAAATATCGGTCAAATATTGTCAAAGATATTGTTTGTTGGTCAATAATCTTGGTTAGATTCTTATCAATACTAATTTTATTTACTCAATCTTTCAATGTTAAGCCAAAGCAAACATTTTATTGATTTAGTAAAAAAAATTAATTTTAAAGTTCTAAAGTAGATATTTGTTTGGGTACAAGCCGAAAGGGTCATTCTGTCAACAAGACGTAAATCATCTAAGCGACCGGTACTTAAGCGTTCATAGTGAACATCCGTTTGCTGGGATCCGGTCCCTACAGCTAACCAAACCTTATCAAAAGTTGAAAAACTAAATTTTAAAGGTTAATTACTAAAATTATTTGAACTGTTACTTTTAGCTTCAGCCATCTTCTTGAGTAAATACAAATCTTTGCAGACCTATAGAAATCATGACTATCAAGGAAGAGACCTTCACTGCAAAACCTTCTAAGTTCAATGGTACTTATTTCAAGAGGTGGCAAAGCCAGATAAAATTTTAGCTTACCACATTAGGTCTGATTTTTGCCATTGATGAGTCCATACCCATCACAAATAATTCTGATGAGACTGAGTCTGACATAGGGGTAAGCCCTCTTTATCCACCAAACCTAGCTAAGACCCCTAAGGAAATAGACTACCACTGTTTCCACAAAATCTTAAACACTATGTCTGAGTATCTCTAGACATATTTTTTGAATATAAAAGCGCTAAAAAACTATGGGATACTTTGGAAGATGAATATGGTTGTGATGATGCTGGAATTGAAAGATTCAATTCCTCCACATTCAACAGATATGTCATGGTAATAAACCTATCAATGACCATACATGAATTCCAAGAACACCTTAGACATGTTCAAGCCAAAGGAACATTCTTTTCTACTGAGCATAAAATAGGATGCCTGATAGACAAACTTCCTCCTTCTTGGTCTAATGTGGCAAAGGATCTCCTCAATTTACAAGGAACTATTACATGTCCTCAAGATCTAAAGAGACTTATAACAGAAAAAGAATTTAGGTTAAAGTCCAAAGCTAGGTCTAATGCCACAGCTAGGGTAAACCTTGTAGAATGTCATAGCAAATCCAAGGCTAACCACCATCTCAAATCCAAGAGAAACTCCTTAAAAAAGAAGCATAATTTTCAACCAAATTACCAAAACCCTCATTACCAAAATCCTCATCACCAAAACCCTCATCACCAACAACCTCAGAAACCTAGAAACTTTGGTCAGACTCAGGATCATAGAAGATTTTGTTTTGTGTGTGGTAAAATAAATCATACGGCCATCAACTGCTTCTATAGTAAGAAAGAACCTATCAAGACCTCCTTCAAAGGGAAAGGCAAGCCAGAGGCTAACATGATTCTGAACGGATCTTCTAGCTCCTTCAGGCCTGTAAGCTATCAACTTGTAGTAAAAATTTCTTACCATTCTGATGATTGATGGTTGGATTCCGGAGCTAATGTTCACGTTTCGTTTGATCACTCCTGTTTTTCAAGCTATCAGGAATCAGGTGGACGAGGCGCGACCCTAGGAGATCGCTCATCGGCACAGATCTTAGGAATAGGAAGAATAGATCTAAAGATGACATCAGAGAAAATTCTATCTCTCCATAATGTGCTTCATGAGCCATCGGTGAGGAGGAATCTAGTTGGTGGGTTCTCTACTTATGTGAGACTCATCTCACAGTATCGATATTTATATATAGATACGTATTTTTGTAATGTATTTCGTATTTTTTTAGTTTTCGGAACGCTTTAAAAAAATTTTAACTTATAGATTTTTTCCTTAACCGGCATACCGCTTGTATACCAGTGTATACCGACGGCATGCCTATCACTCTCATTTTCTGTTATACATATTTTCAGTATACATGTACGAAATTCTGACATTGGTCAGGTGATCCATGTTTTGACTTGTCGTTCTTAGCCTTGCCTTGGTTTAATCTTGACTTGGTTTAATTTGGTTTGGTTCAACTTGGCATAGCTTAGTTTGGGTTGGTTTTAGATGAGAAGGATTTTGTATAAAAACTAACTTCTCTCTCTCCTCCATTAACTTCATTTACTTTCATCTTCTTCTACATTTACTCCTTCTCCAACTCTAGGCAAGTACAACTTGTCAAATCTTGAACATTATTATTTTTGTCATTTTGCTTGTTCTATTCTCTTCCTTGTATGATTCTAAGCCTCTTTAGAACTTGGAGTTTTTGGTTTTGATGTTTATATTTTCGTAGATGTAAGTTTGTAGTTTTCTCGATTTTTCTTGGTTTTGATCTCTTAAACTTTGTTATTTCTGAAATCTAAGGGTTCCATGTTGTATAAAATTTTATTCTATCTAATTTTAGCTTTTGAACCACTTGATTTTGATTTATTTTGAGTTAGTTTTGGCATTTTTGTGTTCATGGGTTCTGGCACATCTTCGGTGCTGTCGGGACGATGAACAGTGCCGCACGCGCCCATGGACTGTGCACCCGTACGTTACGCTTTTCGCACGACGTGCCTCCGTGCCATGTGCGTCGTGCACCCGTGCGCTGTGCGTTTCACGCGCTAGCGCCATTCGTTGGTCGCGCACCGTGCGACGTGCTTGCGCGCCCCGTACGCCGTGGACAGTTTTGCTCGCACGTACAGTACGTTTTGCACGTCATGCGCCAGCGCCATTCGTTGGCCGTGCACCGTGCGTCGTGCTTGTAAGCTTCGTATTCCGTGGGCAGTTTTGCTCATTCGCAGTATATTTTACGCGTCGTGCGCCAACGGCATTCGTTGGCCATGTGCCGTGCTTGTGCGCTCCGCGTGCCGTTGGCAGTTTTCCTCGTGCGCGCAATGCGTCCGTGCGCGGATTACCTTGAATGACTGTTTTTGCTTATTTAAGCTGTTTTGTAGCTAGAATCTTGAAAAAACTCAAAACATAAAAGTTGTAGATCTTTGTCTTGGCTTCAAGAATCTTCTTGTTTTACCTTAATTGTAGTTCATATGCAACTAATAATTTCAATCATAGTTTTGATCTTTTGGCATATTTTCTGTACTTTACCCTTTTTGATATTTTTTTCGACTGTAATAAATTCGTAACATGATTAGATGATCTCGTATAGTTAGAGAATGATTTTACACCCTATATACACTTGACACTAGCACGCACTCAATTATTATTCTATGTCATGTACTTACTTTTATTTATTCCTTTTACATGCCATGATATGCCTTTCCTTTCGATTCTTTCTTATATGCTATGATATGTATTGTCATGCCTTTCCGAATTTATTGTACTTTACAGTCTATATCATGTCTAGAATTTCCTTGTTATGGTCCGTCATGGTGCACTCTTGTTACATGTATTCTTTGTTTACTAGATAGTGGTCCGTCATGGCGCACTCATTTACATGTCTTCCTTGCTTACTAGATAGTGACCCGTCGTGGTGCACTCATGTACATGTCTTTCCTTGCTTATGTGATAGTGGCCTGTCATGGCATACTCCCTATTTCTATATAGTGGCTCGTCGAAGCGCACTCCTAGCTTCCAGCTAATTATATTTTCTTGTTGTGGCTTGTTATAGTGCACTTTCTTGTATTGTCCAGTCGTGCATATCATGTCTAGGATAGATTCTGCGGAATGCCACACCCAGAATCCAACAAGAAAATGTTAAGGATTAATAACTAGCTTGATTATCTAGATCATTGGGAAGGAAGAATTTCCCAGTTACCTGTCGCCCTTCATGTTCCGGTCTATATATATATATATATATATATATATATATATATATATATATATATATATATATAGGAATTGGAGCTATTTGTCATGATGAGCACCCTTCCAGCATACCGTCGAGTGGGACAATTCTTTAGGACACACGTATCTTACTGCCGTGTGTCTGCTATACTTATTTTTATTTTGGTCTGGATGAGTCGGGTAGTCTGCAAGGTAGGTAACTAGATTGGATTTCTCAAAATGTGCGTATGTTAGTAATTAGGATTGTGATAACCATAGTTAACTAATGTATAAAGCCGTACTCATTGTTTGGCCGTGATTATTGTATGAAGTCCAGTCTACTCTAGTTTTGTCTAGGTAGTGTCCGGATTTGTTTATTTCATTACATCATTATTTATGCTTTACTTTTGTCGATAAATGATTAGAGACTATGTTCTGTTCAGGAGAAGGGTTACAACCCCGGTCCTTATTTGGTTTGCGGGTTGTAACTTGAGTTCCGGAATAGTTCCTAAGTCATCTTATCATTTGTCTTTCTATATAGTTCTTACATGCTCACATGTCTCAGCTATCTAACATACTCGTATGTACCAGTCATCTAACATGCCCACATGTTCCAGTTATCTTACATGCTCACATGTACCATTTCTCGTACATTAATCAGTTTAAGTCACATGTTCACATGCTTCCGTTTAATTCACACGTTCCAGTTTACATTATGTCACATATTATTTACTTATGCTCCAGGTTGCTTTGCTTATTGTCTTTTCTATTCTCGGGATAAATGCATTGGTAGTGCACGAGTCTCGATCCATATTTACTTATTTCTGTCTCTATCCATTGCTATGTTAGTTATTGCTGGATTTAGTTCATAGTTTGACTTTCTTTGTGGTACTTGCTATTGGGGGTCTGACCCCACTGGTTTTATTTGGCCAGATCTGATAGAGGAGCCCGGAGGATCTTTCGTACCATCTACTCGACGGTGACTGTAAATCCCCTAAAATTTTGGAGATATTTTTACAGTATTTTTATTAGTTAATTTACTTGACATTTAAATTTTTATTTTTATAGTTTGGTGGCAAGTCAATTTCTTCAATATATAAATACATAGATAAACTTGTATAAGTTTTATGTACAAAAGGTATCAAAAATATATATTTATGTATTTTATCATCTTGGAAATGGTTAGGAAAATTTCTACTAATTTACTTGTAATCTTACCATAAATTATTAAGTACTAAAAATGCCTTGTTGTTAATAAATGATTTTTGAGTTTGTTAATAGTAGTAGATGGCCACATTAAAAGTAGCTCGTAGGTAATTAAACAAATGAGTTATGAAAATATTTTAGAATTTTTTGTGATTTTAGAGAATTTCTATTAAATTATTAGATTTTGGGTATATATGTATATAGTTAATAAAAAAGTGATGTAAATAATAATAATAATAATAATAATAATAATAATAATAATAATAATAGGCACAAATATTATCTTCAAAATAAAATACATGAATACTTATTTTATTTATAATTTAGATTTTATTGTACATTTCTAATATATTTTTATTCTAAAAGAAAAAAAGGGAGATACTCACGAGATATTGGAAGCCCAATATCTCGCGAGCAACAGATAGCTTCTAACTCGCGACCCCTCCTCAATAGCCAACCCGACACTATCAGCAGACTTCTGCGGCATATATAAACAAATAGGGAACATAAGCAAATCCTACCAAAACCCTAAATCCCACGCGACCTAGCAACCTCCGCGCCACCCCAGTGCATCCCTAGTCGCCAGTCGCCGACCGTCGACCACCACAAAGCTCGTCGGAGCGGCCAGATTTCTGTCGCGCGCACAGTAGTGCCACAGGCAACACAACCACCAGACTGAGCAGGTACCCATATTCCTCAATACTTTTCTTCCAATATTCGATCGTTTCGCGATCCGTAAAATGTTACGGAAGCCTAGTTGACCCTCTACCAATCCCAGTATATAGAATGAATTCTTTTGGCCTTTGCACCTCGGGAAATTCTCAAAAGTTTGGGAAAAACCATGTCGTAATGACATATTCTTGAACCCTAACTACCCCCGTTTGACGCCGCCTTACGACCAAAATCTTGCGAGTGTCAAAAATCTAGTTGAACATCCTGGTAGACAACATGTAGCACTTTAAAATCCTTTTTGTACTTCATGATTTCATTCTGTATGTGCAGAGTTATTCAATTTAAAAATCAAGAAAAACTTGTTTTTGAAAACAAGAATGTTGGAAAATCTTTCTGATACGATGTGCTCTCCGACAAACCGGGCAACGTGGTCACGAACCGAAAGCATCGAAAGGTGCGTCTCGACTTCGCGGATATGTGGGCTTTGACGAAATTCAAATTGGTCACATGTGGCGACGAATTTGATGCGTATCCGTCGAAATTCACCGTATCGGCCTCTTTGTAAATTTCTTAATTACTTTGTGCACGTTCGTCGTATCGAGATAAAACTTACGCCAATAGGACTGTATCATTTTTCTGGTCCTGTATGCCAAGTTTGGTCCGATTCTGAGAAGGTCAACCAGAACGCTATTTTGGCGGGCCCGCAACCCGATCTAACAGGCGAAATTGTGCACGGCCTACCAGAATCCAACTTTGGACATATGGTTGGGTTCGTCTCCATAAACCAGATCCGTAGACACGTTGTTTGACGATCTTACAGACCATAGATACTGGCTCACGTTTCAGTACAAAACGGGTCCAATGGCGGACATCGTTTTGGTCCGAAATTATGATTTTGCTCTTGTTCCAGAATTAGACTTTTGGACAGACATTTTCTAGACATATCTTTTACACCGAAAATGTTCTTGAGGTTTGTTTCAGCATCTGGAGCCGTTCATGGATTTTGAGTTTCTTGCTTCGTCGATTTGCTGGGTTGAGCTATTGGATCCTGCTCTTTTGCACACGACCTCAGGCAAGATACATTGCAATATTTACTGCTTATATTTTGTTCTACATTTTTTAGTTATTGTATATCATCGTTTATTTATTTTCAGTTCTTCTAGTTGTATCGTTATTATAATTCCTGATTTTCTACCTGTTCAGTTATATTAGTTTTGCTTTATTTATTCTCTTTTGATTGCATATGGACCTAGAGTTAAGGGACTACCATCTGTAGTGTATGTGAGATAAGTAGCATGTAGAGGTACTTGCGTGTTGGCTGATCACCCGTGCGTATGTGTTAGGTCTAACTGCTAATAGAGGCATGTTAGAAGACTTAGCAGTTAGTAGAGGTACAAGGTCGCGGATGCGACTTAGATAGGTGCATCGGGTAGGAAGAATAGTTCCTTGTCGTATGGGTTTCTATTACACATTGCCTTGTAACCCGAAAGCTCCGCTGGAGATATGGGTATGCTTACCCCCTCAGGTTGGCCACTGACGTTTTTAAACGTCATGCGCTTCGTCACTAGTGCCCAAGGGGGGACTATACAAGATCCTATTTATAGCCAGGGCTCATGCGACTAAAGTTTTGTTCTTATCTGCATAAACACTTTAGAATGGTTAGATAACCCTAGTCGATGTCATGTCACCCTCGTTCCATTAGTAGCATGGCACAATGTCGCATCGCGGAGTAGTGTGCTTCCCCTTATCTTTGTTTGGTTGTAGGGGTAGTCCACTGTTTCGATGATGAGATATTGGGCCTTGTTATAACTGGAACTATTTTACTTTACTTGTGATTTATGACATATTATACATATTCAGTAATGTGTCAGGTTCTTCCTGTATCTTGTTACGTCCCTCTGAAGACCTGGTGATCTCTCCAGGTGTGTGCTTTTGTGACTTCTTGCAGGTGTTCTAGCCAAGGCCGTGATCTTCTTCAATTCTTCGAAGATGATTGCTTTTGGTTCATTTTCCTATTTTTCTATTCTTTTTGTGTATATAAAATGGTTGGTAGTGGATTTGTCTCCATCCAACTACATGTGTAAATGACAAAATTCACAGTTGATTTATTTTATTATTCTTTTATTTGGTGGATGAGATTTAGTTATCATGGTTTACTGCAATTGTCACGCCCCAGAACCAGAATACTGGAGAGCGGAGGAATGACTCAGCCAGCTACGTATTACGGGTAGATGAATACCATATAATACGATCAATGTTGTCTAAAAGATGAGGGGGTGCATACTACATGAAAGTCTCGCTATGGTCACTTCACATCTATTGTCTCAATCATTCAAACAAGAAACAGTAATAGAGAACATGTAAGATAAAGCAGTAAGGCGTCCCAAACGCTCAGTCAAAATATTTTTGATATCTGGCTTTACAAAAAATAGCAAGATGATGAAGTAAGGTATACACAATTGTTATCAGCTGTAGCCTGACTTAGTTAAAATTATGTAAAAATAAGTACAAGACAATCCGACTAACATGTCGGTGCCAAACGGCAAAGTATAAAGTAAATAACAAAATGAACGGGGAAGTAAGGAACCCACTCGAGTCCTCCTGCGATCATTCCTCTAGTATTGACCATCTTGGAGGTAGAAGTAAGTTGGATCCTCGGGGACCGGCTCTAAATCTGGCCATGCAAAACCAGAGAGGTTAGACCTCTAATAGCAAGTACCGCAAGGGAGCACGATATGAGGAATAAAGCCAGTAATAAGAGAATATGATAATAGATCTCTGCTATCTACTAGGATTCACATAACATCACGACACTTCGAACCAACCTCCCAACCAAACAAGGACAGCAGTTGGCCTGTCATGTCTCGACATTCTGATCATCTCAGTTAGGTAACAGAGTAGATACAGTACACAAACAAATCAATTTAAAACGACCATTCACTACTACGGCTTGCTATGATGAGTCCCAGGTTATCCTGGAATTATGCAATGAGGATTCATCAGTTCTTACTATATACAAGCAAGGCTATTCTATCCAGTCAATCAATTGCACCAATAATGAAAAGTCCCAACGGGACGTCCGTCATCAATATACAATATACAATAAATAATATAAGCAGATACCGCTCCCTGCCCGTGTGGCAGATTTACAGTATCTGTGGGAACCAGCCGGCCTGTCGGGCACTTAATAGTCCCAAAGAGGGCTGTCATGTAAGAACTCGAAAATCCATTCTCTCCATGCAATCATTATTTTATTTAACTTAATAGTCTCTACGTTGAGTGAAATCCCATGCCGTGGATCATGGTCATTCAGAATGAGTACTTTTTGTACATAGTACGGTATATCCAACTCTACAATGATACCCGTACGGTTAGGTTGTAGGTCTTACATAGCGTAATGCAACAATCAAAACTAACCACGGAATAATCATGCCTTGACCATAAAGTACACATTCTATTTTTGTAAGATAAATAAATAAATAAATAAATAAATTGAAGCCTGCATGTGCATGTATGCCAATATTCGAGATTAGCCAGTCGATTACAATAGTTCATAATTAATATGAACGTGTCTCATTCATTTCATTCAATAAGACGACTAGCCAGTCTCTTAGTTCCAACTAGGAACGCATGATCAATCACAAATCAAGATAATAATTAATGTTAATGTCAAGATAACAATTAATGTTAATAAATGCCAAGATGATCAGTCAATGTCAATCAATGTCAATTCGGGATAAGGATCAGCCAAAAAGGCATTAGGACCAGAGTTCATGCGGCCAGGAATTTATTGGTTCATGCGGCTGAGTAAACATGTACATGCGACTAAGGAACTAAATCCATGCGGCTAGAATAACAAACTCAGCCATACGGCTAGAAAGGTTAGGCCTTATGCGGCTGAGACAAAAGTAACTCTCATGCGGCTCAAGATGACACAAGTCCCATACGGCTAAGCTGCGGCAAAGAAGACAATCCTATGTGGCTAGCGGCCGTTAAAGCCACGCGGCAAGACTAACATGCAGCGACGGCAAGACAGAGCTTATGCGGCTCGGATCTCACCAAATCTATGCGGCTGAGATGACATAGAGTCATGCGGCTAAGATGAGCTCGTGCGGCTATACATATTATCCATATGCGGCTGAGATGGGTACAATCCTATGCGGCTGAGAAGTGACAGTTCATATACGGCTGTGGGACTGAATACTTATGCGGCTAGAAAGTAGCAAAGCCTTATGCGGCAGATAAAGAAGAGTCTCATGTGGCCAGATTACTCCATGCGGCTCGGGGCTGATCTTTTATGCGGTAAGCAGCCGACCAAGCCCATGCGGCTGAAAAATAACAGCGCTCTTATGGCCAAGAGAGACTTGCCGCATAAAAACTCATGCGGCAAACTACTGTTCTTCTTTTCCACTTTCTAAGAGAGAAGAAGAACCATGGGAAGCCATTACTTCCAAGCTCTCCAAACCTTCATTCCAAGCCCAAATCTGGACTTCCATAGGCCAAAATAGGGTAGAACGAAATTTTCTACAACATGGAACCATCAAAACTTGAAAAATAACAAAGTTACTAGATCAAAACCTAAGAAAGCTAAAAATATATTAAACTTAGATCTACATGAAATGAGCCATGAAAATTGAAAATGCTAAATACTAAAGTATCTAAGAATCTTGAGAGGAAGACAATAGAACAGCCAAAATGGAGATCCATCAAGAAGGAAGTTGGCACTTGCCTATGCGGCTAGGTAGGTGGGGGAGAGTTGATGAGGAAGAAGAAGAGTAATGGTGACGGAGAGTAATGAAGAGAGAGAATGGGGATGGGGCTTTAAATGAAGGGGTGGTGGTAGGTGGGGGTTTGTTTCGGTTCATGATGAACCAACATAATTGAACCAATCCAAGCCGAACCCAAAGCAAAGCTAAAGCAAAGTATAAAAGCAGAAAGTAAATTGCAGAAAATAAAATTACAGGAAATTAATTAACATAAAATTAAAAAGATTTAAATACAGAATAATACATGATAAATATTAAATAAATACATTTAAGCAGTACATGTATTAAAATACGTATTCTGGGAACGGGAAGTGACATCTCTACCCTCCTTAGAAAAATTTCGTCCTCGAAATTTTAATTCCAAGCAGGATAGAAACATCAAAGCTAAACTAATCTAAGTACAAGTAAATTGAGTAAGCAATCATTCTACAATGCCAACAGCAAGTAACATATCTATGTTTAACTATCGACGACACCAAGCAATTCTACTCATAAGGTGACAAGCATGAGGATTTTAAGACAATCAAGGTATACAGAAAGAAATATACCTTATGAGTCAAACAGGTGCGAATACCATGATCGGATGTCATCATCACGTTCCCACGTTGACTCCCCTAAAGAGTGATGACCCCAAGCAACCCGGACAAGGCTAATTGTTCGGTTCTTGAGTATATTCTCTTTTCGGTCCAAAATAGACACAGGCTGTTCCTCGTAAGATAGGTTGGTACCAACAACCAACTCAGAATAATCAAGGATATGGCTTGGGTTCGATACATACCTTCGCAACTGAGATACATGAAACACGTCATGCACCTCTCGTAACGAAGGTGGAAGAGATAAACGATAAGCAACATGGCCTATCCTATCAAGGATAGCAAATGGGCCCACGTATTGCGGACTCAATTTCCTGCGAACGCCAAATCTAATGACCACATGGGTAGGTGAGATCCGCAAAAACACGTGGTCTCCAACAGAAAACTCTAGCGGCCAATGATGCTGGTCCGCCCAATGAAGATGCCTATCCTGCGCAACTCGAAGTCGCTCTCTAATTTTCTTAACCACTTCAACCGTCTGGACAATCATTTCTGGGCCTAGCATCTTTCTCTCCCCGATATCATCCCATGCTAGTGGCGACCTACACTTCTTACCATATAGTGCTTCAAATGGTGCCATCTGGATACTAGCTTGATAACTGTTGTTATATGAAAACTTGACTAAGTGTAGGTTCCCAAGATCCTCCAAAATCTAGGGTGCAAGCTCGCAACATATCATCTAAAGTCTGAATTGTTCTTTCTGATTGCCCGTCCGTCTGTGGGTGGTAAGCCGTGCTAAATCTTAACTTGGTACCCAGACTATGATGTAAGCTCTTCCAGAAATGTGATGTAAAGCGGGTGTCTCTGTCTGACACAATACTGGCCGGGACTCCATGCTGCCTGACTATCTGCTGCATATATAACTCTGCCAACTTTTTCGTAGATTGTCCTACTCTGAAAGGAAGAAAATATGCTACCTTTGTAAGCCGATCTACTATTACCCAAATAACATCTTTATCACTTGGCGATCTCGATAAACCGGTCACAAAGTCCATTGTGATGTGTTTCCATTTCCATTCCGGAATAGGAAGCGTTTGCAATAATCCAGCTGGCATCTGCTATTCTGCCTTCACTTGTTGACATACCAAGCAACGGGAAACAAATCTAGCTATCTTCCTCTTCATTCTGTTCCACCAGAAGTGTTGCTTGATATCTTAGTACATCTTGGTCCCTCTAGGGTGTATAGAATACTGAGAACTGTGAGCTTCTGTCATAACCTTCTGTCTGATATCTTCACTAGGCACACATAGACGTGATCCAAACCTAAGTGTACCATCTTTATGGATTCTCATCTTCTTTCTGAGTCCTGACTCACATTCTGCTCTAAGCTTCTGAATTCTTGAGTCCTGTGCCTGAGCTGCCTTGATCCTGTCTACCAAGTCGGATTGAACTTGTAGACTCACCAGAATTCCTACATCACTAGGAAGCATAACTTTGATACCCATCTCCTGAAGGTCTTCTAAGATATGCTTCTGTGTAGTCAACATAAATGAGCCGCCTCTCCTACTGAGAGCATCTGCTACCACATTAGCCTTGCCTGGATGATAATAAAGCTCCATGTCATAATCCTTGATCAACTCTAACCATCTTCTCTGCCTCATGTTTAGTTTCTTCTGAGTAAAGATGTACTTCAGACTTTTTTGGTCTGTGTACATGTCTTCTCGATCACCATATAAGTAATGCCTCCATAGCTTCAAAGCAAATACTATTGCTGCCAACTCCAAGTCATGAGTTAGATAATTCTTCTCTTGGTGCCGAAGCTGTCTAGATGTATACGCTATCACCTTCCCATATTGCATAAGGACACATCCAAGTCCTTTACCTGACGCATCACAATATACAGTAAAACCTCCGGATCCAACTGGCAATGTAAGAATGGGCGCTGATATAAACTTCTGCTTCAGATTCTCAAATAATGCCTGGTATTCTACTGACCAGACGAATGGTATATCCTTCCGGGTCAAGCGGGTCATGGGTGCTGAAAGTCTTGCAAATTCTGATATGAATCTCCTGTAATATCCTGCCAATCCTAAGAAACTCCGCACATCTGCTATGGTCTTGGGTACTGGCCAACTCTCTATTGCTTCTACCTTCTTGGGATCCACTACTACTCCAGTGCCTGATATGATGTGACCCAAGAACAAAATATGGTCCGTGCAGAACTCACACTTGCTGAGCTTGCATACAACTGGTTTTCTCTCAGAACCTGTAACACTTTTCTGAGGTTGTCTTCATGCTCCTCTTCACTAGCAGAGTATACGAAAATGTCGTCAAGAAACACAATGACAAACTGATCTAAGTATGGCATAAAGATGCGGTTCATCAGATCTATAAATATTGCTGGAGCATTGGTCAAGCCAAACGGTATTACTAAGAATTCATAATGCCCATACTTCGACCTGAATGCGGTCTTGAGAATATCCTCCTTCCGAACCCTCACTTGATGATATCCTGAACGAAGATCTATCTTGGAAAAAAACTCTAGCTCTGCTCAACTGATCAAGCAAGTCATCGATCCTTGGTAGTGGGTACTTGTTTTTTACTGTTGCCGCTTTAAGCTTCCTGTAGTCAATGCATAATCTGGACGACCCATCCTTCTTCCCCATAAGTACCATTGGTGCTGTCCATTGTGATATTCTAGCTTGGATGAACTTCTTCTCCTTCAGTTCTTCTATGTGCTGATATACCTTGGCCTGCTCTGAATCTACCATTCTGTAAACTCGATCTGATATCGGTTTAGTTCTAGGTGCCAATTCTATACTGAACTCAATATATCTAACCGTTGGTAGTCCTGGAAGTTCTTCGGGAAATACGTCTAGAAACTCTTCAACTACCTTCGGAACTAGAACTTCTTCCATTGCTGTTACTACTCCCTGCTATTGTTGAGTTGCCTCTGATCTGACTAAGGTGAACCTCTTCATGCCTGGAATGTCAAAAGATACACTCTCTCTACGATAATCTATTGTCGCATGACTGTCTTTCACCCAGTCCATGCCTAAGATAACGTCGAAATTTCCAACAGGAAATTCTATCAAGCTGGCGGGTAAAGAATGCCCGCAAACTACAACGCTAGATGCTAGAATAACTCTGCTAACTCCTACGAGCCCATTACCAGTGAGTATATTCATCCTCCCTGGCAATGACTCGAACTCCATTCCTAGCCGGGTTGTAAATTGTGCAGATATAAATGAGTGTGATGCTTTCGAATCAAACAATGCTACTGCGGGATATGAGGCGACGAGAATGTTACCTGCCATAACATCTTCTGATGCTAATGCCTCCTCCAAGGACAGAGTGAATGCCTGCCCTCGACCTCCTTGTTGGTTCCCATACTGCGGCCTAGCCTGGTACTGCTGCTGGTCCCTGTCTTGGTGATGCTGGGGTGGTCTATGCTGTTGTTACTGAATCGGCGGTCCCTGCTGCCGAAACATCTGAGCTTGTGTCATAAATAGACGTTGCGCCAATGGTCTCACTGCCACCGCTGGTACTCGATACTGTCCTGCCCCTGGTGCTGACAGAGCAGGAAATTGTTGTACGGGTCCTCCTGACCACGAATTCATGGGACAGGTGGTAACCCGATGATCTGGATTTCTACATATCAGACACAGTCCATTCAATGTCCGACACACATCTCTAGTGTGCCCTACCTTTCCACAATAAGTACAGCCCGCTGGGGGTTATTGGTTCTTCCTCTGCAGCTGTTGCTGCTGCTTTGGTGGTGCTGGCCCTCGCATTGCCACATCGTGAATGCGAATGCCAAGGGACGGTGCTGTTGTTCGGGGCGCTGCTCTCCCTCCTCCTTCAATCTGACTGTGGGATCTCTTCTGACCTCCAGTCCTTGCCGTGATCCTCCGAATGGTTATCTCATGCCTTCGAGTCGCCGTCAATACCTCATCAAAAGTCTGGTAATTGTGCCCCTCTATCAATTGCAAGAGCTCAAGATGAAACCCTTGCTGAAATCTCATAGCCCTCTGGCTCTCCGTTGCTACCATCTCTGGGGCAAACCTACTTAATCTGCAGAACTCCGCTGCATAAGCATCTATTGTCTTGCCGGCCTGCTTGAGGTTGATAAACTTCTGTTGTAGCTCAAACTGCGCCACAACTCTATAGTACTTGGTCTTGAACCTTGCAGTAAAATCGTCCCAAGCAACAGGACTTCTGATGCCTAATTTCTCTGATTCCTACCAATCACGTGCGAGATCCTGAAGTAACAACTTCACCTGATCCACACGTTCTTCTGCCGGTACCTTAGCTGCCATCAGAATAGCCTCAATATCCTTAAGCCATGCATCTGCTGAGATGGCATCCTCCGTGCCTTCGAAACGGTGGGGGTTGAACTTGCAAAATCTGGTTGATGCTCCTGAATCTGGCCTTGTCCCTCTTTCCAAAGCTGTCTGCAACCCTTGGTTGAGTAGTACGTTCTGCTCCTGCAACTGAGCGTGCATGCGCTGCTGCGCTAACATCTGGTGTTGCTGAGTATCCATCATCCCTCTCATGATCTCCAGAAGGGCCGGTGTGTCCACTTCCACAGGGGTAGGTGGAACTGTTGGTGGTGGTGGAACCTCCGGATACTGCGATCCAGCTGCTGCTACCACTATCACTTCTTCTTGAATAGCCTCTTGGGGTAGTACTAGCCCTTGTTGCTGATCAACCTAGTCAGGTTGTCCACGTTGCCCTTGTTGCTGTTGTCCAGCTCTGACAGATGCGGACGAAGTGCCCATAAAAAGGGCAAGAGAACAATCAAACGACCGGACAGAAAAGATCAATGAAGTCAAAGGATACTGGAATGTCAAGCTAGGGTTGAGAATCAACAAATCATGAGATGAAGGGGGAACATATGTGATTAAGACATCCTATAAATCGAAAACACCCCATAAGTCTGAAATCAGACCTGCATGGACTACCACTAAAACCTTGTCACGCCCCAGAACCAGAATACTGGAGAACGGGGGAATGACTCAGCCAGCTACATATTACGGGTAGATGAATACCGTATAATACGATCAATGCTGTCTAAAAGACGATGGGGTGCATACTACATGAAAGTCTCGCTATGGTCACTTCACATCTATTGTCTCAATCATTCAAACAAAAAACCGTAATAGAGAACATGTAAGGTAAAGCAGTAAGGCGCCCCAAACGCTCAGTCAAAATATTCTTGATATCTGGCTTTACAAAACATAGCCAGATGATGAAGCAAGGTATACACAATTTTTATCAGCTGCAGCCTGACATAGTTATAATTATGTAAAATAAGTACAAGACAATCCGACTAACATGTCGGTGCCAAACGGCAAAGTATAAAGTAAATAACAAAATGAGCGGGGAAGTAAGGAACCCACTCGAGTCCTCCTGCGACCATTCCTCTAGTATTGACCATCTTGGAGGTAGAAGTAAGTTGGATCCTCGGAGACCGGCTCTAAATCTGGCCATGCAAAACCAGAGAGGTTAGACCTCTAATAGCAAGTACCGCAAGAGAGCACGATATAAAGAAAGAAGCCAGTAATAAGATAATATGATAATAGATCTCTGCTATCTACTAGGATTCACATAACATCACGACACTTCGAACCAACCTCCTAACCAAACAAGGACAGAAGTTGACCCGTCATGTCCCGACATTATGATCATCTCAGTTAGGTAACAGAGTAGATACAATACACAAACAAATCAATTTAAAACGGCTATTCACTACTACGGCTTGCTATGATGAGTCCCAGGTTATCCTGGAATTATGCAATGAGGATTTATCAGTTCTTACTATGTGCAAGCAAGGCTAGTCTATCCAGTCAATCAATTGCGCCAATCATGAATTAGACGAGTCCTAGCGGGACGCCCGTCATCAATATACAATATACAATAAATAATATAAGCAGATACCGCTCCCTGCCCATGTGATAGATTTGCAGTATCTGTGGGAACCAGTCGGCCTGTCGGGCACTTAATAGTCCCAAAGTGGGCTGCCATGTAAGAACTCGAAAATTCATTCTCTCCATGCAATCATTATTTTATTTAACTTAATAGTTTCTACGTTGAGTAAAATCCCATGCCGTAGATCATGGTCATTCAGAATGAGTACTTTATGTACATAGTACGGTATGCCCAACTCTACAACGATACCCGTGCGGTTAGGTTGTAGGTCTTACATAACGTAATGCAACAATCAAAACTAACCACAGAATAATCATACCTTGACCATAAAGTACACATGCTGTTTTTGTAAGATAAATAAATAAATAAATAAATAAATAAATTGAAGCCTGCATGTGCCTGTATGCCAATATTCGGGATTAGCCAGTCGATTACAATAGTTCATAATTAATATGAACGTGTCTCATTCATTTCATTCAATAAGACGACTAGCCAGTCTCTTAGTTCCAACTAGGAACACATAATCAATCAGAAATCAAGATAATAATTAATGTTAATGTCAAGATAACAATTAATGTTAATAAATGCCAAGATGGCCAGTCAATGACAATTCGGGACAAGGATCAGCCAAAAAGGTATTAAGGCCAGAGTTCATACGGCCAAGAATTTATTGGTTCATGCGGCTGAGTAAACATGCACATGCGGCTAAGGAACTAAATCCATGCGGCTAGAATAACAAACTCAGCCATGCGGCTAGAAAGGTTAGGCCTCATGCGGCTGAGACAAAAGTAACTCTCATGAGGCTCAAGATGACACAAGTCCCATGCGGCTAAGCTGCGGCAAAGAAGACAATCCTATGTGGCTAGTGGCCGATAATGCCACGCGGCAAGACTAACATACAGCGGCGGGAAGACAGAGCTTATACGGCTCGGATCTCAGTAAATCTAAGTGGCTGAGATGACATACAGTCATACGGCTAAGATGAGCTCGTACGGCTATACATATTATCCATATGCGGCTGAGATGGGTACAAGCCTATACGGCTGAGATGTGACAGTTTACATACGGCTGCGGGACTGAATACATATGCGGCTAGAAAGTAGCAAAGCCTAATACGGCAGATAAAGAAGAGTCTCATGCGGCCAGATTACTCCATGCGGCTCGGGGCTGATCTTTTATACGGTAAGCAGCCGAACAAGCCCATACGGCTGAAAAATAAAAGCGCTCCTGCGGCCAAGAGAGACTTGCCGCATGAAAACTCATGCGGCCAAGTACTTTTCTTCTTCTCCACTTTCTAAGAGAGAAGAAGAACCATGGGAAGCCATTACTTTCAAGCTCTCCAAACCTTCATTCTAAGCCCAAATCTGGACTTCCATAGGCCAAAATGGGGTAGCACGAAATTCTCTACAACATGAAACCATCAAAACTTGAAAAATAACACAAAATCTAAAAAAGCTAAAAATGTATTAAATTTAGATCTACATGAAATGGGCCATGGAAATTGAAAATGCTAAGTATTAAAGTATCTAAGAATCTTGAGAGAAAGACAATGGAACAGCAAAAACGGAGATCCATCAAGAAGCAAGTTGGCATTTGCCTATGCGGCTAGGTAGGTGGGAGAGAGTTGATGAGGAAGAAGAAGAGTAATGGTGAAGAAAAGTAATAAAGAGAGAGAATGGGGATGTGGCTTTAAATGAAGGGGTGGTGGTAGGTGGAAGTTTGTTTCGGTTCATGATGAACCAACATAATTGAACCAATCCAAGCCGAACCCAAAGCAAAGCTAAAGCAGAGTATAAAAGCAGAAAATAAAATTGTTGGAAATTAATTAACATAAAATTAAAGGGATTTAAATACAGAACAATACATAATAAATATTAAATAAATACATTTAAGCAGTACATGTATTAAAATACGTATTCTGGGAACGGAAAGTAACAGCAATTTCACAGCTCATGTATACATACAAGGTTTTCATTTAGTGGAGTATACTTCGTATGTGTACAGCTGGCATGTCTACGTACTTGGTCCTAAGTATTTTGGGACTGGGACATTACATATTTTTGTGGTGGCCCATGCAGGTCAGTTTATCACTTCGATTACGTTACTGTGCTGATGTGAGCCTGCAGATAGGATTGGAGTCTAGAATCTCCTTCATATGCTTAACCTCCTTCCTTGATTCCAATTTCGAACTCTTGTTCGATTACCTTGATTTCCTTCTGATTGATTTCTTTCACTGTAAATCTTATCTTTTCCCCTTCGTGCTTGAAAAAGAGATTAGGAAGATGACTCATACTAGTTATACGGGTTATATTGTTCAATCACCCTATTAGTTGACTTTTATAAGTTGGGTAGTATGCCTCGCGGTCTATCACCACGTATTCTTATAACTCATTAATGAAGTATAACTTGGTGACAATGAATATATGCTAGTGCAGAAAGATATGTTTACCTAGAATATAGAGATTTAGTAGCCCATACCCCATTGGTCAACCAAGACCTGATACAAGAGACAGTAGGACGACTGTATAAACAAGAACCCCGGACACGACTTAGATTCTTATGAAACTTGAACTATTTATAACTGCTTTCATCATTATCTCTCGTACTTATATTTTACATTACCATGATGGATGCTGCTATTACAGTCTAGTTTTGCAAGCTTATTATTTATCAAGCTTGTTCCAGACATGTGTTTATTGGGGACGCCCGCTAACATATTGTCTAATTAGAATCGGTGTATTATGGTCTGATCAACCTTAGTGCACTTGGTTCGCTCTTCATATGATTATCCTACATGGATTGTGATATAAATATCTTTAAGATCTCATCTACAACTGCCTTGACAACTCTGTTTGAATTATTCAATCGCCCTTGGAATCCCGTATTTGTATTGATTCCCTCTTCCTTGAACTCTATTGTTTTTCGCTTTTACTTACTGGAAAAAAGCAAATGCTCATATTTGAGGAAAGATATACCCAGAATATCCTCCTTATTTTTGCCATACCACCTATGGCCATGGAAAGCTATATATACACAATCGTTCCATCTATTCGAAATCGGAGAACCACCTTCCATTTGATTCACATCTACCATATCACGTTATCTATCATATTGTGTAGTATTCCTTTATAATCAAAGTCTAAGCACGATATCACGACTTTGAAATTTTCTAACCTCATTAATCCTAAAAACTATGTTCTGGCTTCTAGAGTAAGTAGATTGTAAGTCTTCTAAATTGTAAGAGATACTAGTATTACCGATCGATTAAAATAAGTTAGTTTCCATTAGAGAGATAATTAGTGCCTCATGAACTTTCACTTTCTATCTAGATCATTTGGTGTCCCCGACCGTGACGTTGACATTCGGAGCACGAGACCAGTTGTTACCTTCCAACAAATTTTATATACAAGACCTATACAAGTCCACCTCCGTGTAGGCATATCATGTCCCACCAAAACACGTCCCCTTGTACCCTATTTTTATGGTGCGACTTTTGACTCAAAAAGGCTAGCTATAGCCCCTACCATAATACCATTGTCCTCTCTGCCTTCAGTTAGATATCCAACCTCGACTCAAATCTTTTGACCCAATATATGATTTTGATCTACTCGAAGCCCACTACGCACATGCCACTAGTGTGCTACTCAATTGAGTCTTCTTGTTCTACTTAAACGTAAAAGTCACGAAAGGCGTATTCTCGGACTTTAGGAACCTGGTTAACCAACCCGGCTAAAAAATTTGCCCGACCACTTACTTGGAACCTATATAAGATTACCCTAACCTACTAGGAATGGCTCAGATTGATTCATTAGCATCTCGTCCAATCAATATAGATTAAAACCTATGACTCATTCAATCAAAGATCGATTTTCAATTAGGGAATCCATTAAGACCTAGTTAAACCCATCCTTGCATATCGTCAAATTTGGGCTATAAAAACCAAACTTGATGAAATAGATCCTTCTCCATCTCTTCGCCCACTAATTCTACTTCCATAAATTTTGGTAACCATACCTCTTGTAGCCTATGTTAGAAAACAAATGGAACCCTGTTGTACCAACTTGTTCTCGGTTATGCTTGACCAAGACCACCCCTACTGCCTTGATGAAACATAGTCAATATATGGATGATGTTGAATAAGTAACACTTAGAATTCTTGTAGAGTTATGATTAGAAGTACCTCGTATCCTCATACATTCCCTTCAAGTTAATTCTCTTGGAAGTCCTATTATCGTGCCTTCCACGATTAACCAATTTTCGTAAGTTGAGTAGAACCTTGAACCTAGTATACTCCATCTCTTAGGATGGGATGCCATCCATAACCGTACATCTATATGTTTGGATGTATGATACGACCTTCGTATTATATTTCATATCCCTTGCTCGTGTGTTTATATAACCACGATAAAGGACCACAACCTTGATGCTTCGCCTTTCGTTCTACCATACAATTGTGCCTTAGTTTCAAATTCAAGAACAAAATTCCCGAAGTGTATAGGCTAGCCTCTCTAAGTATTATCCAATGATTGTAATCGACTGGTTCCAGTTGGATTAATAAATCAATGGTTCATAGCGTCCACTCTGATCTGTATCATCAGATGACCTCTAACGTGACTTTGATATTTGGAACACAATACTAACCTTTTTTCCCAATAAGATTCACGCTCATGAACTAGACGAGCCCTTCTACACATATGACATCCCTGTCCCACATAAATGCTCGTTCCTATGCCCTATTCCAATTACACCCCATGTATAGCACAATTACATTGGAACAAACCACTTATGCCTATTTTGTTCTATTTTTTTTAACCATACCAATATCTTTTCCATTAGGACCCGCGACTATGGCCAAGAATACCCAAAATTCTTGGGCCTCTTTCTAGAAAATTGTGCCTCTAAAAAGTTTGTAACGACGATTTTTACGGTTAGCCAACTTCTATAAGTTGGGTAGGGCCTGGAATCAAGAATATTACATTTGTAGAATATAACGTCAGTCTGTGATAACCACTTCCTCCGTCATCTCGAAAAATCCGGTAACGATATGACGTAGCTGCCCTCCCTTGCATTAAAGCTCGTTAATTTTTTATTTTTATAGATTAAGATTTATTTTAATTTCGAGGACGAAATTTTTATAAGTTGGATAGGATGTAAACCCCCTGAAATTTTTTGGAGATATTTTTACATTATTTTTTTTAGTTAATTTACTTGACATTTAAATTTTTATTTTTATAGTTTGGTGGTAAGTTAATTTCTTTAATATATAAATACATAGATAAACTTGTATAAGTTTTAGGTACAAAAGGTATCAAAAATATATATTTATGTATTTTATCATCTTTGAAATGGTTAGGAAAATTTCTACTAATTTACTCGTAATCTTACCGTAAATTATTAAGTACTAAAAATGCCTTGTTGTTAATAAATAATTTTTGAGGTTATTAATAATAGCAGATGGCTACATTATAAATAGCTAGTAGGTAATTATACATATGAGTTATGAAAATATTTTAGAAATATTTTTGTGATTTTAAAGAATTTCTATTAAATTATTAGATTTTGTGTAAATATTTATATAGTTAATAAATTTTTTTTGTAATTTATAATAATAATAATAGTAATAATAATAATAATAATAGGCACAAATATTATCTTTAAAATAAAATACAAGAATATTTATTTAATTTATAATTTAGATTTTATTGTACATTTCTAATATTTTTTTATTCTTAAAGGAAAAAAAAGGGAGGTACTCGCGAGATATTGGAAGTCCAATATCTCGCGAGCAACAGATAGCTTCTAACTCGCGACCCCTCCTCAATAGCCAACCCGACCCTGTCAGCAGACTTTCGCGGCATATATAAACAAATAGGGAATAGAAGCAAATCCTATCAAAATCGGGCCACCCCAGTGCATCCCTAGATGCCAGTCGTCGGCCGTCGACCACCGCGAAGCTCGCCGGAGCGGCCGAATTTCTGTCGCGCGCACAGTAGTGCCGCTGGCAACACAACCACCACACTGAGCAGGTATCCATATTCCTCAATACTTTTCTCCCAATATATTCGATCGTTTCGCGATCCATAAAATATTACAGGAAGCATATTTGACCCTCTACCAATCCCAGTATATAGAATGAATTCTTTTGGCCTGTGCACCTCGAGAAATTCCTAAAAGGGTAGAAAAAACCATGTCGTAATGACAGATTCTTGAACCCTAACCACCCCCGTTTGACGTCCTCTTACGACCAATATAATACGAGTTTCAAAAATCTAGTTGAACATCCTGGTAGACAACATGTAGCACTTTAAAATCCTTTTTGTACTTCCTGATTTCATTCTACATGTGCAGAGTTGTTCGATTTTAAAAATAAGAAAACAAGTTTTTGAAAATTAGAAATTTGGAAATTTTTTTTGATACGACGTGCTTTTCGACAAACCGGGCGACGTTGTCGCGAACCGAAAGCATCAAAAGGTGCGTATCGACTTCACGGACGTGTGGGCTTTGACGGAATTCAAATTGGTCCCGTGTGTGCGACGAATTTGAAGCGTATCCGTCAAAATTCATCATATCGGCCTCTTTGCAAATTTCTCAATTATTTTGTACACGTTTGTCGTATCGAGACGAAACTTGCGCAACAGGACCGTATTTAATTTTTTGGTCTTGTATGCCAAATTTCGTCCGATTTTGAGAAGGTCAACTGGAACGCTATTTTGGTGGGCCCACGACCCGATCCAACGGACAAAATTATGCACGACCCGCCAGAATCCTACTTCGAACATAAAATTGGGTTCGTCTCCTCAAATCGGACCCGTAGACATATAGTTTGACGACTTTAGAGACCATAGATACTGTCACGTATTTTGGTGCAAAATTGGTCCAACGACGGACATCGTTTTGGCCCAAAATTACGATTTTTTTCCTGTTCCAGAATTGGACTTTGGGACAGGTATTTTCTAGACATATCTTTTACACCAGAAACTTTCTTGATGTTTGTTTCAGCATCCGGAGCCTTTCGTGAATTTTAAGTTTCTTGCTTCGTCGATTTGCTGGGTTGAGCTATTGGATCCTGCACTTTTGCAAAGAACTTCAGGCAAGATACCTTGCCATATTTGATGCTTATATTTAATCTACATTTATTTAGTTATTGTATATTACTGTTTATTTATTTACAGTTCTTCTAGTTGTATTATTATTACAGTTCCTGATTTCCTACCTGTTCAGTGATATTAGTTTTGCTTTATTTCTTCTCTTTTGATTGCATATGGACCTAGAGTTAAGGGACTACCATCTGTAATCTATATCATAACCTTTGACACAGTTTTTGTCACGACCCGCACCCACTGTGAGGGTACGAGAACGTAACAACGCCCAGCCTACACCGCAGTGTCGACGGTAGAACGCTGTCCTAGGTCAACATACATCTAGCAATATAATACTAAGCAGTAGATGAACTCAATCACAACTAAGGAGGAAGAAAGCACGATATGAAATAGAACTCAAGGAAATACAGAAGATAGAATAGTCTAAGATAATATCCCAGCAAATATCCAGAGTACATATCTCAGCTACTGAAAATAAAGAATATATACAACTCAACATCTCTGAACAGAAGTAAAGTCTAGCTAAACAGTCTCAAGACAACATGAAAATAAGATAAGGCCTAACTAAACTAGTCTAGGCAGTGGGGTGATATCCTCAGCCAGAGCTGTCCCGTAGATGGTATCCTTCCAGGCTTTCTCCTCGTCCTCTGTAATATTTTCAACAGGTCCAGTCAGGACAGGAGCGAGTACAGTATATCTCAACAGTTCATAGCAGGTTAGAAAATATAATCATGCAGTAAAGTAAGATATAGATACTGAAGAACTGCAGTATGTAAACAGAGAGAGAGAACTATAATAGAAATATCTACTATAAGTAAAGAGCTACCAGTGACTAGTGATTTAGAGCACAAAGTCGACATGTGAACTTCTTGATTTGTACATGGCTATACTAAAGAGGCGTACATGGCTATTCTACTTTGGAATTGTTCACATGGCTATTTATACTCCCCCGTACCCCCAATTAATACACAAGGATCCAACCCGGTTATGTTATGATTCTATGTAACAGCCCCCGAAGGGTGGTAAGCCTCCGAAAGGTGATAAGCCCCCAAAGGGTGATATGCCCCCAAAGGGTGATAAGCCTCCGAAAGGTGATAAGCCCCCAAAGGGTGATATGCCCCCAAAGGGTGATAAGCCCCCAAAGGGTAATATGCCCCCAAAGGGTGATAAGCCTCCGAAAGGTGATACATAGTAGTCCTACAAATGGGATAAGGATTCAAATAAGACTCTGTGATCATATGGATATATGTCATAAGTGATCAAAGAACCAAAGAAGCATATGATACACTATGTAAGTAAAACGCACAGAACATAGAGTACCCGATGCTCCCTGAAGGGATAACATCTCAGAGAGGGATCCATATTATACTAATCCATGTGACCAACGTGACAGTATCAATTAAAGTAATTTAA
The DNA here is from genome assembly GCA_029216955.1 of Iris pallida. Classification (NCBI taxonomy): domain Eukaryota; kingdom Viridiplantae; phylum Streptophyta; class Magnoliopsida; order Asparagales; family Iridaceae; genus Iris; species Iris pallida. Next base: position 13,430,389 of record JANAVB010007200.1, on the reverse strand, counting down.
TGCAGGAAAATAATTCTAAGCAGGATATGAAATGATCAGAAAATGTACTCGCCTCGTATCTGAATGTCTGAAGTAAATGTACTGTCCGAGGAGAGGTGTCTGGCTCCTAATCAGAACAACACAAGTCACAACAAGTCTAAAATGATATAATGAAGTCCTAATATGCATTCTACATGATTCTAGGTCAATCTAGGCCAAAGTCAACTCTTGGTCAACTCTGGTCAACCCTAGAAGTCAAACTAGGTCAAACAAGACTAATCTAGGCTAAACAAGACTAAACTAGGCTAATCAAGTCTATACTAGTCTAACAAGACTGTACAAGACTAATCTAGACTCTACTAGGTCTAACAAAGTCTAAGTTAAACAATTCTAGGCTAACCAATATCCATGTATACCTGTATAGCATGAATATATACTACATCTACACTTGCTAGCATATGGCATATAGCCTATAGGTAACCTATAACAAAACCCTATATACAACCCTATAAGCTATCAAATATCACATATAGTCTATACTCTACATACAACCATACAATTATATATAAACATATATCTATACAACCACTATATAGGTATATATCTATATAAACATCTCACATATCATATATATACATTACTAATGTATATAGGCAAGCCTAAAGGATAGCCTACCTATATCAATCCTATATAAAAAATATATATGCCAATCAACACATACATATCTCATGTATATATCATACCAATCAAACACCATTTTGGAGGGGGGAAAAGGAAACATGTGTGTGTGGGTGTGTAAGAATTTGTGTAGACAGTATGTAATCTCAGTTTTAGGCATGCGTGATGTGAGGGTGTAGGTTTTACCTGTGTTCAAGTGTCTGGGAGTAACACTGAAAACAGGGAATACCAAAACTGTGCAATGTGTCAAAGTGACAGGTTTTCCTGTATGTGTGTGAGTGTCTATGGGACTAAAACAGTGAACTAATACAAGTGAAAACCCAACCTAACATGTAGCACCCTAGCAGTAGCTAACATATATATATATATGAAACAAGGAAAGGAAATGTGATTGTGTACATGTGTGTGTATGTGTGTGGGACTCCATGTGTCTGTGTTCAGATAGGAGGGAAAAGATATCAATACATCAAACAAACTCAGATTTCAGATTCAAGCAGTGATATCCTCAGAACAGGTGACAGGAAATTAGATTCATGAACCCCATTATCCCAAAACCAAATCGAAATTCATTACTCAACACAAAATCTAAACCATCATGTGACAGGGAACCACAATACGTGAGAATTCAGTAAAAGAAAAGGAAATCAATATAAAAGAAAATGCATTCAGCCAAGGTTCCAAATCTCAGGTTTAGAAACCCAATTTAGTTTACATATCAAACTATGGCTAACAAACAGTTCTCAGAAATTCAAAACAGGGAATGTGTAAGGAACCATTTTGTTTTCAGTCTCCTGATTCAACAGTGTGTATAACATTGTAATTAAACTCATATTTAATAAAAGAACTCAAGAAATAAAGAGTCCATATGAGGGTGTAAGTTACAGTGTGCATATCAGTGTGACAGGAAAAAAAAAGGAAACTCAGGTTTTAAGGAAGGGAAATGACAGTTTATATGAATCTAACTTCAAAGAAAATCAGTTTAACATTCAAAGAATCTATTCTCAGTTTTAAAACAACCAAAACTCAGTCTATTCTCAGATTTAAAACAAACTCAGTCTATTCTCAGTTAATCCTAATAACCCAATTGAATTCAGTTAAAACACAAAAACTTATTGAACACAGCATCTCAGTTAATATTTAGTCTTCATATAAAAAGAATCCCCAAAGCCAAATTCGAAAGTCTAATCTTTAGTTGGCAAAATGACAGTTGCACATATAGTGAGACATTGCACTGTTTGCAGGAACTGGGTGTTCGAACATTCAAAAACCCATCAAAACACCATAATTCAAACCCAGGCATAGCAGTCATAATTAGATTAACAAATCAGTATGTTAACACAGCAAGCAACATGAATTTAATATTTAAAAGCTTTAAAAAAACTGGAAATATAATCATGGACTAATACTTAACAGTTCATATCAGAAAATACCATTCAAGCCTCATTACCATGTTCGAATTTTCACTACCAAGTGCAAAACCAAATCTAACATGTAAAATCAATCCAACAGGTACTAATACATATGCCCAGGATCCAATATGACAAATTAAATCATTAATCAACAGTTTAAAATGGAATTTAAACTCAGGAATTTTAGAAATTGAATGCATGTATCAGTTACAATAGGAATTTCGAAATTGAACAAACAAAACACATTAATGTTATAAACTAAGAGTTGGTAATTAATAAAGCATGTTTACACGTGTCTTGGGGTGTCTTTGTGTCCAGGAAACTGGACACAAATTGTGTCCAAATCAACAACCATCCTAATATACAGAACCAGGCACAGTCGTGTCGTGCAGTGAGGACGGAGCCTCGTGCTCGCGACACAGAGCTACTCATGTCCCGTGCTTGTGCATAAGGGTTCGCCAAGGACAGGTCTAGGGTGTCATCACCCTGAATCCCCGTGTCGAGTCGCACAGGCGTGTCCACGACAGCGTATCAGAACCCGATTCCCTGTACGTACTGCACAGTAAAAAATCCGTGCGATACTGATTACTCCCTCGACACGCCTCGTGGTCACCTGAAAATTGACACATGGCATGTCAGACACTGCCCCAAGGCGTGTGTCAAATTTCACGTGTCCAGGTTGCGTGTGGTGTCCGATACAGCCCCCGAGTGGCAGGGGAGCTGTACGGTGCAGAACTGCATGGGTTTCGTGTCCCATTGCGTGTCCGACACACACTAAATCACACTCAGTAAATTGGAAATCTATAAACAAGCCCTAGATCTAATTTTCCATTCAAACACAATTTGAAAAATCAAACGAAATGCCCTTTGAGGCATTTCACCAAACACCTATAGGAAGGGACTGATATGTGTCCATTTAGGACACAAAATGGACACAAAACCTAGGTCTAGGCATACCTACAGGACCAGGACACTTAGGTCTAGGTCTTTATGCAATGAAACTAGAATTTTAATGGTGTTTACAATGATTTACCTATTGGTGTCAAAATGCAAGAAAAGCCTCAAATGGGGGGGGGGAGGGGTTCCTCTTGCTAGCAAACTTCTCCAAATTGCCCCAAAGATGAGGTTGAACACCACAAATAGCAAGAAAATGAAAATTAGGATCTAATTCAATTGATTGGAGGGAAAAAGGAGATGAAATGTAATTACTATAGATTTTTGAAGATGGAGGCTCACCTCTTCCAAAGCTTGAGAGAAAAAAAATAAAGGAGGCAAGAACAAATGGAAGAGACATTAAATAGGGTGGGAAATCCTAGGTTGGCTGCCATGGGCTGATTAGGGTTAGGTTTGGTTCATGGTGTGGGCCTATGGGCTATTAAGCCTAAGTTATTGATTAAGGTGCAACCACAAGTCATGGCTTATAACTTAAATCCTAACTTGAGTCAAATAATCAAACCATAGGTCAACTATAGTCTAACTAGGGTTACATAACCTAACCAAGTCCAAACTCAACTAGGATTTGCTTCTAGGTTGGTCTACCATGGTCATTGCTAGTTAAAGTCAACCTAGTCAACCCTCATTCAAACAATTCCAAAATAAATTCTAAAAATTCCTATAAATTCAAATAAATTATAATAAAATCAAATAATCCCAAAAATGTCTAAATACCCTAATCACATGGCTAGGCTCTAGGGTAGGCAGTCTCTACTGTTCACTAGCAAAATACCATAAATCACAAGTCATAAATTTAAATAGTTTAAAAATAATTAAAAATCACTAAAAATTATAATATAAAATAAATATCATTAAATAATAATTATAATCACAAAATTTCAAAATTATCCTCTTCTGAAAAACTGGGTGTTACAGTTTTACCATGAGATATGTGTGAGATTAGTAGCATGTAGAGGTACTTACGTGTTGGCTGATCACCCGTGCGCATGCATTTGGTCTAACTGTTAATAGAGACATGTTAGGAGACTTAACAGTTAGTAGAGGTACATGGTCGCGGATACGACTTAGATAGGTGCATTGGGTGGGGAGAGCAGTTCCTTGTCGTATGGACTTCTATTACATATTCCCTTGTAACCCGGAAGCTCCACTGGAGATACATGTATGCTTACCCCCTCAGGTTGGCCACTGACATTTTCGAACGTTATGCGCTTCGTCACTGGTGTCCAAGAGGGGACTATACAAGATCCTATTTATAGCCAGGGCTCATGCGACTAAAGGTTTGTTCTTAACTGCATAAACACATTAGAATGGTTAGATAACCCTAGTCGATGTCATGTCACCCCCGTTCCATTAGTAGCATAGAACAATATCGCATCGCGGAATAGTGTGCTACCCCTTGTCCTTGTTTGGTTATAGGGGTAGTCCACTGTTTCGGTGATGAGATATTGGGCCTTGTTATGAATAGGACTATTTTACTTTACTTGTGATTTATGACATATTATATATATTCAGTTATGTGACATGTTCTTTATGTATCTTGTTACGTCCCTCTGAGGGCCTGGCGATCTCTCCAGGTGTGTGCTTTTATGACTTCTCGTATGTGTTATAGCCAAGGCCGTGATCTTCTCCAATCCTTTGAAGATGATTACTCTTGGTTCGTCTTGCTATTTCTTTTATTCTTTACGTATATGTTATCTCATTTAAAAATGGTTGGTAGTGGATTTGTCTCCGCCCAACTACATGTATAAATGACAAAATTTACAGTTGATTTTTTTTATTATTCTTTTATTTGGTGAATGAGATTTAGTTATTATGGTTTACTGTAATTTCACAGCTTATGTATACATATGAGGTTTCCATATATTGGAGTATACTTCGTATGTGTGCAGCTGGCATGTCTACGTACTCAGTCCTAAGTATTTTGGGACTGGAACATTGTCACGACCCGCACCCGCTTTTCGGATACGAGATGTGTCCAAGCCAGCCTACGTCGTAGAATCGGCGGTAGAACGCTGTCAAGCCCGCAAGAAATTATTGCTCAAAATAAACTTTATTGCTCATTCACATTTCTAAATTTATTACAACATTCACAATATTTAAAATTAAAAATAATACAAAGTTCTCATAATATAAAAAAGACAGCTAGTTCCACTATCTAGGTCGACCTCAGCATACCCATGCCTCCCCAGTGCTAAAAGTGATCGCGGCTAAACCTGAAAAATATTGGTTTCCAGTCAGGAATGGAATGAGTACAATCTCACAACAGAATCAATAAATGACAAAATCCATAAATTTGAAATAATACTGAGATACGTGATAAGGGATAAACAGAAATCATGGTAGGAATCATACGAGTAAAAGAAGGAAGACATGGTACACAAGACAAGCAATGACAAAAAGCTGAAATGTAACAAGACTATATCTAACTAGTGATTTGAAATACACTTTCGACATGTAAACAGCTAAGGGGTAAATCCGGCATCCCGCACGTAAATTGTGCGACTGCTATCAGGCAAGAATAGATATTTTAGGGATATTTTTGGGTATGTTTATATGTCTACTAATATACTTCCCCGCCCGGCTAGTACCCATGGATTCAAACAGGTCACGAACATAAAAATATATCGGTCACGAACAACATGCAAGAATCCATAACTACTATCTCGTGTGACAAGCGTGTCAAGAATCATCATGGTATCAATGTAAAACAATATTAACTACAAGAAGTATATAGATAATCAAATAGAAAAACTATCAGAGATGTACTCGCCTGAGGTCCTGTGTTGGTGAAACCGATAATACTATACCATTCAATGAGCCACAATCAGTCAACACATGCAGAAGTCTCCGGATACTGAAATAAATATTACCAACATTCTCAGAATATTCAAATTAGCTAGGGTTATATGCCCTTAAGTCCAATTCTGGACACAGAGGCAAAACGATAATTTCGGGTCAAAATGGTGTCCGCCGTTGGACCCGCTTTCACCGAAAAGCATGTCAGAGTCAGTGGTCTCTAAAGTCATCAAATTATATGTCTACAGATTTTTTTGATGATACGAACCCAACCGTATGTTCAAAGTTGGATTCCGACGGGCCGTGCGCAAAATTGCCCATTGAATCGGATCATGGGGCCCGCAAAACAGCGATCCGATCAACTGTCTCAGAATTGGACCAGACTTGGTAAACAGGACCAAAAAATTGATACGGTCCCGTTGGCGCAAGTTTCATCTCGATCTGATGAGCATGCACAAAGTAATTATAGAATTTACACAGAGACCGATGCGGTAAATTTTGACGGATACGCATCAAATTCGTCTCGCACACGCGATCAATTTGAATTCCGTCAAAGCCGACACGTCCACGAAGCCATAAAGCACCTTTCGATGCTTTCGGTTCGCGACCACGTCGCCCGAATTTGCGGGACGCACATCGTATCGAAGGATTTTATTGAAATTCGTTGATTTAAAACTTGGTTTTTTCCTAATTTTCAAGAATAGATTAATCTGTACATATTTTATGAAATTCAAAACTATGAAATAGTTTCCGATCCCCTATATGTTGTCTTTGATATTGATCAATTGGTTTTCAAAATAGATCGAGGATTTGACCGAAGTCGGCCTTCTAAGTATGGGGTTGGGACTGCCCTGTTTGCTGTTTGCAGCCAGGTTTTCGTCGATCTTCGGACTCGGTTGTGACGCGTGTAGTGCAAGGTATATCGAGCTAATCGAATCGAAATGAAGGGGGTTAGATTAGGTACATACCAGAGGAAACGACTCTTGAAACGATCGAGTGATCTTCGAGATTGGTCGTTGCAAAGTTAGCTCGACATTCCGTTGCGGCTGTGTCCGCTCTGTACCGTGCCTGTGCGCGTGCGGGCTGATTCCAGCACTTGGCCGACCATCGACGTTGCTCGGCGGTGGCGCATGGAGGTCGGGACAGGGTCGCCAGGGCTGGCGCGTGGATGACGGCGTTAGGGTTTGCTTGATTTCCCTTTCTGTGTCGAGCTCCTGATTTATATAAGTTGTTGTTCGGTTATAAGAGAGGTCGGGATCTCGGGTTTGAATTATAGGCTGTTGCTCCCTATCTTTTATATTAATACTACTGTGTATATATATATCTATATATATTTTTAATCATATTTATATTTACTTGGAAATATACTGCTCCCAATTATTTATATTTACTTGGAAATATATATATAGTTATATTTATATATATATATATATATATATATATATATATATATATATATATATATATATATATTTATATATATATATATATATATATATATATATATATATATATATATATATATATATATATAATCATATTTACACACACACACACACACACACACACACACACACACACACACACACACACACACACACACACACATATATATATATATATATATATATATATATATATATATATATGACTACCTAATTTCTAAAATCATAATACTAAATCTTCCAAGTGTAGGGTCATTACAACAATATGTACATATGTGTAAAATATATTTATTTTCAAAAATAGGGAACAATCAGCAATAATTATATACGTATATATACACATCAATTTTCTTAACAATAATATTAACGAAATACAGGAGAACAAAATACAGTAATTCAATATCAGATCTACTTGAAAATGCAGGTATATTCTAATATCGCCAACCACACGAGGGTAGCTAAGCATAGTGTTTATCCTATTTCTAAAAATAGAATATCAATTTAATAACTATAAAATATATTATATATATAATTCCTTTATATGTGAAATGCCTATTTGGATAATCAAAATTAATAAATACAATATGTATGTCTACATGGACGTCTTTGGTCTCACTACAAGATTACATGGGCTCGGTTTCGGTTTCGGTCTAGTCCGAGCTAAATTGACACAACCAGGTCTCCTACAAGTCATTATATTAATAAATAACTTAATTAAATTCTTTATAGAGGTCAAGTTGTAACTTGGCCTGGTTTTTCTAGTTGGGACACACTTATGGTCCGGCCATCCCTACTATGGCTAATACACAAGTCAAGGCACGCCGCTGCACTATCTATGCCATGATTCCTAGTCTTCTTGTACTCCAATTCCTATTCATGACTATCCACCATAATAATTGACTAATTAATTATTTATAAAATTTTAAAGATCACATTTAAATCAAATAAATAATATAAAAATATTTCAAAATTTTCGGGAAGGGGAGCTACAAACATTACAGTGACTACCCAGAATACCAGAGTACCTTAGTGGGTTTTCCTATATCATTCTTCCACTAGTTATGTATATTATTCTTTTGTGGCGTTTAGCCTCCGAGCACGTATTTAGCTTGTGTTTTGGATCTTAACATTTAGCCTACGGGCCTAAACATGATTTGCATATTCTAGACTATAGCTAGAGCTTATCATGTATTATTACTCTTGCTAGTTCTTCACTTTGTATTACTAGCTTCATAATCATCCATGTATATATAGTTTGGGACGCTTTACTATTTTATGTCTGATGATAATACTTCTTATACTTTGCATATTTGCGTGTGATTGAGATACCTAGGATTGCTTAACCTAGGAAGGTGGAGTACTTTGGAATACGTAGCCCCCATGTTGGATTGTAGTAGTAACCCCCATGTTTCTACAGCTTGTACGTTATTTCGGGGTACTGGAGTACTTTGGAATACGTAGCTGGCCTGATCCGTCCCTACTTGTCAGTATTCTGGTTCTAGGACATGATAACTTATAGTGTCAGGATACAAGATTATAATGGAGGCTAATAAAGTAGTTTTTTCCAAGAATAATTTATTTATAGGAAAAGAATTTGTAAATGATGATCTTTTTATTTTAAGTACTATGAATAAAATTTTAAATCCTTCTTTTGTTGTTGCAAATGTTGAATCCTCCAATGTTTGACATAATAGACTAGGTCATGTAAATTTAGAATCTATTAAAAGAATGATGGACTTAAATCTTATTTCTAAGACTCCTATTGATGATAAACACAAATGTAAAATTTGTGTTCAAGCCAAACACACTAAACAACCTTTCAAATCTGTTCAGAGAAATTCCAAACTTCTAGAACTTATCCATAGTGATGTTTGTGATTCCAATAGGGTTTTAACCCGAGGTGGTAGGAAATAATTTGTCACTTCTATAGATGATCATTCAAAGTATTGTTACACCTACCTTCTTAAGACCAAAGATGAAGTTCTAGACAGATTCAAGGTCTATAAGTCTGAAGCTGAGAACCAGTTAGATAGAAATATTAAGATTCTTAGATCAAATCGTGGTGGAGAGTATACCTCAAATGAAATGACTAACTTATGTGAAGAACATGGAATAATTTATGAGATAACTGCTCCATATTCACCACAGTACAACGGAGTTGCTGAAAGGAAGAATCGTACTCGGTTAGACATGGTCAATGCCATGTTTCTCAGCTCAGGTGCCCCTAATAATCTTTGGGGAGAAGTCTTATTGCCAGCCTATTATATCCTTAATAGGATACCTAGTAAAACTAATAATAAGACACCATATGAGCTATGGAAAGGTCGACACCCTAGGGTTAATTATCTCAAAGTTTGGGAATATCTAGCTAAGGTAGGAATTCCTGAACCCAAAAAGAAGAAGATAGGACCTAAGAATGTAGATGATGTGTTCATTAGATATGCCCTAGATAGCAATGCCAATAGATTTCTTGTAAACCATTCTGAAGTAAATGAAATGTTTAATAACAATTTGCAATAAAATAATTTCCTAAATATTTTTAAAATATTACCTAAATTATTTTTAATAATAAAAAATAGTTTCTCTATTCCTAAATTTATTTTGGTAAACTTAGTTTTTAGCCTAAAAAGGCTTTTAGATTTTAAAGTATTTTTTCTAAAAACTATCTTAACTGCGAAAATATATTTTTAGGTATTATTAAAATTATATAAATACTTTTCTTCGCAAATTGTCACTGTCTGTCAATCTTCATCATGAATGATCATATTTCTGTTTCACGTGAATTCGGACCCTTTCGCATCAACCGTGGCTGTTTGACACATTGGAACTTGTCGGAGCATCGCACCACACCAGCGCCACATCAGGCAAGATATCTTACAAATATTTACTGCTTACATTTAGTTGCATCTTATTATTCAGTTATTGTATATTTACTGCACCTCTATTTCTAGTTTATTATTTTCCTTCTTGCATGTGGGCTTAGAGTTAAGGGACTACCGTCAATGTAGTGCATTTCATTAACTTCGTCACGATTTTATCACGAGTTGTGTGTGAATTGTGAGTAACATATAAAGGTCACTTGTGCGTTGGCTGATCACCCATGCGCATGCGTTAGAAATAACTGTCTGTCACGACCCGCACCCACTTTTCGGACGCGAGTTCGTGAGCAAGCCAGCTACGTATCGAGCGGACTCCAGCCCGACTCGAGTACGTATAAGCTGTCAAGGTCATGGTATCATATCTAATCTAAACTATATCTCAATCCACATGAATCATATAAACAAGAATGAACAAGTATGGGTCATGGTCTGCAGCCCATTAGCATATTGTTCGATTAGACTCTAAGAATGATATGAGCCTATAAATAAGCAGAGTATATCATGGTATAGAATATAAAGCACGAGAAGATAATAAAGAAATAATACAAACAAATACCTGTATCATACATCGCAATCCTGTATCATCCTGCTCTGCTAACTAACTCCATGTAGTCGCTAAACCTGAAGAGATCATCAGGTCCTCACAGGACTAGCAAGATACATAAAAATGAGCCTTTCTAAAAGTTTATTATACATGGAGAAAAATACAGAATAAACAAGTAAAACTGAGTAATGAATAAGCACGAATCTATACACTGTCTACACGAAAATGAACTGCTGAACAAGGACTAGAGAACTCATGTCAAGATGTCAACGGATAACCGAAACGAATACTCAAACCCTTGTTCCTAGTGTGGACTCGCAGGTTTGAACAACTACTAATCCTCGTCCCTAGTGTGGACTCGCAGATTAGCATCACCCTCGTCCCTAGTGTGGACTCGCAGGCGTAAACCCTATACTGCTAACCCTCGTCCCTAGTGTGGACTCGCAGGCTAGCATCTACTACTAACCCTCGTCCCTAGTGTGGACTCGCAGGCTAGCATCACCCTCGTCCCTAGTGTGGACTTGCAGGCGTAAACCCTATACTACTAACCCTCGTCTCTAATGTGGACTCGCAGGCTAGCATCTACTACTAACCCTCGTCCCTAGTGTGGACTCGCAGGCTAGCATCACCCTCGTCCCTAGTATGGACTCGCAGGTGTGGACCAATAACTACTAACCCTCGTCCCTATTGTGGACTCGCAGGTTAGCTTCAAGGTTCAAGACACGAAGGCAAGACTCAATCAAGGCACGACCAATAAGACACAAGGCTAACTGTGAACACGGTCTACAAATCAGTGGTACCAATATATGAACAGGATATGAAAGATACATATAAATAATATGAGAAAATTGGATAATAAATAAAGATAGTGCATATAAATAAAGCTGTGTAGAAAGGCAAGGTATACTTGCCTGGGGGTTGCACGAAGAACCAACAATGTAACTCCAATCAATAAGTCAGAAAGTCCAAGTCATCACAACTGTCTCCGAAAGCTGAAATAAACATTACCAACGTTCTCAGAATAGTCAAATTAGCTAGGATTACCTGTCCTTAAGTCCAATTCTGGACACAGGGGCAAAACGATAATTTCGGGCAAAAATGATGTCCGCCGTTGGACCCGCTTTGTACCGAAAAGCGTGCCAGAGTCAATGGTCTCTAAAGTCGTCAAACTACATGTCTACAGATCCAGTTTTCTGATACGAACCCAACCGTATATCCAAAGTTGGATTTCGGCGGACAGTGCACAAAATCGCCCGTTGAGTGGGACCGTGGAGCCCGCAAAATGGCATCCGATTCTACTGTCTCAGAATTGGACCAAACTTGGCATACAGGACCAGGAAAATGATATGGTCCTGATGGCACAAGTTTTGTCTCGATCTGACGAGCGTGCACAAAGTAATTGGAGAATTAGCAAAGTGTACGATACGGGAAATTTCGACGGATACGCATCAAATTCGTCACGCACACGCGACCAATTTGAATTCCGTCAAAGCCCACACGACCATGAAACCGTTACGCAGCTTTCGATGCTTTCGGTTTATGATCACGTCGTCCGGATTGGCGTGACGCACGTCGTATGGATGAATTTTCTAGTTTTCAAAACAGGTTTTTGTCAAACTTCGGGATTCGATTTTCGACATGTAGTCGATGATTTCCAAATCCACGAAAAGTGTCGTGCATTCCTATATGTTGTCTAAAAGACTCTTCAAATAGATTTTCTAATATGGGACTGGATTGATCGAAAATGATCCTCAAAAGTGGGTTCATGGACTGCACTAGTGCTCTGTTTTTGGACAGATTTTTGGGTCAACTTCACGCCGATTTCTTGGTCAATTCCTACCGTTTCCATCTGAACTTATCTAATGGATTTGAAGGTGAATATATGGGGTTCATACCTGAAGAAGTGGCTCGGGAAATAGTAGACTGTGCGCGGAGATATCTCGCGATGAATCAAGTCCATCCGTGCAACTGCTGCTGCTACTGTTTTCCGTCTCGCGCGCGCGCGGGGTCTCCGGCAGCTCCGGCCGCGTGCGGCGGTGCTGCGGTGGCCGGGGCGCGCGCACAGAGGGGGGTTGCGGCCAAGGTGAGGGTGGCGCTCTGGGTTGCGTTAGGGTTTGGAGTTAATCGATCTCTCGATCTCGCTATATTCCTATATATATCGGTCGAGGGAGGGGAAGTTCGGTTCTGCTGTTAACTTGGTGAGGCACAGGCTTGCTCGGCTGAGCTAGCTGCTGGCCTTGTGGGCCTGGCCCATGCGGGAACTGGGTTGTGGTTTGAGTATGGCTGGACTGGGATTTTCCTCTATATACATATGTATACATATATGTATACTTATATATTTATGTATATACACTTATATAATGACATATTTATTTATAATTCCATTAATGCAATTTAACTAGATATATTTCCTATGTATATACATGCAAACATTATATATATCTATATATTCACGTATACACATACTTATATTTATTTTATATATATATCCAAGATAATTTAAATAGCAAAATAATATATTATATTTAATATTCAATTTACAAGGGTTACCTACTAGACCATAAGGTGAACCAATACCTATATACACTCATCTATACATTCTACATGGATGTCTTTCGTCTCACTACTCGCCTATATGGGCTTGGTCCGGTTCGGTCCAGTCTGGACCAGTTTGGTACCACTGTGTCACTTAACATCAAACAATATTAATAATGAATAATTAAATTATTCATAGAGGTTAAGTCGCAACTTGGCCTGGTTTTCCTAGTTAGGACATCACTATGGCTCGACCTTCCCTACTAGGGCTAATACACTAGTCAAAGCACGTCACTGCTCTATCCGTACCATGATTCCTAGTCGTTTGGTACTTCAAAACTCAACCATGGCTAAAATCATCCACCGTAATAATTAACTAAATAATTATTTCAAAAAAAATTCTAAAATTCATATTTAAATCAAATAAATAATAGAAAAAAATAATAATTCAAAAATTTTCGGGAAAGGGGAGCTACAAATCTACCCACCTTAAAAATAATTTCGTCCTCGAAATTCCAATTCATAACTATTCCTTAAAATCTTAAAGTCCACTATTACCTTAATCTCCTCAATTTAATTCCTCAAAAATATTTTTATAACCTTCTCTAGTCATTTCGTAACTACGAAACTTCGAGGACTTCTACCCACCTTTGGTCACACTACTCCTCAAAATACGGTCACTAAAGTCTTATGGTCTTCTAACTAGTTGCAAACAATTCTACCGACATATATCTAGGCATATGGCATCTATACTCTCTCATATCTATAAACAACCAAACATTCAATAGTTAAGCAATATTTTACTATAATTTAAGAATTTCTAATGAATCCTAGACAGCACAATCATTCGTCAGCCCGGAATAGAAAGCGACGAGAATCAATGGTACGGAAAGCAAGGAAGTATAATCGAGAGCAAATATGGAGTTTTCAAGAACGTAGAGAATTTCTAGGAGAGTTTTCAAAGCAGAGTGGATTGAGATTTCTAAGGTTTAGTCAAGTCGTAGGCTCGTACCAGTACAGTTACGTAACCGGTACGATATGCTCTGACCTGCATGGGCCGCCACACTGTCAATAGATGCATGTTAGAAGACTTGATAGTTATTAGGTATAAAATAGTAATGTGGAAGCAACATGTGTTGGTGTGTCGTGGTTACGACGCATGTATAGTATCATGGGAGGGAGAGGACAGCTATTAGCATAGGGGCTATATTTTATTTTTACACACCTTTGTGGGCCGATAGTCACTCGGATGTGCGCTACTTACTGTCCCCGGCCGATAGTGACTTGGATGAGCACTACTTACTGCCACTCTTTATTTACTCTGCTGATCATACAGCCCCTGCATAGAACGTTGTCTTCAAAGTGTATATCACTTAGACGGTTAGGAAACCAGTTGTATTGTAGTCATGTGGTGTTTACTTTTACAGTTATATATGGCATGTTCTTCATGTATCTTGTTACGTCCCTCTGAGGACCTGGTGATTTCTCCAGGTGTGTTTTTGTAATTTTTGCAGGTGCCTAGCCAATGCCATAGTTTATAATCTACCTTCGCAATGATAGCTCTTGGATTGCCTTTTCGCTTCGCTCGACTCTTCCTTTACTGTTATGTATCTCTCTTTTTAGTTGGTAGTAGATTTTTCTCCGTCCAACCAAATGTACATTGACAATTTCTTATTTGATTCTATGAAAGATATATCTTTATTTGTGGATGATATTAGTGTTGTGTTTTACTATATTTTACAGCTTATGTATACGTACGATGGTTCCATATATTGGAGTATACTTCGTATGTATGCAGCTGGCATGTCGACGTACTTAGTCCTAAGTATTTTGGGACTGGGGCGTTACAGTAGTTTACTTTGAGAATATATTTTCCTTTAAGGATATAATTTCATCATCTTCCTCCAACCATTCTCTTACTCCATCTACTAGTTCTTATGTTAAAATATCAAGTTCTCAACCAGAACAAGATATAGAACCTAGAGGAGTAAAAGAGAAAGGATTGAAAATAATTTAGGAGAAGGATTCTTCATATTTTTTATATAGGGTGATCCCTCAACTTATGAAGAAGCCATATCCTCTCCTGATGCCCCTTTCTGGAAAAAGCTGTTAACATGAGTATAACTCCATTATGGAAAATAGTACTTGGTTTTTAGCAGATATTTCTTTAGGTAGTAAATCTATAGGTTTTAAGTTGATCTTCAAAAAGAAACTTAGAGCCGATGGTGTAACGCCCAATCCCAAAATACTTAGGACTAAGTACGTAGATATATCAGCTGTATATATACGAAGTATACCCCAATATATGGAAACCTCGTATGTATATATAAGCTGTAAATGCAGTAAAACTAAGGCTAACTAATATCATCCACAAAATGAAAGAATAAAAGATATCATATAATCAACTATGAATTGTTTTTGTACAAGATGTTGAGCGGAGACAAATACACTACCAACTTTGAAAAGAAATACATAATAAAAGAAAAAGTTTGGCGAGCGAAGTAAGGGATGATCCAAGAGCAATCATCTTCGAAAGAATAGAGATGATCACGGCCTTTGCTGGAACACCTGCAAAAAGTAAGACCACACACCTGGAGAGATCACCAGGTCCTCAGAGGGACACAACAAGATACATAATATCATGCCATAAAACTGAATATAAACTGCTCAATAATAAATCTAATCAGATTATAACATGATCCAATACTCCACTATTGAATTAGGTACCATCCTACCAACCAAACAAGGACAGGAGATGACACTCTAATCTACGGTGAAGTATCTTTCCATGCCATAAATCCAATATGGTATCCGGACCACAAAAAGGTTCGGTACCTTCTCATCGGGGCAGTGAACCATACATATAATCAAACAAGGACAATATGTGGCAAACTAGCCCATGACAAGTTACTGTTCCAAGCCACGATCACATATAAGTACCCAAATTGAAGGTACCTATATCTAACGGATAAGGGTCACCTAACCACTCTAAGTGTAATGCAATCGAGAATAGTGCATGGTCGCATAACCTCCAAGTCAAGTCAAAGAAAATAATATAATACAATACTCAGTAGCGAGTCTAAACCATTCCTCAGTATCAAGCGAGTCTATAATATATGGTCTACATATTGTTCCTCAGTGTCGAACGAGTCTACGATAGATAGGGAGGAGGTCAACGAACACTTGTATTCTCCCCGCCTAATGCTCTAACTCTAATAACTACTACTCTTCTATCATGCAATCCTAATGGTAGTTATAGCCTAATGAACGTCCTTATGTATCGGTGGCCAGCCGACCACGCAAGTACGAGACCTATATGCAACTCGTGACTCATGAAAAATATGTGTCAAGGCCAATGATTGCAGGTAGCCTCTCTAATATAGGTTTAATAGGCATAAAAATGGTGCAAGCAACAGAAAATATAAATAAGCAGTAGAATTGCATAAAGATAAAACTATTTAGCACAGTTTATCTTGCAGAAAATAAATAGAAAATAAATGCGTGCAATATATAAGCTAAAGTACATAGAAATTAGAATAGTCACATGGCTACACAAGATGAACTTAGACGATGGGACTCGGGCGTTACAGTAGTTTACTTCGTATGTATACGTACGATAATCCCGTTGGGTACAGAATAGTCACATGGCTACACAAGATGAACTCAGACGATGGGACAAAATTCTAAAATAAAAATAAAAAATAAAATTTTCTGGAAAATTTATAGAAAAAATATATGATGTGTATTTTTTCGTCAGCATTCAGAAACTTCAAACCGTTCATGATTCTGATTCCTGGTTCTCCCAGAATCAAAAATACTAAAATGTGTCAGATTTCAGACAACTTGCACTCCACAAATTTTCTAGAAAATTAAGTTTAGAATTTATGGAAAGAAAATTTATATTCAGAAAATATACCTCAATACAATTCCAACAAAAAAAACTGGAGTTCAAACGGAGTCCGGAGTTGGAAGTTATGGTCATTCGAAGTTGCTACAACCTTTGAAAATTGAGGCTGAATTTATGACGAATTTTGGGCTTAGTTATGACAAAAAGAGAGAGAAATTTTGACAATGAAGGATTGAGAGATGATTTTATTCATAGATTCGATAGATATATATATATAATGGCTAGCAATTAGCAAATTATGATAGGATTAGAATTAAATCAATATGGATGATTATGATTACCAACTAATTTGGATTGGAATATGATTGGTTTAAATAAGAAACGGTTTAATTAATGCTAGATATGATTCCAATAGGATAAAAATTTCTAATGGATAAATCTTTCCATAAATTTAAATCAAATAAATTATTTAAAAACAAATCAATTTGGTTGCAATCCTTTAAATGATCACCATAATAATTTTAAGTATTATTCTATATTATCAAATAATTTAAATCATATGAATCCAAATCCAAATCAAACTCAACATAATAACTTTAAAATAATATCTAATATTTACCAAAACAATTTAAATCATATAATGGATAAATCTTTAAATCAAATAACATTTCAAATCTAGATTAGACAAATCGTAATGCCACAAGTAGTCAATGTAAGTATTTTAAACAATATTTAAATTATCAACATAATTTAAAGTATAGTTGATAACCATCAAGATAATTTAAATAAATTCAAATATAATCAAATAACTGATTATCATATCAAAATAATACTCGATGTCATCAAATATTATAGAACTTACTTTTATAAATCCAAATCTTTATTTAAAAATGAATGGACAAAAATCTTTTATCACTCAAATTTTTTTAAAACCAATTTTTAGAAGACCAAAAATAATAACAACATATTTTATATTTCAAATAAAAAAATTTGAGAACAATTTTTTTTAGAAAAATTATTTCAAACCATTAATTTAAAACTAGTTTTTTATAACAAAAATAATCACAAAATATCTTTTACAAAATTTCGACAAAAATTACTTTTAAACACAATATTTAAAATATATAGAAATAATTTTAAAAAAAATTCAAAAAGTGGAGTTACAAATTACCCACCTTAGAAAAATTTGTCCTAAAAAATTAAGGACTACTAGGATAGACGAACTTGGTTGATCGGTAAAAAGATAGTAAGAATTTGTGATAAGAGAAAATAGATGGAAGGAAAAAGAGAATTTTTTTAATAAGAACATTAGTCAATTTGGATGGAAATAGAAGAAGTGAATGGATACGGCTTGGTGTGCAATGACACGATTTGTAGGTGGAGAAAATTTGGAAAAAAATTTGTGTGGATAAAATAATGGCAAGCTAACATATAAATAGGGTAAAATTTTTGGTTAGATAAGGATTATGATTGTTTAAACCCCGCTAGATAATTCACGATTAATTTAGCCGTTTTTAAAACCAATTCAACCAATCCATTAAAAAAAACTAGATATTCTTTATCTTTATTTTAAATATTTAAATCAAAATTAGAAAAATTAATTTTCTAACTTAAATTATCATGATAATTAAATAATTAAATCTAACAAATTTTTAATTATCTTTATAAATAGTAAAAATAAAATAATAATTAATTTCGAAATTCATTTTAATAAATACTTTAATAGTTGAAAGATCTCTTTGCAAACAAATAAATTAAATTACAATTAGTTTTTAAAAATCAAAATATACATGAATTTAACTTCATGTACCTTGCATGCGAATAGAACATATTATTTACAAAAATATTATTTTCTAACTTATCATAAATACTTGTATAGCAAAATAAAAATAGTTTTTACGTAGTAGTAAAATAAAATCAAGTTTGAAGAATCTACGACATATAAAAATATTTACCTGCTACGATATTGATCCACAATAGTTATTTCCTATAAAAATATTTGTAATTAAAACTTTTGTAATTTTTTTTAAAATACTTCGTATATACGGATTCGCGCTAGACGTACGAATACCAACATAAAATAATTATCAAAATAAAAAATCATAGCAAATTTTAGGGGGTTTACTGGTACTATAGAGAAATACACACTACACCAAAACACATGTATTGTAACGGCCTAAACATGTTACAAAAATTAATTCTAACAAGTAAATTCCGTGAGTATTTAGGCGTGGGTAATATTACTAACTATCCTTCTAATGGATCATGTCCGTTAGTATTTCAACTATTCTAACGGCTATAGCCGTTAGTAATTATTTTTGTAACAGGTTTGTAGAAGTGTATAGAATTGGATACTAACGGGCTATTGCCGTTAGTATATTTAAAAAACGTAAAATAATAATAATTTTAGAGGTGAATACTAACAGAAATGGAACTTTAGTATATCTAAAAAACTGGAAAAAAAATTAATTTTAGAATTTAGTACCAATAGGCTGATAGATCATATCGAACATACACATGATAGATGTATCGAACATGCCAAAGACAATTATACAATACACAAGAAATTTTGTGGTAGACCAAAAAGGATGAATATGCATCCTGATATGAGCCAACTATAGAATTTATCTATGATAAAATAAAAATTCATTGATGGATTTATCACATAGATAATCATTGAATACACATATCCTTTGTATAATAAAAAAAGAAGTAAAGCTTAATATCATAACATGGCAAAGTTGCAGAGGAATCATGAGCAGATTGGCGCGAATCTTGATCAGAATAACAACTGTTTCAGGGAGATCAAGATTGAATTCTAACGTTGATTTATCAGACTGATCCTCTACAGATTTCTCCATGGCATCTTCTACTGCATACTCCTGATTTTTATCATATTTAATCAAATTGATATCATTCTCACTTTCGAATGCCTCAGGTTGATCCTTCTGCCTAGCACAACTAACTTTCATCAATAGCCTCAGCGCAAGCAGCAGTAAAGAAGGGATGAAGAAGATGGCCTTCCTTGGCGTCAATGTGAACCCATTTGCGGCCATTCAACTTGTGGCGCTCAAACCGCACTTGCCCTTCTTTCTCTATATGTAATATGAAAGGATACCAACCCTTTGCAATGATCCTCTATTTTATCCTGATCATATTATGAAGCTTGAAGACATTTGACAAGTTTGTGTTTCTTAAACCTGGCGTTAGAAGCCTTTACATCCTTTTTTCTCCTCCCATCCCTAGAAAGAGAACAGAAAAATGGATGATCATTAAATGATATTTTGAGCTATGGTGTAAACGATATTTTGAGCTATAATGTTATAGGAGTTAGTTAAGCAAACACACATGGTAACTACATAATCCCCTCAAAGTATCCAATTCAATACTTACCAATCAATAAGTAACATACCCAAAGAAATGTATCATAGATCCATCCATAAATGAAAGAAGACAAAGAAAAAATAACAAATGAAGACAATAATGAATTGAGATGTAATTATGAGTAAATTAACCAACTACCTACAAATATCAAAAGGGGTTTCTACAAAGCCCATCCATAACTCAAACAATACAATTCTACAAAACCCAAAAATTGATTTACAAAGAAACACGTCGATGTACTGTAATAAATGAAGATTAAAAAAACAAAGGAAAAAACCTATTAATTAATTGAAGTTTCTAAAGCCCAAATACCTAAAGAATGAAAAAATTTATAATGGTAGCAAAATGCAAACTAATCGTAACTGTTTGGACTCATTTCTTATAGTCTCCTTGTTAACATGAATCAATTTTTGGTAATATAATCATAATCATTTAAGATATAGCCATTTTGGCTTATATGCATGTACAAATACCTAAAGAATGAAGAAATTTATAATGATAGCAAAATGCAAACTGATCGTAACTGTTTGGACTCATTTCTTATAGTCTCCTTGTCAACATAAGTCAATTCCAACGAATTGCCTACAAAAGAATTTTGGTGAGATTGGCTCCAGTTTTCCACTTGATTCTAAACTTATTGTTAAGTTCTTCAGTCCTCCTTTATATATCTAGCTTTAATTCCTCCAGCTCAATAAGGACATCTAATAATTTCTATATGAAAAATATAACTGTTAAATTTTATTTCAAAATAAATGTAAAACAAGAAAATGAAGAAGCAAGAGTGAAGATCAAGCAGGTTATGCAAGACCTGTAATCTACTACATAAAATAAAAGCTCTTAAGCACAAATCTTTAGCAAAAAGAGCTTAATGGATTTGAGCATACTTGTATATACATTCATGTAGAAATTCCTTTTATTTTCTGGAGACACATGGTCTCACTGATCAAAATGCATCAGATAAAGTCCACTTATCCTATGAGTTTTAAGAACAAAAATGTATTTATATGTTTCCTCATTTCTTTGTATTTACGAATTATTCAGAAAACTAGAAATTACTGTACAACCATCCAACAATCATACACATCTGAATTAATTGCTAACCTTGAAAATCGTAGAAGCATGACATAGAGATCAATTATATTCTTCTCCTGGCGATATATATCAGCCTGCACAAATCCAACAATTCATCATGATTTCTTGTTTGATTATTGTCTAATAATATATTGTAGTAGTAAAGGAGATCAATAGAAGTTTATAAAATGCAGTAGTAAGTTCACAACTGCTATTTAGGTAGCACAAGGATATATATCATATCCTACAGAATGGAACATTCTAAAATTTTAGCTCACTCACTAGATACAGGCTGATAGGTGACCATGGACTAGATAGAACTTCAACTAAAATAATAATCTGTTAGAACTCGAGAATTGTCCACGTTAAGATTAATTTCTATCATGAATTATTTTTCCATGAATTAATTTCCTTCCTTGACAAAGTTAACTAAACATATATTAGAATTCAAATAAATAATTTGCAACTGAGTTTCTTGAGCAAAGTAATATACACTCCCACAAACATGTTTAACCAATATCTCATAAGCAGACATTCAGAGCATAGTGGACATATCAAAGGAACATAACTAATAGATCATGTGACTAGTAGGCTATAATAGACCCAAAAAAGAAGGCATGCACATTGTAGTTGTGTATAGCACTTACCCAAGGATGCACACAATAAGTTTTCCCAGATAACTAAGGATAATTAAAACCCAATCAGTCTCCGCCTGTTCCAGAATAAAAGCATAAAAATAGGGAATGATGCACTTAATTACCTAGAATCTTAGACTATTTAATGAATTGCTACCCACACCTTTTTCTCCTTAAGGATACATCTCTTCCAAAGCATTCATGTCATCTTCCAAGAGAAGTAACTCCTTCAGTATGACATACAAAATAACGAGGATCGTCATAAAATATAAAAAAATGAGCAGAATAACATGGAACAAAATTAATATAATAAAACTATAAAAGATTATGTGAACAAAGATTATCCTAGCTTTATTCATTTATAAAAAGGCATACGAAGCAAATCTTCCATAACAGTAATAGATAGCTAAGCTAGATTTTAGTATATAGCCATAAAGTAATTTGAGAGTAATTGAAAATATGAAGATGATACATTAGTGACATTACAAATACACTTTAATCTTATTGTCCATATTTTACTAATAAAGTTACTATAGTTTAGTTTGAAATCATAAGGGCATATGCAGGAAAAGAGAGAGATATGTTTGAGAGTGATTTAAAAGATGCTAGAAACTATGACTTATCAATATCACACAAAGTACAAAGGCAATTCTAGTTCACTAGACAAGTAGACACAAAACCCTAATTATGATAGCCAAACAAGACGACATGCACAAGGGACCTACTTTGTAGGTCATATGAACATTACGCTAATTTCATGATATGATCACCATCACTTTTTCTTTTATGTCTGAGGTCTCATAAAACCAATCATTTTGTATTGCCAACTAAAAACAACATAAAATTATATGGATCATTTTTGCTGATCGCGTGAAGCAAACAAAGGGATCGAATCTCGTCAAGACTATTAAAAATATATGCCATAAATCATTCTAGACATTTCCAACAGCATTGTCAAGACTATTACGCCAAATTTCCAACGATATTATCAAATTAAGATACCAATGTATTTTTGTTTGTTTGTATTTGTCATTTTTTCTATAAGAGAAACATATGATCTTGCTCAAAAGTAAGCAGGTTATGCACCAATCATTCCAACAAATAGTAGCTAATTTTAGCATATATCATCCTCCACCACCAAAACTATAAATGTTTATGACTTCCTACAACATTTGGAAGAGGGTCTATAGATCACTTGAGAGCTGTAAACTACAACACTAATTTCTCTCAATCTTTGAAAACAGAAAACATGCTCGTGAGTCCTGAACATGCTCAAAAGTAACATGGGTTCATTTGTTTAAATTATCCTAGAATCTCTTAAAATTATGTTCTTTTGTTTATAAAAGTAAAAAAAGAAGAAGCAACTCATGAATCCTACAAGTAAGTCATAAACCATGATAATTCCATTTCCTGTGTTGGCTATCACTACTTGACTGACAGTGGCAATCATCACATCTTGCAAAACAAACAACCATTTCTAGTTCTAATGGACTGAAATTATATTGGTCTAGAACCCAAAAATCAAGCACTTGGAGCTAAAACCCCAAACCTGCATAAGAATCCTTGTCAAGATTTATCTAATAAAATTAGTTAATCATTAAGTACAAATATGATCCATATCCAACGATCAGTCCTGAATAAGGCAATGTTGAGTTTCAATTCATCCAATGGTCAGATTTGGTAATGGTAGCTATACATAGTTGTACCAAAAAAATTATTACAAGTCCACACGCTTCCTTTCATGAATAATCAACACTCTATACTTTATTTTATCAACAAATGAACAATATATAGCAGCCATGTTGAAATAAATATAAGAAACAAAGCATCCAAAAAGATTTGCAATGGCTAGAGAGAGGGAGAAAGAGAGAGAGAAAGACAGGCCTGCTTGTGATGGAAAGAATGTTGGAGTTCTTTGGTCGCTTAGCCATGCCTGAGCTTGCTAGTCGCTTAGCTGTGCCAGAATTAGTGATAAGAGAAGACCCGATTATTTGGTGGAAATGGTAAACGAGATCAAGTGTGAGAGAGAGAGAGAGAGAGAGGTGAACGAGATCGAGCGAGAGAGAGGAAAACAAATAAATTTGATGGATGGGCAGTGCCTTGGTTTAGGGAATTTGAGAAATGTATACTGAAATTGGAGGGAATTGAAGCGCCAAATAATTTGGCTTTTTCTATTTGTGCGCCAGATTTTTTCCTCCAAAAATAATAATTTTAGAAAGAAAAAAAAGTATATTTCTAACGGACAATAGCATATACTAACGGTTTGACTGAATTGGTAATTTGTAACGGGTTGAACCCGTTAGTAACTGAAAAAATGATCCGTTAGAAATTGGGCAATTTGGTGTAGTGACAAGGCTAGATTAGTAGCCAAAGGTTTTATCCATAAAAAATAATTAGATTATTTTGATACCTACTCTCCTATGGCTAGGATCACTTCTATTAGATCCTTCTAGCCTTAGCTTCCATTCATGATATGTTGATCCATCAAATGGATATAAAGACAACTTTTCTAAATGAAAATTTAGAAAAAAAATATATTTGGAGGAACCTGAAGGTTTCATTGCTACAGGTCAAGAAAAGAAGGTTTGTAAATTAGTAAAATCTTTTTATGGCCTAAAACAAGCTCCCAAACAATGGCACATCAAATTTGACAAAGTCAAAATAGAATTTGGCTTTGCAAAAAATGAATATGACAAATGTTTGTATTCTAAAAATACAAATGAAAGTTGTGTCATCTTATGCTTGTATGTTGATGATATCCTTATTCTAGGATCTTCACTAGAATTGATAAATAACACTAACAATTATTTATCTAATCAATTTGATATGAAAGACCTAGGTGAAGCAAACCCAATCCTATGAATGCAAGTATGCAAATGCAAAAAAGGCTATACTCTATCCTTAGCACATTCAATTGAGAAAATGTTAAAAAACTTTGAGTACTTTGACAAAAAACCTGCCCTTACTCCTTATGACAGTAATATTGTTCTAAAAAAATGAAGGATCACCTATAGAACAACATAGATATTCATAAATGATAGGGTCCCTTATGTACATAACAAATAGGACAAGACCCGATATTGCATTTGCTATTGGAAGACTAAGTAGATATACTAGTAACCCAAATTAGTCACATTAGACTGCATTGGATAGAGTATTTAGATATCTTAAGGGCACTCTAGATTATAAACTCCATTATACTAGACATCCTGATATCATAGAAGGTTACTTAAATACAAATTGGGTAACTGATTCACATGATGTAAAATCTACCACTGGATATATTTTTACACTAGCAGAAGCTGCAATCTTCTGGGGATCACGCAAACAAATTATCATAGCCAGAAGTACAATGGACTTTGAAATGGTAGCTTTGGATATTACTTGTACAGAAGTCGAATGGCTTAGAAATCTTGTTATGCATATACATGTTTCTGTTCATCATGTTCCTGCAATTTCTATAAACTATGAAAATATATCTATTATAGAACTACTAAAGCATGATTCTTTGAATGCTAAGATGAACAGGCACCTGTAGCTGTGCTTCAAGTCAATAAAGAGTCAATTAGGCAAATATGTGGTTCTTGACTATATAAAGTCAGAAAAGAACCTTGCAGACCACTTGATGAAGGGCCTGTCTAGGACATTAAACCTAGAATCATCAAGGGGGCAGAGTTAAGCCCATAGTTTCGTCACTATCAGGCAACCCAACCGAGTCTTACTGAAAATCTCAAGAAGCCGGTTCAATGGATAGGAACAAGCTGGATGTAACGCCCCAGTCCTAAAATACGTAGGACTAAGTACGTATACATGCCAGCTATATACATACAAATTATAGGGGCCGTGTATATATACATAAGCTGTAAAATGCAGTAAACCACAACTAACTGATCTCATCCACAAAATAAGGGAATAAAAGATATCATATAATGAATTGTTTTGGTACAATAGGTTGGGTGGAGACATATCCACTACCAAGCCAAAATAAAAAAGAAGAAGTACATGATATATAAAAGGCTAAGTGGAAGTAGCAAGGAGGAACCAAGTCACGTCATCTTCGAATAAATAGAGAAGATCATGATCCCGGCTAGGATACCTGCGGAAGACATAAACACACACCTGGAGAATAACCAGGTTCTCAGAGGGACGTAATAAGACACATAATATCATGCCCTAAACTGAATAATAAAAGCTCAACAGAAAAGTATATATATGACTAAACAGATAAAGGTCCTTAACCATTCTACGTGAAAATACATTTTGAAGACAACGTTCCACACAAGGGCTTTCGAGACTAGAAACACGGCACGTTAGCGTTTCAACTGAGGTACTAGTAGCATCTAGAGAAAAATAAATAAATACACGGCACACTAGTCTCTCGGGTGAGTCACTAACGGCAGCTAGAGGAAAGTAAATGTACGGCACATTTGCGTTTCAACCGAGGCACTAGTGGCATCAAGAGAAAAGTAAATAAGTGCACGGCACTGTCACGACCCGATCCCAACAAGTTGGGTCGAACCGGATCATGCCCAGCCTGCACCGTTGTTGAGACGGCGGCAGTAAGCTGTTCAGTAGCAGGTAACCATACAACAACACTATATTTGTCACAACTCAACATCGGGAAATTAAAACTTTATTAAACTTAGCATTTAAATACAAATGGAAATGTTCTGAAATGAAATAACAGAATAAAAATGACTACAATGCAGAGAAAGAAAATCTATCTATCAACCGGATCATCGGCCTCAGTCCCAACGTCCTCCTGTGGGGACTCTGGTAGCACAACCGGGTACAACACATGGTCGTAGTAGCTGCTGATTAACAGCTCAGCATCCCCAATGTCTCCTAAAAATATATCTCCAGTCAGAATGGAGCAAAGTACAATTCATGCTAATTTTAACAGTTAAATAAATAATAGAATCATGCAGTTCTAAACAGTTTTAAATATGAAACAGTTTGCAACAGTAAAACAGTGTGATTTGAACAGGCAATAAAATATGACCGGCTTAGGTTTGTTACAGTAAGGATAGGGGTTTTTGTTACAGTATGGTCATAATCATTACGCTATTCCCCCAGTCCCCAGTAGTTATAGTACTCTCAGAGAGAGTTTCGTATTTGCATCGTGGTTTAAACTTGCAGTAAAGCGATTAAATAAATAACTGTAAACTAACATAAACTATACTTGCCTCAAAGGAATTGATTGGAGAGGTCGAAGACTTCGAGACAGAAATCAGAATCGTCCTCGAATTCCTACATTCGAGAAATTGATTCAGATTTCAGGTTTACCAATCTAGCTACGCTAGTTGAAATCTCTATTTGCGTCCTAATCCAATTTTAATTCTTTTAATTAACCAAACACAGAAAATACGATTATTGTGCGTTGATTTAATACGAGGGGAAAAGATTGTTTTAACTTTTGATTTCAGAAAATATCGTAGATGCCAGATTATTTTATGAAAACTTGGTATTTTTATAAATATAAATATAAAGCTAATTTTTCTTATTTATTGAGAAATGCGTGACTTTTATTTAATAATAAACTTGTCAATTTTAAGTGAGAAAAATCTTAATTAATTTTATACGAAAATACAATTTATTCGTTTAATAGGAAAAACTCGCAAAACCAGAAATAACTAAAAATCTAAGTTATCCATCACAGTTACAGACCACAGCCAGCTGGGCTTATGCCCATTACAATTTATTTACATAAATTGAAATAAGACAAACCGCCATTAGTCCTAAACTAAAATATTAAATAAAATATGAACAGGATTTAAATAGTAAAAATAAAGGTAAAAAGTAGAGTCTCAGATATGGTCCAATCCTCATCTTGGCTAATGCCTCAACGTCCGGGCGGGGCCGATTTCGTTTGCACTTAGCCGGGTCCATTGACCGATACGGTCGTCACCCAAAATCAGATATCGAATAAAATTCTGAAATTCATTTTAAATTCATTTTTAAAATAATCCAGGATTTACGGAAAAATCCGGCAGCATCTCCTCTATTTTTGGTCAACCCAAAAACTGAAAAATGTCGCCGATAATTTCCTGCAGGTCCCAAACCAGGGAAAAATCCAAATATATATGTATATATGAAATCCACAACCAATCCACAGAATAATCGGAATGACCCGAATAATTTCGGAAGTCCGATTCCAAACCCAAAAATCACAGAACGCTACCGGAAAAATTCGGAAAGCTAAAACATACCAAAAATCCATTCCCGAAATATTCCGGGAATCCAAAATAATCCACAGAACCTTTCCGAAGGTTCCGGAAAATTACGACGTCGCTAAAACCGAGTTCCCAAAGGGAATCGGAGACCATTTCTCATCATCGACTAATACAAAAATGAGCGGGACAGGGGTTATACCTCGGATTGCTCGGCTAGAGCTCTCAGATGAAAAATAGAAAGAAAATAGAGCTCCGAATCAGCGAATAATTCCCGAAATAGCGCTGGAACAGCAGCGTCGCTGCCAAAATCAGCAGATCGGGGAGTCGGAAAGAGCGCTGGCGAAGGCTCGGCCACGTGCACAGGGAATCGAGTGATGGGACAGCGGGGGAAAGCTCGGCCAAGTGGGCAGCGGCCACAGGTGGTCGTCGGACTTGGGTGCGCGAGGGGGACGGGCGGCCGTCGGCGGGGCGTCGGGTAGAGGGACTGGCGCGGGGAGAGGGTTTGAAGAGAGGGGTTTGGAGTTGAGAGAGTGGGGAGAAGAGAGAAGTGTTGCTCTGTGAAGAATGAGAGGATTAAAGAGAGAGATAAGAGTTAAAGTTTGATCTCTGTGAAGAGAGGAGTTGGGAGAAATAGTAGGGAGTGGGAAGAACGAGCCATAAGTGGGTGTGCTGGTCCTACGGGACCAGCTAAAGATTTTTATATATATTTTTTAAACAAATCCATTAACCAAGTCAGATTTTAGAAAATAAGAAAGGGGTTCGGCTCAGGCCTAGGTCTGGGTTCGGACTCGGGTCTGGGTCTGAACTCAAAAATCCTTGTTGTTATTTAATTTTCGAAATCATTTACAATAAAAAATATATAAATATAATAATAATAATAATATTAGAAATACTAATAATAATACTAAATCACTAATATTAATTAGTTATGAAAACATGGGTTTCATAATCTTCCCTCCTTAGAAAATTTTATCCTCGAAATTTAAAAGCAAGGTTAGGGATTACCTCAAGTCTCAAACAGGTACGGGTACTGCTTCCGCATCTGGTCTTCTCGCTCCCAGGTCGACTCGCCTGGTGAGTTGTGCCGCCAAATCACTCTGACTATTGGCGTCACGGTATTCCTGGTTCTCTTCTCGCCTCGGTCCAAAATTGCCACTGGCTTCTCAGGCACTGTGAGGCTGGGTCCAATCTCCAGCTCTGAATGGTCCAAGATATGGCTCGGGTCCGGGATGTAGCGTCTCAGCTGCGAGACGTGGAAGACGTTGTTGACGCCTTCAAGACTTGGGGGTAGAGCCACCCGATAAGCCACTTCTCCAATCCTGTTAAGTACTTCAAATGGACCAATATACCTGGGGCTCAACTTTCCTGCTCTGCCGAATCGAATTGTTCCTCTGGTAGGCGAGATCTTCACAAACACTCTGTCGCCTTCCTCAAACTCCAAAGGCCGTCTGCTGCTATCGGCCCAATGCTTCTGTCTGTCTTGGGCTATCCGGAGCTTGTCTCTGATCATTCTCACCTTCTCTGCTGCTTCGGTCACCATCTCAGGTCCAAGCAACACTCGTTCTCCTACGTCATCCCAGGTAAGAGGGGTGCAGCAACGACGTCCATAGAGTGCCTCGAACGGTGTCATCCCGATGCTAGCTTGGTAGCTGTTGTTGTAAGAGAACTCTACCAAGTACAAATGGTCTTCCCAAGACCCTCTAAATTCCAGGACGTAGGATCTCAGCATATCTTCTAGCGTCTGGATTGTTCTCTCCGATTGCCCGTCAGTCTGGGGGTGGTAGGTGGTGCTGAACTTCAGTTGGGTTCCCAAACTGTCATGCAAACTCTTCCAAAAGTGAAAGGTAAATCTAGTATCTCTGTCAGATACGATACTTACCGGAACTCTATGAATCCGGTAGATGTGCCGCATGTACAGTGCTGCCAACTTCTCGATGGATAAACCAACCTTGAAGGGGATAAAGTGAGCTGACTTCGTCAGTCGGTCCACTATAACGCAGATGGCATCCTTCCCTCCTTGGGATCGAGGCAGTCCCGATACAAAATCTATCGTTATGTGCTCCCATTTCCACTCCAGAATGTCAAACGGCTGCAATAATCCTGCTGGTCTCTGCCTGCTGGCTTTAACTTGCTGACAAATTAAACATCTAGCCACATAGCTGGATACGTCCTTCTTCATTCCGTACCACTATACTATAGTCCGTATATCCCGGTACATCTTGTTGGCTCCAGGGTGTATGGAATATTGCGACTGGTGCGCTTCTTGCATCAGCTCGTTCCTCAGTTCGCTAGTTGGTACGCACAACCTCGTACCATTCTTCAATGCTCCGTCGCTGGCGATTGAGAATCCTTCAAGTGTCCCTGCCAATACTTGGTCTCTAAGTTTGCAAAGCGTCTCATCTTAGAATTATGCCTCCTTGATCCTGTCCATAAGACTCGAACGCACTTGCAACTGCATCAATGATGATTCCTCTCCTGGTACGATGGCTTCTCTTCCAAGTTTCTTCATCTCCTCCTCGGGTAGTACAATCTCCAATCCAAGCTTCTCCATGTCCTCCAGCAAATGACGTTCCTTGGTCAAGAACATCGCCATCGGGTATCGACTAAGTGCATCTGCAACAACATTAGCCTTACCCAGATGGTACTGCAGGTTGATATCAAAGTCCTTCATTAGCTCCAGCCATCGTCTTTGTCTCATGTTCAGCTCCTTCTGAATGAAAATATATGTCAGACTTTTGTGGTCCGTAAATATTTTTACTCTCTCTCCATACAGGTAGTGCTTCCATAGCTTCAAAGCAAAAATTACCGCTGCAAGCTCCAAATCATGTGTGGGGTAGTTTTTCTCATGAGTCCGCAATTGTTTAGATGCATAGGCAATTATTTTCCCGTGTTGTTGAAGAACGTAGCACAGTCCTTTTCCGGAAGCATCACTATAGATTGAGAAACCGCCGGTACCTGCGGGTAGCGCAAGTATCGGTGCCGTTGTGAGCCTCTTCTTCAGTTCCTTAAAAGCTGACTGGCATGCTTCAGACCATATGAACTCCTCGTTCTTCCTGGTAAGCTTCGTCATTGGCTCCGCAATCTTGGAGAAATCCTTCACGAACTTCCGGTAGTAGCCAGCTAGTCCCAAAAAGCTCATGATCTCTGCAACCGAGCTTGGTGCAGTCCATTTCTCAATAGCGGCTATCTTCTTTGGATCCACCGAAATTTCTTTTCCTATGACAACATGGCCCAAAAATTCCACTTTGTCTAAAAAGAATTCGTATTTGGATAGCTTACCATAGAGCTTCTCCTTCCTCAAGGTACTCAGCACTTTCCTCAAGTGCTCTTCATGCTCTTCCTCCGTCTTCGAGTAGATCAGTATGTCATCGATAAAGTGTCACGCCCCGCTCCCGGATAATCAGGTACGGGTCGATGTCATGCCCGGCCTACACTGTCGTTGACAGCGGTAGTGAGCCGTCTAGTCATATAAATGTAAGAGTTTCTCATCACAGCATCTAGTCACGGAATCTATTCTACCATCACAACAATCCACTATATAATTATTACAACTTATACATGAATGTCCGGGTACAAAGCCGGTAAAAGATAAATAATACGACAACAACATGTAATCAAATACACTCAATAAATCCCTATACATGAATCTAATCTCTCAATGTCAAGCGAGCTCCAATGCCAATCATGAATGATAATCTATGATCCATCTCACCTGTAATCAACGATCCAGTCAGGAAAGTAGCAAAGTACAATGTAACTCAATAAAACTCACCATGGAAGATCAATGGAATGGTACAATATAGCAAGTAGAACTGAACAGAGAAACAATAAAATATAATATAAATATGCACTAACTATTTGTACATGTGCAATTGGACGTTATCAACATATGGGAACTAATATAATCAGGCATATAAAATATATATGCTATCAGTCACGAATAATCAGGCATGTCTAATGACAATGCTATCAGTCACGCAATAATCAGGCATGTCTGACGACAATGCTATCAGTCACGCACGAAATGGACTCGGGCATACAGAGTATGCTATCAGGCAATGTTTGTCCAATATTAGCCCATCACATGTTTCTAGAACGTCCCCACCCGACACGAGAACAATGCAAGCAAGCAATCAATCAAGAACAAGTAAAAAAAATGACACGATAACAAGTGTGAGTGCAATGCATGCAATGATGGTAATACTGAGTACATGTACTTGCCTTGATTCTGGAATTTTCTTCAAGTCTTCTAGTTACACCTAAAAAATAGGGAAATACACTTAGATAATGTTAAACATCACTTCAAGATCTACCCAAAGTAATTTCTATCAAAGACCCGAACCCAAACCACTACTAACCAGTATTGACCAAAGTATCAGTCAGGTCTCAAGAAACAGTGTAAACTTAACTAAGTTCAAGTCCAAACCTATTAAATGATTTCCTATTGATCACAACAGCATCACACTACTCCATAGACTTGAAGTCTTAGCCCTACAATATCCATTGGCCCAATAGCAATATAGGAAAACTTACTGAACAACTTATTCAATCTCTAACATATATATATGACTATAAGTCCTGGCCAGATTATATTTATAATTAGAATTCCCTACTGTCTTAACTCATATTGGCCTACACATGTGAACCGAGCACATCAACCAATAATACCCACCAAGCCTAAGTTAAACCTGGTTCTAACCTTTAAACCTAACAGCTACTGATTGGTCCAATATCTCACAAAACTTCTAATCAATATTATAGGTTCTGGAATCCAAATCTATGAAGCAATGAAACCTAAACTAACGGTTATGGTAATTTGAATTCTCAAGGGCATTCTACAGCAAGTGCTAACCATACAATTCAAATAACCTAGCTAACGGCTACTCCTCAGTGTAACCCATCAACTCTACAATTCAAAGGAACAATCAACGGATCAACCACTGAATATAGTCGATCATACCTAAACTCTGTGTAGACACCCTGTTCCGTGTCTACTGAGTACAATTCGTGTCCATACCCCCCCTCTGGACACTCAACGAATTAACACAGTAGACGTACTCGACAAATACTCGACTGATCAACCAGCATTCTCCCTAAAATTAGTAGAACGGTCAAGAACCATTACCTGAGTCTCTGCGATGATTAGATACAAGAACGCAGTGTCCACTGATGGTGTCCTCGAGTCCTCAATTCACCGTTACGTCCTTCTAGGCATTTCGTCGAACAGGTTACGTACGAGAACAGAGAAAACAATTGTGAGTTTGATTTGAATTGTTTCAACTCCAAATTTGGAGAAAATGCACAAGAATTAACCAGGATCAGATCAAGAAGACTCATCTCCAACTCTGAAGCTCAAAGAAACTAAAATCGATCGACAATCGATCGTCCCAATCAATGAAATCAATTCTGACAGAAAGAACAGAGAAATAGTTTAGGAAAGATCGATCACTCACCTATCGCCGTTGAGATCGTCGTCGTCGC
The DNA here is from genome assembly GCA_029216955.1 of Iris pallida. Classification (NCBI taxonomy): domain Eukaryota; kingdom Viridiplantae; phylum Streptophyta; class Magnoliopsida; order Asparagales; family Iridaceae; genus Iris; species Iris pallida. The sequence continues at coordinate 13,396,579 of JANAVB010007200.1, read as the reverse complement.
GGAGGAGTGCTAGTCGCCACTACTGACCGCTCGAGGAAGAAGAAGGCCCCGGCCTCACCGCCAGTTTGTTATCGTCGAGGTCGAACGTCTCGAAGACGAAGGAGGGAATGGTGAGGGGAAATTCCAGCAGGGCTTCGCCGTGGGGAGAGTGGATGAAGAAGAAGGTGAGGTTGGGCTCTATTTATAGCCTAGGTCAAGCGGGCAGCGGTTGGCCGGGCACTTGACCGGCGGTTGGACGGGCAGTTGCGGTTAGGATCCGACGGCTAGAAGAAAATAGGTTGTTGGGGATCAACGGTGGGGATGAGGTAGGCAGTTAGGTGGTTAGGGGAGGAAGCTTCTAGAGACCCCTAGAATTCTTGGTCGCCGTCGCCGTCGCCGTTATCTTCGTCTACTGCAGCGGAGGGAAGCGAAAAAAGATTTGAATGTAACGGTTGGGAAGCAGAGGAGTAACAGAGAAGAGGAGATTTAAATGCAACGGTCGAGTGGTTTATTGGGTTATTGGGTCCGACCCGTTTGGACCCGTGCCCCTATTAATACAAGATGGATGGGCTGAGCCCATGGAGTTGGGCCGGCTGGCCTACTTTGAAATGGGCTCGAAAATAATTCAAGGAAAATCTAATAAGTTTAAGGAAAACTAAGAAATTTAATTATTAAATAGGAAAAATTAATTTATAAAATCAATAATAATAATAATTAGGAAAATCATCAAGTCAATCCGATTATTGTAAAATACCTTAATTATAAGAATTTTAGGAAATACCAACACCATTAATAATAATTAATAATTAGTTAAGAGGATCAAAATAAATTAAGAATTTAATTCTAATAAAATCATAGGAAGAAATACTCAAATTATTTATTTAGAAAGTGGAGTTACATAAAGACAACAACAAAATGATCCAGATATTCATGGAAAACCTTGTTCATGAGGTTCATGAATACCGCAGGAGCATTTGTCAGTCCAAACGGCATGACCAAGAATTCAAATTGTCCATACTTGGTGTTGAACGCCGTCTTGAAAATATCCTCCTTCCTGACCTTGATTTGATGGTAGCCTGATCTAAGTTCTAACTTTGAAAATACCTTGGCTCCACTCAGTTGATCAAACAGGTCGTCGATCCGAGGCAGGGGGTACTTGTTCTTGATAGTGATGTTGTTCAGCGCCCGGTAGTCGATGCACATCCGCACAGTTTCATCCTTCTTGGGCACGAACAAAACTGGTGCTCTCCAGGGTGAAGCTCCGTCTCTGATAAATCCTTACGACTTCAGCTCGTCGATCTGATCCTTCATCTCCTTAGCCTCCTTGGGGTTGACTCTGTAGCATCCCCGAGAAATAGTAGAAGAGCCGGGTACTAGATCGATGTTGAATTCCACATCTCGATCTGGCGGCAATCCTGGAAGACTATCTGGAAAGACATCCATAAATTCTGCAATGATAGGGTGAGGAGGCCCGGGTTCTTCGGTGATAGAGGAGTAGAAAATACTCTTCATATCTTTTGGAGTCCGAGAGATTTCAAACTCCGGTTCTCCTGGTGGGCTGAAGATTACACATCCTCGGTGACAATCTATCAGCGCATGCTGTTCACATAACTAGTCCATCCCTAGGACTACATCATAGTTGGGCAGGGGCATCACTAGTATAGGTGTTGAGAACTGATGGCCAGAGATGGTTATGGGACAATTACAAGCTTCAGTGATGGGTATAGGTCCACCACCGGTCATAACTCTACTAATCACCTTGCTAAGTCCCGAATCTATGTGGTGTGCAGATATAAACTTTGAGGATATAAAACTATATAATGCACCCGAGTCAAATAATGCTAGAGCAGGATGTGAAAATACATAAATGGAACCTGTGATGACATCTGCGGTGGGTTCCTGCTCTGGCTCCTGCTCATCCACTGCTAGGGTAAAAGCTCGCCCAGTCTTCTGCTGGTGCTGTCCAAACTGTTGTTGCTGAGTAGGTAGGGGAGCTCTTTGCTGGTTGGTCCCGGGCCGGTAGGCTGACATGGGACAGTCCTTCACTTGGTGGGTGGCAGACCCACAGACTAGGCAGTGTCCTAGCCTCTTCCTACAGATGTTCGACTGATGCCCTAGCCTCATGCAATAGTCACAGACAGAGATTTGCTTCTGGTGTGCACTGTCATTGGTTCTCGCCTGATGATGATGCTGTTGGTGGTGCGAGGGCCTGTTGCTGTTGTTGTTGGGCCTCTTCTGACTACCCTGGAAGTTGCTAGTTCCAGGATACTCCCTCTTGGATCAAGAAGGCTGGCTCTTCTCCACATCTTAAGCTCGAAACAGGATCCTCTCATAAGTCTTTGCGCCACCTGCGATCACAGGGGTGCAAATCTCTTCTCGTAAGCCATACCTGAATTGCTCAGCACGATCCTTGGGGTCAGCTACCAGGTTCTGGGCAAAATGGCTTAGTCGGCCGAACTCTGCCGTATATTCGCTGACCGTCATGTTTCCCTGCTTCAAGTTCTGGAATTGTCTCTCTATTTCCCGTATCTCCGATGTTGGGAAGAACTTCCTGCGGAACAGCTTCTTGAAGGTGTCCCAGTCGAGCTGCTTGTCCTGGAGTCGGGGTTCATTCCGATACCAGGTGCTCGCCATATCCTGTAGTTGGAGTCCTACAGCTTCAGCCTTGAGGTCCTCCGGGAGTCGAGCGACGCTCAAGAGACGCTCCATATGGTCTAGCCATTCATCGGCGTAGATGATACCCATGGTTCCTTTGAAAGGTCGAGGGTCTTGCTTTTTAAAGCTTTCTATGTCTCCAACCTTCATGCAATAATACGCCTTTAATCAAAAGAATGGCTTTAATGAAATATAACTTAACTCCTGAATCATGCTTACCTTGGCAGGTCGTGGCTCTGATGAAGTGGTTCTTCCTCTCTCGAGGGCAGCCATAGCCACATTATGGGTATTCTCCATGCCTTCTCTCATAATCGCGGTCTACTTGCGATGGGCTTCAGCTTGGGCAGCAGTCTGCTCTCTGTGGTCTTCTGCTTGAGCTCTCTGTGCTTCAAGCACTCCTCGTAACATTTCCACTAGGTCAGTGGGATCCACGGGTACTGGTGGGGCAGCTGGTGCGGCCACTACCGCAGGGGTCTATGGCTCAGCCTGGGAATGCGCAGGTTCTACCGTTTGTGCTGTAGAAGCTTAAACGGGCCGGGGAGCTGGTGCAGCATGAGGACGGTCTGTCATCTGCAAGATAGGTGGGTCCCGGGGTGCTTGAAAAGGGGTATGATCAGTTGATGACACCTCATCGTCAGCAGGGCCGGATCGGGTAGTCTTTCCTTTGGCCATGATCTGGAAGGTTTAGGGTACATACATAAGCAAGATATACTACCAGTCTATAATCAAACAAAAATATTTATTTATATAATTCGGTCCTATGTCGTGACAAATGTTCTAGTGTTCTAATTGTTTCTAGGTATGTTTTCCTAAGTTGTTGTAGGAATGACCTGCATGGGCCACCACTAAAAACTTGTCACGACCCGATCCCAACAAGTTGGGTCAAACCGGATCATGTCCAGCCTGCACCGTTGTTGAGACGGCGGCAGTAAGTTGTTCAGTAGCAGGTAACCATACAACAACACTATATTTGTCACAACTCAACATCGAGAAATTAAAACTTTATTAACTTGGAATTTAAATACAAATGGAAATGTTCTGAAATGAAATAACAGAATGAAAATGACAACAATGCAGAGAAATGAAATCTATCTATCAGCCGGATCATCGGCCTCAGTCCCAACGTCCTCCTGTGGGGACTCTGGTAGCACAACCGGGTACAACACAGGGTCGTAGTAGCTGCTGATTAACAGCTCAGCATCCTCAATGTCTCCTAAAAATGTATCTCCAGTCAGGAGGGAGCAAAGTACAATTCATGCTAATTTTAACAGTTAAATAAATAATAGAATAATGCAGTTATAAACAGTTTTAAATATGAAACAGTTTGTAACAGTAAAACTGTGTGATTTGAACAGGTAATAAAATATGACCGGCTTAGGTTTGTTACAGTAAGGATAGGGATTTTTGTTACAGTATGGTCATAATCATTACGCTATTCCCCCAGTCCCTAGTAGTTGCAGTACTCTCAGAGAGAGTTTCGTGTTTGCATCGTGGTTTAAACTTGCAGTAAAGCGATTAAATAAATAACTGTAAACTAACATAAACTATACTTGCCTCAAAGGAATTGACTGGAGAGGTAGAAGACTTCGAGACGGAAATCAGAATCGTCCTCGAATTCCTACATTCGAGAAATTGATTCAGATTTCAGGTTTACCAATCTAGCTACGCTAGTTGAAATCTCTATTTGCGTCCTAATCCAATTTTAATTCTTTTAATTAACCAAACACAGAAAATATGATTATTGTGCGTTGATTTAATACGAGGGGAAAAGATTGTTTTAACTTTTGATTTCGGAAAACATCGTAGATGCCAGATTATGTTATGAAAACTTGGTATTTTTATAAATATAAATATAAAGCTAATTTTTCTTATTTAGTGAGAAATGCGTGACTTTTATTTAATAATAAACTTGTCAATTTTAAGTGAGAAAAATCTTAATTAATTTTATACGAAAATTCAATTTATTTGTTTAATAGGAAAAACTCGCAAAACCAGAAATAACTAAAAATCTAAGCTATCCATCACAGTTACAGACCACAGCCAGCTGGGCTTATGCCCATTACAATTTATTTACAAAAATTGAAATAAGACAAACCGCCGTTAGTTCTAAACTGAAATATTAAATAAAATATGAACATGATTTAAATAGTAAAAATAAAGGTAAAAAGTAGAGTCTCAGATATGGTCCAATCCTCATCTTGGCTAATGCCTCAACGTCCTGGCGGGACCGGTTTCGTTGGCACTTAGTCGGGTCCATTGACCGATACGGTCGTCACCCAAAATCAGATATCGAATAAAATTCCGAAATTTATTTTAAATTCATTTTTAAAATAATCCAGGATTTACGAAAAAATCCGGCAGCATCTCCTCTGTTTTTGGTCAACCCAAAAACTGGAAAATGGTGCCGATAATTTCCTGCAAGTCCCAAACCAGGGAAAAACCCGAATATACATATATATATGAAATCTACAACCAATCCACAGAATAATCGGAACGACCCGAATAATTTCGGAAGTCCGATTCCAAACCCAAAAATCACAGAACGCTACCAAAAAAATTCGGAAAGCTAAAACATACCAAAAATCCATTCCCGAAATATTCCGGAAATCCAAAATAATCTACAGAACCTTTCCGAAGGTTCCGAAAAATTATGACGTCGCTAAAACCGAGTTCCCAAAGGGAATCGGGGACCATTTCTCATCATCGATTAATACAAAAATGAGCGGGACAGGGGTTATACGTCGGATTGCTCGGCTAGAGCTCTCAGATGAAAAATAGAAAGAAAATAGAGCTCTGAATCAGCGAATAATTCCCGAAACAGCGCTGGAACAGCAGCGTCGCTGCCAAAATCAGCAGATCGGGGAGTCGGAAAGAGCGCTGGTGAAGGCTCGGCCACGTGCTCAGGGAATCGAGCGCTGGGACAGCGGGGGAAAGCTCGGCCAAGTGGGCAGCGGCCACAGGGGGTCGCCGGACTTGGGCGTGCGAGGGGGACGGGCGGCCGTCGGCGGGGCGTCGGGTAGAGGGACTGGCGCGGGGAGAGGGTTTGAAGAGAGGGGTTTGGAGTTGAGAGAGTGGGGAGAAGAGAGAAGAGTTGCTCTGTGAATAATGAGAGGATTAAAGAGAGAGATAAGAGTTAAAGTTTGATCTCTGTGAAGAGAGGAGTGGGGAAAAATAGTAGGGAGTGGAAAGAATGAGCCATACGTGGGTGTGCTGGTCCTACGGGACCAGCTAAAGATTTATATATATATTTTTTTAAACAAATCTATTAACCAAGTCAGATTTTAGAAAATAAGAAAGGGGTTCGGCTCAAGCCTGGGTCTGGGTTCGGACTCGGGTCTGGGTCTGAACTCAAAAATCCTTATTGTTATTTAATTTTTACAATCAAAAATATATAAATATAATAATAATAATATTAGATATACTAATAATAATACTAAATCACTAATATTACGAAAACATGGGTTTCACAGGCACACTAGCTATCGGCTGAGTCACAAATGGCAGCTAGAGAAAAGTAAATGTGTGAAAGTCCCTGCGCCTAATAACTGTCTTCACCCTCCCCATGCACTACTCGTGCTGAATCTACACCACGATATTTCTAATAACCGTTAAGTCTTCTAGGCAATTATATTAGCAGTTATATCCTAACGCTTGTCCTGTACGCACCGATGTACGGTCGGTACGCAAGTCCGAATCTATATGAGACACGTGACATCGTGGCACACTGTAAAACCCCTATTTTTTAAAAAAACTATTATTATTATTTTATTAGACTTCAAATTAATTTATACAATTTATGGTTTTTTTATTAATTATTAATAATGACCATAGCCATTGTTGAATTTTGGAACATAAGACTACCATGAATTTTGGCACGGAAAATGTAACAGTGTGCCTGGACTAGTGTACCAGCCATATCGTGGGAAGCCTAGCCACAGTAATGTCCAAACTAGGAAAACCAGGCCAAGTTGTGAATGAACTTATTTAAATTATTTTAATTAAATATTATTTTATATATCGATTTTTAGATGACCCGGTTGGGCCAAACCAATCCGAACTGGGTCCGGACCAAATTGAAGCCCATGTAGGCATGTGGTGGGACCAAGATGGCCTTGTAGGAATATTTTATGTGTGTACAAATATTTTTAAAGAATTTTGAGACTTGTTGAATATTTATTGACATTCGGTACAAAACTTATATTTTATTAATAAAATAATGTTTTTCAAGATGGTAGGATTTTTGGACCCACACATGGGTGAGCGGTAAAGTTCACCCATTAGGACGTTTATTATTATTTTATTATAATTTAAGTTATTTCATGGAGATTAAAATATGTTTATTTTATTTAGATATTATTATTATTATTAATATTGAGATTGATTTTTTGTAAGGTGAATTTATATATATGTAGATATATTTAAATATATTAAATATTTGGATATATGTTATTTAAAGTGTTATTTGTATTTAAATAATTTTTGAATATATTTATAAAAGTTTGAAAAGATTTAGATAAGAAAAAGAAATGAAAAAGGAATGAAAAAGAAAAGAAAAGAAAAGAAAAGAAAAGAAAAGGAAAAGAAAAAAAAACAAAACAAACCCACCCCTTAAAGGGGCGGGTCCCACCCCTCCCCATGCTTGCTGTATGCAGCAAGCCTCAAGATTTGTTGGGAGTGGGCCATTGGTATAGGTATTAGTAATATTAGTTGTATTAGGTTTTCACATATTTTGTTTTATATATAACTTCCTCCACAGACCTCAAAATCCTAGACTCCCAAAATAAAAATTTTAGCAGAACATACTCTCTTCGCCTACGAGTTTGTTTCACCTGCAACGGAGTTGTGTGCACGACGAACGGAGCATCAAAAGTCAGCCCCACGTCACCCACGAAGCAGTTTTCCCACTCAAGGTACCCTACTTCCCTTCGACGTAACTTTTTGCTCGTAACTCCGATTTCCGATCCGTAAAATGTTCTGAAAAGTAGACTTGACCCTCTTCGATATCCCCCAGGTGGATTTTGACATGGCCCTCTAACTTGCTCGAACAATCGAGAAGAATTTGGAGAAAAACCCACTTTTCTGATTATTAAAAACTGTTTTGAAACGCCAACTTGTCGACCACTTTTCTCGCTGTCCATTAAAATTTCATAAAAACTAATTGAACATATATGAAGAAAACATAACTGAGATCATAACGCCTCTTCTGGATCGTTGTTTCGATTAGCGTGTAAGAAATAAACTGATGTTAAAGTTGGGCGAAAAACTATTTTCAAAAGTGTTAATTTCAGAGAATTTCCACGATACGACGTACGCCCCGACAAACCGGGCGACATGGTCATGCACTATACGCATCGAAAGGCGCATATAGATGTTACGGACGTGTGGGAACTGACAGAACTCAGTTTCATCGCGTGTGCGTGACGAAACCAACGCGTATCCGTCGAGATACCCCCGTATCGACGTTTTACAAACTTGTCCATAACTTCGTGTACAGTCGTCGAATCGAGGCAAAACTTGCGCCAACAGGTCCGGATCGAATTTTGGTCCTGCATGCCAAGTTTGGTTCGATTCTGAGAAGGTCGAATCGGAACCCATTTTTGGCGAGCCCGCGTCCCACTCAAACGGGCGATTTTGTACACGGCTCCTCGAAATCCAAAACTGGACATACCATTGACTTCCTCTCCTCAAACTGAGATCATAGACATGTAGTTTGATGACTTTAGAGACCATAGGCTCTGGCATGCATTTCGGTGCAAAGCGGGTCCAACGGCGGACATCGTTTTGACCCAAAATTACGATTTTTCCCCTGTTCCAGTATTTAACTTTTGGACAGGCGTTTCCTAGGTATATATTTTATTCCAAACTCGTTCGTGAATTTTTTCAGCATCAGGAGCTCCTTGTGGATTTTAACTTTCGTGTGGACGATTCTGACTGTCGAATTTTGCTACATCTCGCACCACCCTCAGGCAAGACACCTTGCCATTTGCTGTTTATCTATTTTAGCTCATATTTCAGGTATTATTTATTTTCTTTATGCAAAATAAACTATGATACATGGCATAACCTGTTAGAACTTACTGTTCATTTATTGTTCCTGCTATGTATTATTTTTCTTACACATTAAACCTAGATTTAAGGGACCACCTTGTGTGTTGCATTCATGGCCTTGACACGTGGTATCACAAAGTTGTGTGTCGCATATAGAACACGGACATGCGTGACTGGCTGGCCACCGGTGCGTATAAGCCGTGCGATAGGAATAACCGCTAATAGAGGTTGCATGCAAGTTTGACTTAGCGGTTATAGAGATTACTGTTGTGGATACAACATGGTAGGCATTGGGTGGGAAGAACATCTCCTTAGCGTATGGGTCATATATACACTGTCCTGATTGTCGGTTATCTCTAGTGGGAGGTACGGTCCTGATAGCCGGTTATCTTCAGTGGGAGGTACGGTCCTGATTCCTGACTGAGCCGGCCCATGCGTCAAAGGTTTGTTCTTTATTGCATATTCACTATAGTACGGTTAGGTACCCTATTGTATGTGTCCTTTAATTATTTGAGCAATATTTATTCAGTTATATGGCATGATATTATATGTCTTGTTACGTTCCTCTGAGGACCTGGTTGTCTTGCCAGGTGTATGCTCTTGTGTTTCACAGGTGTTCTCGCTCTAGCCGTGATCATTGCTATTTCTTCGAGGATGATTACACTTGGATCGTCTTCGCTTCGTTCGACAAAATCTTTCTTTTGCTTATCATGTATTTCTTTTCATAATTGGTAGTGGATTTGTCTCCGCCCAACTACATGTACCAAATAACAAGTTCATAGTTGATTATATGATATCTTCTATTTGTTTATTTGTGTGGATGAGATTATTTATGGTTCTACTGTATTTTACAGCTTATGGGCTCATACGAGGTTTCCATATATTGGAGTATACTTCGTATGAGTACAGCTGGCATGTCTACGTTCCTAGTCCTACGTATTTTGGGACTGGGGTGTTACATGTTTTTGTGGTGGCCCATGCAGGTCAAGATAAATTGTTTGGTTACTTTACCGTACCAAGCAAGCCTGCGTATAGGATTAGAAGTCTAGGATCTCATCCACATACTTAACCTCTTTCCTTGAATTTTTCTACCGTTTGACTCATCAATTGCATCTTGCTTGCTTCCTTCCATCCCTATTCTTATTTTTCCTTCGTGCTTGTTAGAGATTGACCCTACTAGTTAGTTATCCCAAAACCCATTAGTTTAATTCTTTAAGTTGGGTAGAATACCTTATGAACTAGCAATCTATTTGTCCTTGTGACCTATACTAGCAAGTTTACTTAGATTCTAGAATTTAGAGGACCCTAACCAATTTAGCCAACCAAGGACTTGGACAAGAAGACTATAGGACGACTGTATGACTTAGAATACGTAGAACTTCAAGTCTCTTCTTTTAGATAACCCTACTGAGCGTTCCACACTAATTGTCATGTCACTTATGACCATGATAGTAGTATATATACAAGTGTTGTTAGTCATCTACCCAGCTATGTGACTGTATTTCCACCTCGGCTTACTCGACCTTCCTTCAATTCTAGAACTTTTAATTGCGACCTTCTAACCCATTTGCAATTTGAATAATGAGTTAGTGGTTCCTTAACTGTATTCATCTAGGAGACTATCTTCTCTCTAGGACTATGTCCCTAAATGATTTTATTGGATTCTCTAATTAATTTTATTTCATGATTTAACTTGAGCTTCTTTATTTTTGTGTATTAATTATCACCTCGTGAACTCCCACTTTCTATTTTTGATCTTTTGACGTCCCTTACCGTGACTTGGATAGTTGGAGTACAACACTAGACTTTTTCTTCCAATAAATTTTATATGTAAGACCTAGACGAGCCCATCTTCCTGTAGACATATTATGTCCCACTAAAATACGTCTCCTTGTACTTTAATTCCATGATATGACCTTCTGGTCAAAATGGCCAAACTATAATCTTTAGCATGATACCGATATATTTTGGCCACGGATTGGGATTCAATCTCGACTCAATTCTTTCGACCGATATGTGATTTTGTTCTACTAAATTCCTTAAAAGCTTAAATTGTGCTTTATCTTGATTGCTTGACTCGTTGTCCCATCACACTATTAGCTTAACTCTTGTAAGTTGGGTAGAATACCTTACCACCTAACAAGCCTTTTCCTTGTGAACCACGTTGGTAAGTTCACTTAGACTATAAATTCAGAGGACCCTACCTTATCTAGTCTACCAAGCCATAAATAAAGGAACACTAGGACAACTGTATAGGCCCATACTTCGGGCAAGACTTGATTTTAAAAAGATCTTGGACTATTTAAAATTCCTTCATCAGTACCTCCCTTGCTCATATTTTGACTATCTCATGCTGCTAATGTAGCTTCAATTTTGCAAGCTTATTTCGTTACCAAGCTTGATCATGACATATTTTATTGGGTGCACCTACTAACATATTGTCTAATCAGAATCGGTGCATGATGGTCTGATCAACCTATTGCACTTTGGTTCGCTTTTCATGAATTATTCTACGTGGATGGAGACATAGTTAAACTTGCCTTAGAGTCTCATCCGCGACAGCCTTGGCAATTCCATTTTTGAATTATTTATGTCACCTATGAACCTCGTATTTCGTACTCGATAGCATCGTCTTTGAACTCCTTACTGTTTTGTCTTATTTTTTTAAGACAAGACACTGTACTTGAAAGATAAACACAAGAGATCACCTTCAGTTTTCCTATCAGTTATCTTCCACACGCATTTAGATAGCCACCGACAGACCCATATGGCTATATCCTCGCCTTTGACTACTCTTTCCTTTCCTCAATCCTAAAATTTTTACCGTGCCTTCCAATCATTCTTGAACACACGAGAGTGGTTCTAATCGCCACTTAAATCCAACTCTCCACTCAGATGATTAGTATCCATTTTTCTCCCAAGGAACCATATCTCCCAAATGTCTAATTATCCTCTTTGATCTATTAAATTTCTCACTATTTTTTTTGGGTTATCAAATTTTGTCACCTTCACTAGCAACCCTTATTCAATTCCATAACCATGATATATTTTTGTATGTATCGACTCCATAAATTTTCTATTGCATGATGGTGTTGAACGCCGTTTTATCGCCTCCACCCAATTTTAATTGCATTTTGGTATTGACGAACTCTTCCTATCCCTCAACCCTATCTACCCTATTAATTCTAAATTTCGAGGACGCAATTCTTGTAAGTTGGGTAGGATGTAAAACCCCTATTTTTTAAAAAATTTATTATTATTATTTTATTAGACTTCAAATTAATTTATACAATTTATGGTTTTTTTATTAATTATTAATAATGACCTTAGCCATTGTTGAATTTTGGAACACAAGACTACCATGAATTTTGGCACGGAAAATGTAACAGAGTGCCTGGACTAGTGTACCAGCCATGTCGTAGGAAGCCTAGCCACAGTAATGTCCAAACTAGGAAAACCAGGCCAAGTTGTGAATGAACTTATTTAAATTATTTTAATTAAATATTATTTTATATATCGATTTTTAGATGACCCGGTTGGGCCAAACCAATCCGAACTGGGTCCAGACCAAATTTAAGCCCATGTAGGCATGTGGTGGGACCAAGATGGCCATGTAGGAATATTTCATGTGTGTACAAATATTTTTAAAGAATTTTGAGACTTGTTGATATTTATTGACATTCTGTACAAAACTTATATTTTATTAATAAATTAATGTTTTTCAAGATGGTAGGATTTTTGGACCCACACATGGGTGAGCGGTAAAGTTCACCCATTGGGACGTTCATTATTATTTTATTATAATTTAAGTTATTTCATGGAGATTAAAATATGTTCATTTTATTTAGATATTATTATTATTATTAATATTGAGATTGATTTTTTGTAAGGTGAATTTATATATATGTAGATATATTTAAATATATTAAATATTTGGATATGTGTTATTTAAAGTGTTATTTGTATTTAAATAATTTTTGAATATATTTATAAAAGTTTGAAAAGATTTAGATAAGAAAAAGAAATGAAAAAGGAATGAAAAAGAAAAGAAAAGAAAAGAAAAGAAAAGGAAAAGAAAAAAAAAAACAAAACAAACCCACCCCTCCCCATGCTTGCTGTACGCAGCAAGCCTCACGATTTGTTGGGAGTGGGCCATTGGTATAGGTATTAGTAATATTAGTTGTATTAGGTTTTCACATAATTTGTTTTATATATAACTTCCTCCACAGACCTCAAAATCCTAGACTCCCAAAATGAAAATTTTAGCAGAACATACTCTCTTCGCTGACGAGTTTGTTTCACCCGCAACGGAGTTGTGTGCACGACGAACGGAGCATCGAAAGTCAGCCCCGCGTCACCCACGGAGCAGTTTTTCCACTCAAGGTACCCTACTTCCCTTCGACGTAACTTTTTGCTCGTAACTCCGATTTCCGATCCGTAAAATGTTCTGGAAAGTAGACTTGATCCTCTTCGATATCCCCTAGGTGGATTTTGACATGGCCCTCCAACTTGCTCGAACAACCGAGAAGAATTTAGAGAAAAACCCACTTTTCTGATTATTAAAAACTGTTTTGAAACGCCAACTTGTCGACCACTTTTCTCGCTGTCCATTAAACTTTCATAAAAACTAATTGGACATATGTGAAGAAAACATAACCGAGATCATAACGCATCTTCTGGATCGTTGTTTCGATTAGCGTGTAAGAAATAAACTGATGTTAAAGTTGAACGAAAAACTGTTTTCTAAAGTGTTAATTTCAGAGAATTTCCACGATACGACGTACGCCCCGACAAACCGGGCGACGTGGTCGTGCACTATACACATCAAAAGGCGCGTATAGATGTTACCGACGTGTGGGAGTTGACGGAACTCAGTTTCATCGCGTGTGCGTGACGAAACCAACGCGTATCCGTCGAGATACCCCCGTATCGGCGTTTTGCAAACTTGTTCATAACTTCGTGTATAGTCGTCGAATCAAGGCAAAACTTGTGCCAACAGGTTCGGATCGAATTTTTGGTCCTGCATGCCAAGTTTGGTTCGATTCTGAGAAGGTCGAATCGGAACCCATTTTTGGCGAGTCCGCGTCCCACTCAAACGGGCGATTTTGTACACGGCTCCTCGAAATCCAAAACTGGACATACCGTTGACTTCCTCTCCTCAAACTGAGACCGTAGACATGTAGTTTGATGACTTTAGAGACCATAGGTTCTGGCATGCATTTCGGTGCAAAGCGGGTCCAACGGCGGACATCGTTTTGACCCAAAATTACGATTTTTCTCCTATTCCAGAATTTAACTTTTGGACAGGTATTTCCTAGGTATATATTTTATTCCAAACTCGTTCGTAATTTTTTTTCAGCATCCGGAGCTCCTTGTGGATTTTAACTTTCGTGTGGACGATTCTGACTGTCGGATTTTGCTACATCTCGCACCACCCTCAGGCAAGACACCTTGCCATTTGCTGTTTATCTATTTTAGCTCATATTTCATGTATTATTTATTTTCTTTATGCAAAATAAACTGTGATACATGGCATAACCTGTTAGAACTTACTGTTCATTTATTGTTCCTACTATGTATTATTTTTCTTACACATTAAACCTTAATTTAAGGGACCACCTTGTATGTTGCATTCATGGCCTTGACACGTGGTATCACAAAGTTGTGTGTCGCATATAGAACACGGACATGCGTGACTGGCTGGCCACCGGTGCGTATAAGCCGTGCGATAGGAATAACCGCTAATAGAGGTTGCATGCTAGTTTGACTTAGCGGTTATAGAGATTACTGTTGTGGATACAACATGGTAGGCATTGGGTGGGAAGAACATCTCCTTAGCGTATGGGTCATATATACACTGTCCTGATTGCCGGTTATCTCCAGTGGGAGGTACGGTCCTGATTGCCGGTTATCTCCAGTGGGAGGTACGGTCCTGATAGCCGGTTATCTCCAGTGGGAGGTACGGTCCTGATTCCTGATTCCTGACTGAGCCAACCCATGCGTCAAAGGTTTGTTCTTTATTGCATATTTACTATTGTACGGTTAGGTACCCTATTGTATGTGTCTCTTAATTATTTGAGCAATATTTATTCAGTTATATGGCATGATATTATATGTCTTGTTACGTCCCTCTGAGGACCTGGTTGTCTTGCCAGGTGTATGCTCTTGTGTTTCGCAGGTGTTCTCGCTCTAGCCGTGATCATTGCTATTTCTTCGAGGATGATTACACTTGGATCGTCTTCGCTTCGCTCGACAAAATTTTTCTTTTGCTTATCATGTATTTCTTTTCATAGTTGGTAGTGGATTTGTCTCCGCCCAACTACATGTACCAAATAACAAGTTCATAGTTGATTATATGATATCTTCTATTTGTTTATTTGTGTGGATGAGATTAGTTATGGTTCTACTGCATTTTACAGCTTATGGGCTCATACGAGGTTTCCATATATTGGAGTATACTTCGTATGAGTACAGCTGGCATGTCTACGTTCCTAGTCCTACGTATTTTGGGACAGGGGTGTTACATGTTTTTATGGTGGCCCATGCAGGTCAAGATAAATTGTTTGGTTACTTTACCGTACCAAGCAAGCCTGCGTATAGGATTAGAAGTCTAGGATCTCATCCACATACTTAACCTCTTTCTTTGAATTTTTCTACCGTTTGACTCATCAATTGCATCTTGCTTGCTTCCTTCCATCCCTATTCTTATTTTCCCTTCGTGCTTGTTAGAGATTGACCCTACTAGTTAGTTATCCCAAAACCCATTAGTTTAATTCTTTAAGTTGGGTAGAATACCTTATGATCTAGCAATCCATTTGTCCTTGTGACCTATATTAGCAAGTTTACTTAGATTCTAGAATTTAGAGGACCCTAACCAATTTAGCCAACCAAGGACTTGGACAAGAAGACTATAGGACGACTGTATGACTTAGAATACGTAGAACTTCAAGTCTCTTCTTTTAGATAACCCTACTGAGCATTCCACACTAATTATCATGTCACTTATGACCATGATAGCAGTATATATACAAGTGTTGTTAGTCATCTACCCAGCTATGTGACTGTATTTCCACCTCGGCTTACTCGACCTTCCTTCAATTCTAGAACTTTTAATTGCGACCTTCTAACCCATTTGCAATTTGAATAATGAGTTAGTGGTTCCTTAACTGTATTCATCTAGGAGACTATCTTCTCTCTAGGACTATGTCCCTAAATGATTTTATTGGATTCTCTAATTAATTTTATTTCATGATTTAACTTGAGCTTCTTTATTTTTGTGTATTAATTATCACCTCGTGAACTCCCACTTTCTATTTTTGATCTTTTGGCGTCCCTTACCGTGACTTGGATAGTTGGAGTACAACACTAGACTTTTCCTTCCAACAAATTTTATATGTAAGACCTAGACGAGCCCATCTTCCTGTAGACATATCATGTTCCACTAAAACACGTCTTCTTGTACTCTAATTCCATGATATGACCTTCTGGTCAAAATGGCCAAACTATAATCTTTACCATGATACCGATATATTTTTGACCACGGATTGGGATTCAATCTCGACTCAATTCTTTCGACTGATATGTGATTTTGTTCTACTAAATTCCTTAAAAGCTTAAATTGTGCTTTATCTTGATTGCTTGACTCGTTGTCCCATCACACTATTAGCTTAACTCTTGTAAGTTGGGTAGAATACCTTACCACCTAACAAACATTTTCCTTGTGAACCACGTTGGTAAGTTCACTTAGACTATAAATTCAGAGGACCCTACCTTATCTAGTCTACCAAGCCATAAATAAAGGAACACTAGGACAACTGTATAGGCCCACACTTCGGGCAAGACTTGATTTTAAAAAGATCTTGGACTATTTAAAATTCCTTCATCAGTACCTCCCTTGCTCATATTTTGACTATCTCATGCTGCTAATGTAGCTTCAATTTTGCAAGCTTATTTCGTTACCAAGCTTGATCATGACATATTTTATTGGGTGCACCCACTAACATATTGTCTAATCAGAATCGGTGCATGATGGTCTGATCAACCTATTGCACTTTCGTTCGCTTTTCATGAATTATTCTACGTGGATGGAGACATAGTTAAACTTGCCTTAGAGTCTCATCCGCGACAGCCTTGGCAATTCCCTTTTTGAATTATTTATGTCGCCTATGAACCTCGTATTTCGTACTCGATAGCATCGTCTTTGAACTCCTTACTGTTTTGTCTTATTTTTTTAAGACAAGACACTGTACTTGATAGATAAACACGAGAGATCACCTTCAGTTTTCCTATCAGTTATCTTCCACATGCATTTAGATAGCCACCGACAGACCCATATGGCTATATCCTCGCCTTCGACTACTCTTTCCTTTCCTCAATCCTAAAATTTTTACCGTGCCTTCCAATCATTCTTGAACACACGAGAGTGGTTCTAATCGCCACTTAAATCCAACTCTCCACTCAGATGATTAGTATCCATTTTTCTCCCAAGGAACCATATCTCCCAAATGTCTAATTATCCTCTTTGATCTATTAAATTTCTCACTATTTTTTTTGGGTTATCAAATTTTCTCACCTTCACTAGCAACCCTTATTCAATTCCATAACCATGATATATTTTTGTATGTATCGACTCCACAAATTTTCTATTGTAATATGGTATTGAACGCCGTTTTATCGCCTCCACCCAATTTTAATTGCATTTTGGTATTGACGAACTCTTCCTATCCCTCAACCCTATCTACCCTATTAATTCTAAATTTCGAGGATGAAATTCTTGTAAGTTGGGTAGGATGTAAAACCCCTATTTTTTTAAAAATTTATTATTATTATTTTATTAGACTTCAAATTAATTTATACAATTTATGGTTTTTTTATTAATTATTAATAATGACCTTAGCCATTGTTGAATTTTGGAACACAAGACTACCATGAATTTTGGCACGGAAAATGTAACAGTGTGCCTGGACTAGTGTACCAGCCATGTCGTGGGAAGCCTAGCCACAGTAATGTCCAAACTAGGAAAACCAGGCCAAGTTGTGAATGAACTTATTTAAATTATTTTAATTACATATTATTTTATATATCGATTTTTAGATGACCCGGTTGGGCCAAACCAATCCGAAATGGGTCCGGACCAAATTTAAGCCCATGTAGGCATGTGGTGGGACCAAGATGGCCATGTAGGAATATTTATGTGTGTACAAATATTTTTAAAGAATTTTGAGACTTGTTGAATATTTATTGACATTCGGTACAAAACTTATATTTTATTAATAAATTAATGTTTTCAAGATGGTAGGATTTTTGGACCCACACATGGGTGAGCGGTAAAGTTCACCCATTGGGACGTTTATTATTATTTTATTATAATTTAAGTTATTTCATGGAGATTAAAATATGTTTATTTTATTTAGATATTATTATTATTATTAATATTGAGATTGATTTTTTGTAAGGTGAATTTATATATATGTAGATATATTTAAATATATTAAATATTTGAATATGTGTTATTTAAAGTGTTATTTGTATTTAAATAATTTTTGAATATATTTATAAAAGTTTGAAAAGATTTATATAAGAAAAAGAAATAAAAAGGAATGAAAAAGAAAAGAAAAGAAAAGAAAAGAAAAGAAAAGAAAAGGAAAAGGAAAAAAAAACAAAACAAACCCACCCCTTAAAGGGGCGGGTCCCACCCCTCCCCATGCTTGCTGTACGCAGCAAGCCTCACGATTTGTTGGGAGTGGGCCATTGGTATAGGTATTAGTAATATTAGTTGTATTAGGTTTTCATATAATTTGTTTTATATATAACATCCTCCACAGACCTCAAAATCCTAGACTCCCAAAATGAAAATTTTAGCAGAACATACTCTCTTTGCCTACGAGTTTGTTTCACCAGCAACGGAGTTGTGTGCACGACGAACGGAGCATCGAAAGTCAGCCCCGCGTCACCCACGGAGCAGTTTTCCCACTCAAGGTACCCTACTTCCCTTCGACGTAACATTTTGCTCGTAACTCCGATTTCCGATCCGTAAAATGTTCTGGAAAGTAGACTTGACCCTCTTCGATATCTCCTAGGTGGATTTTGACATGGCCCTCCAACTTGCTCGAACAATCGAGAAGAATTTAGAGAAAAACCCACTTTTCTGATTATTAAAAACTGTTTTGAAACGCCAACTTGTCGACCACTCTTCTCGCTGTCCATTAAACTTTCATAAAAAATAATTGAACATATGTGAAGAAAACATAACCGAGATCATAAAGCATATTCTGGATCGTTGTTTCGATTAGCGTGTAAGAAATAAACTGATGTTAAAGTTGGGCGAAAAACTGTTTTCTAAAGTGTTAATTTCAGAGAATTTCCACGATACGACGTACGCCCCGACAAACCGGGCGACGTGGTCGTGCACTATACGCATCGAAAGACGCGTATAGATGTTACCGACGTGTGGAAACTGACAGAACTCAGTTTCATCGCGTGTGCGTGACGAAACCAACGCGTATCCGTCGAGATACCCCCGTATCGGCGTTTTGCAAACTTGTCCATAACTTCGTGTACAGTCGTCGAATCGAGGCAAAACTTGCGCCAACAGGTCTGGATCGAATTTTTGTGCCAAGTTTGGTTCGATTCTGAGAAGGTCGAATCGGAACCCATTTTTGGCGGGCCCGCGTCCCACTCAAACGGACGATTTTGTACACGACTCCTCGGAATCCAAAACTGGACATACCGTTGAGTTCCTCTCCTCAAACTGAGACCGTAGACATGTAGTTTGATGACTTTAGAGACCATAGGTTCTGGCATGCATTTCGGTGCAAAGCGGGTCCAACGACGGACATCGTTTTGACCCGAAATTATGATTTTGCCCCTGTTCCAGAATTTAACTTTTGGACAGGCATTTTCTAGGTATATATTTTATTTCAAACTCGTTCGTGATGTTTTTTTCAGCATCCGGAGCTCCTTGTGAATTTTAACTTTCGTGTGGACGATTCTGACTGTCGGATTTTGCTACATCTCGTACCACCCTCAGGCAAGACACCTTGCCATTTGCTGTTTATCTATTTTAGCTCATATTTCATGTATTATTTATTTTTTTTATGCAAAATAAATTGTGATACATGGCATAACCTGTTAGAACTTACTGTTCATTTATTGTTCCTGCTATGTATTATTTTTCTTATACATTAAACCTAGATTTAAGGGACCACCTTGTGTGTTGCATTCATGGCCTTGACACGTGGTATCACAAAGTTGTGTGTTGCATATAGAACACGGACATGCGTGACTGGCTGGCCACCGGTGCGTATAAGCCGTGCGATAGGAATAACCGCTAATAGAGGTTGCATGCTAGTTTGACTTAGCGGTTATAGAGGTTACTGTTGTGGATACAACATGGTAGGCATTGGGTGGGAAGAACATCTCCTTAGCGTATGGGTCATATATACACTGTCCTGATTGCCGATTATCTCCAGTGGGAGGTACGGTCCTGATTGCCGGTTATCTCCAGTGGGAGGTACGGTCCTGATAGCCGGTTATCTCCAGTGGGAGGTATGGTCCTGATTCCTGATTCCTGACTGAGCCGACCCATGCGTCAAAGGTTTGTTCTTTATTGCATATTCACTATAGTACGGTTAGGTACCCTATTGTATGTGTCCCTTAATTATTTGAGCAATATTTATTCAGTTATATGGCATGATATTATATGTCTTGTTACGTCCCTCTGAGGACCTGGTTGTCTTTCCAGGTGTATGCTCTTGTGTTTCGCAGGTATTCTCGCTCTAGCCGTGATCATTGCTATTTCTTCGAGGATGATTGCACTTGGATCGTCTTCACTTCGCTCGACAAAATCTTTCTTTTGCTTATCATGTATTTCTTTTTATAGTTGGTAGTGGATTTGTCTCCGCCCAACTACATGTACCAAATAACAAGTTCATAGTTGATTATATGATATCTTCTATTTGTTTATTTGTGTGGATGAGATTAGTTATGGTTCTACTGTATTTTACAGCTTATGGGCTCATACGAGGTTTCCATATATTGGAGTATACTTCGTATGAGTACAGCTGGCATGTCTACGTTCCTAGTCCTACGTATTTTAGGACTGGGGCGTTACACACGCAGGTGTCGGGCCAATAAATGTGGCACAAACAAAGGTGGTCCATTAACTCTAGGCCAAATGCATAAATAAAACTAAAGTATAGTAATTTGCAACTACATATGGTTTTGAAAGAACAACTTATAAGAAATAAAGCATGCATGATATTGAGCAATAAATTAAACAGTAAAGGCAAGGTGTCTTGCCTGGTAGGACGCCTGGTGTACTGCGATAATCACGGTGGCACGAACTGCAACTTCGGTATAACAACTATGCAAGGTGACCTCGAATGATGGCACAGACAGTTTCATTGTGTCCAGAAGGGTCAAATTAGTTATGGTGGACATAAGTTGGTACCGAATTGGCGATAGAGTAGATATAATGGACTTAGTCACTGATAGGAGGATGATTAAAAGGAAATAGTTAATTGTATATACGTTTTTAGAAAAACTAGTAAATATCTTTTCTAGATAAATATTTGAAAATTTAAAAAAATCGCTTAAAAACTTTTAGGTTGTCAGGATAGGTTTTGAGATATAAATCTATATTTTTAAATACATAAAATAATCCAATAATTATTTGGGGTTTATAAACTTATTTTGAAAATAGGTTACACCTATTGCTATATTTTTATAAATCAAAATATTTTAAATATTTTGGAAGTCTAGAAAAGTATTTGTGCTAAAATCTTACTTGGAAATAGTTTTATTAGTAAATATGAAACTATTTATTAGTCAAAATATCATTACGTAAATACTTAAAAATAATTTATATGTAACAACTTGAAAATGACTCTTCAAAAATAATAATAGTGTTAGCAATAACACTAATAATATTAAAACCAAAATACTAATAATAATATCACAAAAATGATAATAATCATTATTATTATTATTATACACCATGTGAATCCTATATAATACTAGTTTTCTAAAAACAACACTATAATAAAAGTAAACAATAAGAATTACATTATAAAAAAAAACAACAACAACAATAATAATAATAATAATAATAATAATAATAATAATAATAATAATAATAATAATAAAATTTTGAACTTCTAATGCATCAAAATAAACAATCACCCAAAAAGCTAACAATCAACCAAAAAACTAACATTACCTCTTTCTTTAGGAATAAAAACCAAGAAAGGACAAAGAAAGAAAGAGGGAAGAGAGAGAGAGAGAGAGATGGGGAGATCGAGTGAAGAGGGAAGAAGAACGGGAGGGAAGAGAAGGTGCTGGCCGCGGCGGACGGAGCGGCGGAGAAAATCGGGGCGTGGAGGCCTGGGAAGAAGGCTCGGCGAGGACGGCGACGCGGGACTTCTCGGTCGACGCAGGGCGGCGTAGGAGGAACAAGAGGAAGGGGGCGGTGCGTGGAGGAGGCTCGGGAGAGGGAGGAGAGCGGGGGAAAAGCGGCGGAGAACGGCTCTCGGTCCTCGGCGGAGACGGGTCCAGCGCGACGAGAGGAGCGCCGCCACGGCTCGGTGAGGGCGGCTCCGGGGCAGAGCGGAGAAGAGGGTCGAGCTGGGTGAACGGCTGTGCTCGCCCACGGCGTGTGGCAGAGATTCCGGCGAGGTGAGTGGGGGTTATGTTTTTGTTTGATTTATGATTTGTGTTGGGGCGGGCGGCCAATCGCGGTGGCGATCGATCGCGGAGACGGTGGTGTGTGGTTGTGTATTTGTCAGATTCGGCGGTGGTGTTGATGGCTGGTTGTTATAGGTGGGGATGATGATGATAACGATGAGGGAGCTATGGTTCAGGCGGGGTTGATTTTGGTGGCAGCTAATTGGCGGTGTCTTGGTGGCGTTCGGCTGAGGCGGTGGTGGTGATGGGCGATGGGTTTGGGCAGTGTCGGCCATGGTGATCTCTCGCAGAGGGGAAGCCAGGTAGCGAGGTCGGGACGGAGTGCTGGACATGGAGGAGGCGGAAGGTTGTGATGACAAGGGTTCGATGGTGGAGGATGCGTCGAGGCTGACCTTGTGTCGGATGGCGCCTATGGTATTGGTAGTCTATAGTAGAAGAGGCAGGTTGGTCGGGATTGCCCCGACGAGGTGGCTGGCCGAATTTAGCTAGGATAGGTTTAGGATTAGGAATTTAGTGAATCGTGCCGGGGTTGTCGGCACGGAGGACGCACAATGTATATGTATAAATAATGGAATAAGAACGGATGGACACAGACACGATGCACAACACTTTGTAAAAAAATATTTGGAGATGCTTGTGGAGAATTCAATGGGAAAGTCCCCTATATATATAGGGTTGAGAGAATCCTTGGTATTGAAAACCCAAATAGATAATTTACTATTAAATTTAAATCAATACTCTCATATCTAAATCCAAATCCAATTTAAATATAGATAAATTTCACATTTAATTTAAAATATTTAAAATAAATAAATAAAATAAAATTACATTTAAATTATCATAATTAAATTCAAATTATCTTTTTATAATAATAATTAATTAATTTCAAAAATCATCATAAATATTTAAGTATTTAAAATACCTTCTTGCCAAATAATTTTTTATAAATAATAAAATTAATTTTAAAAATATACATGAAATAGTTTTCATGTGCTTTACACGAGTCGAATATTCACATAAATCTACTTTTCTAAATTACCACTATTAAAATAAGATAGCATTTTATAAATAATTAAAATAATAAGTTTGGCAACCTCGATAGATACTTTTCACAACTTTTAATAAAATAATTATTATATATATTATTTTGAAACTATCACCGATAATAAAATCAAAAAACTCATTTTTCTAAAAATATGTACCTCGCACATATTCGCACTCGACGAGTAAATACGAAAAACGTAAATTTTTGTGCGACATACAATACGACTACGCGACATATAAATACAAAAAAATTAGTACAAAAAAACATAGTAGAAATTTAGGGGTTTTACACTGGACAAGGTAACTATTATGGACACTACCAAAATAAGCTAAATCAGCGACGACATTAGCGACGAAAGCAAGAAACGTCGCCAATATTTTGCATATTAGCGATGTTACAGAAAATCTTCGCAAGACGTCACTGTTTGCGACGTCAAGCAACATTTTGCGACTACCTTAATTGTATGAAAACAAGAAGTCGCAGAGTAGTCGGTAAACGTCGGTAAAATATTAAAAATAACGGCATTTAGCGACTCATGTCTCATTATATGTCGCAATATATTATACAATAGCGACATTTAGCGACGTCCCCCTTCTTTGTCGCTAAATTATTTGATAATAGGGTTCTGGGCGCTGTTCGAGTTTTCATTTTTCTCCAAAAAATTTCTTTGCCACCCCTTCATCTCCCTCGACCACTTCGTCTAGGAGTGTTACGACCCGCTCTCGAATAATCGGACACGAGTCGGACACGCCCAGCCTTCGTCATTAGACACAACGAAGTAAGCTGTACCAAGCTAGGAAAATCTAACCAGATAAACATGAATGTGCACAATCACAGCATCTATAAAATATTCCCAGAAAGATCACCATAATCCACAAATCCATATAACATAAAGGTACCAGAGTCATCAGGAATAAAATATACTATGAACTCTAAAAACAATATCTAGGAGTAAAGCTAAACAGTCTAAACCTGAAGCCTCTAGCTAAGTCATATCTCCATCCTGCTCAGCTAATGTCCCGGGCCCTGGCCCATATGGTAGAATAATATCCTGCAAGTACACCTGCAACATATCCAGTTAGGAGCGGAGCTAAGTATATCCAAGAAAATGAACATGAACATCATGATATGGAAATGAATACAGAAAAACATGAAATACGAGAAATAAGAACATGAAATAAAACCTAAACATGAAATATACAATGAACCTGACGTGTGCAATATATCGAAATACATCCAGAGTGTGTGATCGGCTTGGGTAGTGTCACTCTCCGTTCCCAGAATACATATTTTAAATACATGTACTGCTGGAATATATTTATTTAGTATTTATCATGTATTGTTCTGTATTTAAATTCCTTTAATTTCTTGCTAATTAATTTTTCTGTATTTTACTTTCAGTATTTTAATTTCTGCTTTGCTTTTGAGTTCGGCCCGAGTTGGTTTATTTTTTGGCCTTGGTTGGTTCAACAAACCCAGCTTCCCACCTACCACCACCCCTTCATTTAAAGCCCCCTTTCACTTTCTCTCTCTTCATTACTTCACCATTACTCTTCTTCTTCTTCCGTATAAACTCTCTCCCCACCTACCTAGCTGCATAGGCAAGTGCCAACTTGCTTCTTGATGGATCTCTATTTTTGTTGTTCCATTATCTTCCTCTCAAGATTCTTAAATACTTTAGTACTTAGTATTTTCAATTTTTATGGCTCATTTCATGTTGATCTAAGTTTAATGTATTTTCAGATTTCTTAGGATTTGATCTAGTAACTTTGTTATTTCTCAAGTTTTGATGGTTCCATATTGTAGAAAATTTTGTTCTACCCTATTTTGACCTATGGAAATCCAGATTTGGACTTAGAATGAAGGATTTAGGGAGCTTGGTAGCAATGACTCCCATGGTTCTATTCTCGGAAAAGTGGAGAAGAAGAACAGTGCTTGACCGCATGAGTTTTCATACGGCAAGTCTTCCGTGGCCGCATTTTATTCCCCAGCCGCATGGCGCTTTCAGGCCGCATGAACCATTTTCGAGCCGCATGAACACATGATCTCTCAGCCGCATAAGGCTTTGTTAAATCTGGTCGCATGAAACTTTCCGTTCCTGGCTGCATGACTTGTTAGTTTCTTAGCCGCATGTATTCGTCCAGCCACATGTACTCATCCAGCCGTATATGCATTCAGTCCATTCCAGTCGCATAAAGCTCAGCTTCCCAGCCGTATGGCCGCATGACATCTCAGCCGCATAGGCTCGGTGATTCCCAGCCGCATGTGACTTTCATATTTAGCCGCATGTGACTTCCATATCCCGAGCCGCATATGCATATTCTCAGCCGCATATGCTTTATTATTTCAGCCGCATGTGATTTACCATCTCCAACCGCATAAGCAGCCTGGCCGTCTGGGCAATCCTGACCGTATAGCACTTTTCCAGCCGTATGGCTTTAGCATCCGCAGCCGCAGCTGCAGTCGCAGCTGCATATACTTCTGTTTGCCGCTAGCCGTATAAGATTGTTCTCCTTGTCGCAGTTCAGTCGCATAGACTAAATTATCTTGAGCCGCATGAACCAATAATTTCCTGGCCGTATGAACTCTGGCCCTAATGCCTTTTTGGCAGACTCTTGTCCCGAATTGACATTGATTGATTGTCTTGGCATTTATTAACATTATTTGTTATCTTGACATTAATTAACATTGATTGATATCTTGATTAAATAATTGATCATGCGTTCCTAATTGGAACTAAGAGACTGGCTAGTCGTCTTATTGAATTGAATGAATCAGATACGTTCATTTTAACTGTGAACTATTGTAATCGACTGGCTGATCCCGAACATTGGCATACAGGCACATGCAGGCTACAATTTATTTATTTATTTTACAAAAGCGGCATGTGTACTTTATGGTCAAGGCATAATTATCCCGTGGATAGTTTTGATTGTTGCATTACGCGCGCACGGGTATCGTTGTAGAGTTGTGCTTGTCGTGCTTGTACGAAAGTACTCATTTTGAATGACCATGATCCACGGCATAGGATTTCACTTAAAATAGAGGCTACTAAGTTAAATAAAATAATGATTGCATGGATAGAATAGATTTCCAAGTTCTTATATGGCAGCCCTCTTTGGGACTATTAGTGCCCGATAGGCCGGCTGGTTCCCACAGATACTGTAAATCTGCCACACGGACAGGAAGCAGTATCTGCTTATATTATTTATTGTATATTTTATATTGATGACGGGCGTCCCGCTGGGACTCATCTAATTCATGATTGGCGCAATTGATTGATTGGATAGACTAGCCTTGCTGGCACATAGTAAGAACTGAGGAATCTTTATTGCATAATTCCAGGATAACTTGGAACTCACCATAGCCAACCGTAGTAGTTGCATGGCCGTTTAAGTTGACTTGTTTGTGTACTGTATCTACTCTGTTAACTAGCTGAGATGATCAGAATGTCAGGACATGATGGGCCAACTTCTGTCCTTGTTTGGTTGGGAGGTTGGATCGAAGTGTGGTGATGTTATGTGAATCCTAGTAGCTAGCAGAGGTCTATTATCATATTCTCTTATTACTGATTTTAATTCCTTGTATCGTGCTCCCTTGCGGTACTTGCTATTAGAGGTCTAACCTCTCTGGTTTTGCATGGCCAGATTTAGAGCCGGTCCCCGAGGACTCAGCTTACTTCTACCTCCAAGATGGTCAACACTAGAGGAATGATCGCAGGAGGACTCGAGTGGGTTCCTTACTTTCCCTTTCGTTTGTTATTTACTTTATATTTGCCGTTTGGCACCGACATGTTAGTCGGATCGTCTTGTACTTACTTTTACATAATTATAACTAAGTCAGGCTGCAGCTGATAACAATTGTGTATAGTTTGCTACATTATCTGGCTATGTTTTGTAAAGCCAGATATTAAGAAAATTTTGACTGAGCGTTTGGGACGCCTTACTATTTTATCTTACATGTTCTCTATTACTGTTTCTTGTTTGAATGATTGAGATAATAGATATGAAACGACCATAGCGAGACTTTCATGTAGTATGCACCCCCTCGTCTTTTAGACATCATTGATCGTATTATACGATATTCCCCTACCCGTAATACGTAGCTGGCTGAGTCATTCCCCCGCTCTCTAGTATTCTGGTTTTGGGGCGTGACAAGGTTTTAGTGGTGGCCCATGCAGGTCTATTTCAGACTTGTGGGGTATTTTATTTATAGGATGTCTCAATCACACATGTTTCCCCTTGATCTCATGATTCGTTACTCTCGATTCTAGCTTGACAGTCCGGTCGTTTGATTGCTCTCTTGTCCCTTTTCTCAGGGGCATTTCATCTGCATCCGTTAGTACTGGACAGAAACAATAAGGGCAACATGGACAACTTGACCATATTGGTCAGAAACAAGGACCAGTACTATCTCAAGAGACTATCCAAGAAGAAATGATAGTGGAACCAGTAGCTGGACCGCAGTATCCGGAGGTTCCAACTCTGCCTATAGTTCCACCGACCCCTATGGAAGTGGACACACCGGCCCTTCTGGAGATCATGAGAGGGATGATGGCCACTCAGCAACATCAGATGTTAGCCCAGCAGCGTATGCACGCTCAGTTGTAAGAGCAGAATGTACTACTCAACCAAAGATTACAGACGGCTTTAGAAAGAGGGGCGAGGACAGATTCAGGAGCATCAACCAGATTTTGCAAGTACAACCCCCGTCGTTTCGAGGGCACGGAAGATGCCATCTCAGCAGATGCATGGCTTAAGGATATTGAGGCTATTTTGACAGCTGCTAAAGTGCCGGCAGAAGAACGTATGGATCAAATAAAGTTGTTACTTCAGGATCTCGCACGTGATTGGTGGGAATCAGAGAAAGTAGGCATCAGACGTCCTGTTGCTTGGAACGATTTTACTGCAAGATTCAAGACCAAGTACTATGGTGTTGTGGTACAATTTGAGCTACAACAGACGTTTATCAACCTCAAGTAGGCCGACAAGACAGTAGATGCTTATGCAGCGGAGTTCTGCAGATTGAGTAGGTTCGCCCCAGAGATGGTAGCAACAGAGAGCCAGAGAGCTATGAGATTTCAGCAAGGGTTTCATCTTGAGCTCTTGCAATTGACAGAGAGGCACAATTACCAGACTTTTAATGAGGTATTGACGGCAACCCGAAGGCATGAGATCACTATTCAGAGGCTTGCAGCAAGGACTGGATGTCAGAAGAGATCTCACAGTCAGATTGAATGAGGAGGAAGAGTAGCGCCCCGAACAATAGCACCGTCCCTTGGTATTCGCATTCACGATGTGGCAATACGAGGGCCAGCACCACCACCAAGGCAGCAGCAACAGCATCAGAGGAAGAACCAGCAACCCCCAGCGGGCTGCACTTATTGCAGGAAGGTAGGGCACACTAGGGATGTGTGTCAGACATTGAACGGACTGTGTTTGATATGTAGAAATCCAGATCATCGGGTTACCACCTGTCCCATAAATTCGAGGTCAGGAGGACCAGTACAGCAATTTTCTGCTCTGCCAGCACCAGGGGCAGGCCAGTATCGAGGACCAGCGGTGACAGTGAGACCGTTGGCACAGCGCCCGTTCATGACACAGGCTCGGATGTTTCGGCAGCAGGGACCGCCGATGCAACACCAGCATAGACCACCCCAGCATCATCAAGGCACGGGTCAGCAGCAGCACCAGGCTAGGCCGCAATATGGGAACCAACAAGGAGGTCGAAGGCAGGCATTCACTCTGTCCTTAGAAGAGGCATTGGCATCGGAAGATGTTGTGGCAGGTAACATTCTCATCGCCTCATATCCCGCAGTAGCATTGTTTGATTTGGGAGCATCACACTCATTTATATCTGCATAATTTATGACACGACTAGGAATGGAGTTCGAGGCATTACCGGAGAGGTTGAATATACTCACTGGTAATGGGCTCGTAGGAGTTAGTAGAGTTATTCTAGCATGTAGCGTTGTAGTTTGCGGGCATTCCTTACCCGCCCGGTTGATAGAATTTTCTGTTGGAAATTTTGACGTTATCTTAGGCATGGATTGGCTGAAAGATAGTCACGCGACAATAGATTGTCGTAGAGGGAGTGTATCTTTTGACGTTCCAGGCATGAAGAGGTTCACCTTATTCAGATCAGTGGCAACTCAACAACAACAGGGAGTAGTAACGGCAATGGAAGAAGTCCTAGTTCCGAAGGTAGTTGAAGAGTTTCTAGATGTATTTCCTGAAGAACTTACAGGTCTACCACCGGTTAGAGATATTGAGTTCAGCATAGAATTGGTACCTGGAACTAAACCGATATCAGATCGAGTTTACAAAATGGCAGATTCGGAGCAGGCCAAGGTATATCAGCACATGGAGGAGTTAAAAGAGAAGCAGTTCATCCAAGCTAGCATATTGTAGGTCCTAAAAATCAAGTTGTATTTATCAAATAAATAGAGGAAATTAAATTGCGCACTTCTCAAATTGACTGCGCAGGAGGAAGATTGCGCTACCATTCAAATACGCAGGCTGAACTGCGCTACCACTCAAGCACGCTACGCTGACGTGGCAATGCCATCATTACCTGACAAAAATCCGATCTTCTGACAGCTGACAGCCCGATAAACGAGGAGTCCTTTCGTTTTTTGTGCAGCACAGCGCTCGAGGACATCTGTATAGCCAGCGCAGTATGACAACTCAACTTCAGCGCAGTTTGATCAAGCCAGAGTCTCAGCGCAGTCTGATGCTAGCACTTTTCAAGTGGCACAATCCATCAAGATAACTGACATTTATTACGTGGCTTACATGCCATCAATTGCTCGCCACGTGGCAACTGCTTGTACACGATCATGCGCATTTCAATCAAACGATGCCATACGTCTAATACAGTTAGCCCACGATCGAGTAACTGCCAGCGTAGTTCGCTGTTTGTGTAGTCTGTTGCTAGCGCAGTTCATCATGCGCAATCCAAAATAACTACAAATTAGTTATTTCTAGAACTCTATAAATAGAGTTTTAAGTCCTTCATTAAGGGGATCAGATCATTATTATCATCAAAGATGAGAAGTTCTTGTCCAAGTGCTGCTGCATTCTTCAGAGGCTATCATCTTTAAAGTTCACATCGTCCAAGGGATAAAGTGATCGTCTTTAGATCAGATTCCTATAGTTGTACTTTCCCAGAATTCAATTGTAATCTTCTTACAAAGTTTGTGAAATAAAAAGACTTTTGTCTTTACAAACAAAATGACGACTCTGCTGGGGACGACTTTCTCCTCCGACGAGGAAGTGACAACTCAATGTGACGTTGTGTCTATCGGAAAGACGCAGAAGACGCTGGTTGTGAAGGTCAACCAGACTGCCTAGGAGGCGATGATCAACTATGGGGCTACTCGTCGTACTATAACCTCTGCCAAGAGCAAGGTCCGTTCAGTATGGACTCCAAAGTCCTCTACGCAATCCTCTGCGCAGTCCTCTGCACAATCATCTGCGCAATATGCTGTCTCTGCTACCAAGGAACCAATAGCAACTGCTGCCTTGTGCAACACACTGCTCTTTCTGTCACAGCACAACCCACTTCCTATGCTACTCTGGCAAAGTGCAAGACTCCTCTCCCCCTGGCGCAGTTGGCGACCTCCTTCCCTCCTGCGCAATCCACTATTCCTGCAACCAGAGTACAACTTAAACATTCTAAAGCCAGGACTCCTGCTGCGCAAACTACAATTTTTGTGGCCAAAAGGCCATCTGTCAAAGCTTCCCAAGCGCAATGAGCCAATGCGCCTATTGCCACTTCAACCTCTGCGCAAGCTGTTCCAGTGCAGTCTAATAGGGATCGTCCTTTGGCTAATCTTCCTTCTTCTCACAGCAAGGGGAAAAACTCTGCTCCTTTTTCCAAGCACCATGTTGCTCCAGCGCAATCCACTGGGGGTAGTCTGTTGACCGTTCCTCCTCCTCCTCAGAACAAAGGAAAAGGCCCGTTGGTCTTTTCTCGAAATTCCTCGTTCCACGACTTGGAAGATAACAGAGGAAAATGCTTTTTAGCCAACCCTTCTTCACAAAACAAGGAAAAATGCCCTTTGGTCTTTTCTCAGGCTTCTTCGGTTTTTACCGTAGAAGATCCATCTGAACGTGCCTCGGCACCAATCAATACAAGAATTCTCTCAAACAAGAGCTCTTCTCTCCCTACCAAAGGGAAATGTACTGAGCAAAGAGGTATTCTGCCTACTCCGGTAGCAGAACTTCAAGATCTTCCAACTCTTCGGATATCCCGCTCAAAATAGGGAAAATTACTGGTATCTCAGACAGAAACCCCTGGGGATGAATTTGCTGATCTACGGACTTATCTCAATAAACCAGCTTCGATGAAACACAAGCAGCCAATGCCAAAGATCAACCTGCATCAGAGGCAAATTTCCAGGATAAAAAATCCTGACACCTATGCTAATGAAGTGAGTACTTCTCTATATACTCATGGGACAAAACATCTGAAGAATCGAAACCATATTTTGAATGTGGTCAAAGAACATATCCCACAGACTTCTTCTCGTCCCGTCATTATTTCTGACCTCCGGAAGCACCTTAAGTAAAAACGAAACAACATCTCAACACCTCAAGTTCAACTACTTGAACATCATTGTAATCACAAGGTTGTCATCAAGTGCTATTGCCAAACAACAAAACGATCTATTTTCGATCGTCTGAATTTTGCAACTTCTGAACCAATGTCAGAAGATGAAGACGAAGTGTTGTATGCTTCCGTCAATATGGCTTCTCAAGACACTGGGGGTAGAAAGTGCTCCAAACACGGCAAGCCTTGCAGGCCCAGCCAACGGTACTTAGATTTACTCCAAGAATCTTCTGAAGGAGTATTTCGACACACCCGATCCCGAAGTCGAGACATAATGGGGCATGGAAATCTTCTCCAAGATCCCTCTGGTCATCTCCCTATTTCTTATTCAGGAGATGATTCCTTCTCTGATTATGATGCATACAGCGAAAGTTCTGAACAGACGGTGTCTTCTAATGTACCTAGAGAAGTGATAGCTTATGTTGTCACTGAAGACCCAGACGCTTCTAGTTCAGCAAATCAAGAACAACGAATAGCTGTACTGGAAGACAAGCTGAAGACCATGGCTGAAATGGTTGCAAGTATGCATTCTATCGTCGTGGCCAAACATACAGTACCACCGACCACACCTGCTACAAACCCTGAGATTATAGCATCGTCGGTACCTGTCAATGCAGGTCTAGGGGTAGTATCTCCTCAAATACCCCTGTACAAGTTCAACCCACACCTAGTCAGTCAGGAGCTGGGGGTAGCACTTATCATGTTGTTCCTCCTCCTGACACTCAGCCTGCTCCTTCTTCATCATTGGAGAATGCTAATGAAGCTGTCAAACTCTTGCGCACTCCATTTGAGGCTTTTAAAGAGAAAGACAATTTACAAAGATTAGGGATCAAACAACCCTATCCGGTTGAATGGAAGGAAGTCCCATTTCCTCCAAAGTACAAGATTCCCACAATTTTACTGTTTGACGACAGCATTTCTCCAAGTTAATTCATTAACCACTTTGAGGTAATGACTGTTCAACTTCAGCCAAATGACACTCTTCTTACCAGGGTATTCGTCGGCTGTTTAGCCGGTGTAGCATACGATTGGTACAGGAGCTTACCTGATGGCTGTATCACCACTTTTTCGGGTTTGAAACAAATTTTCTTAGAGCGATTCTACGAGAGAATCAATGACATGACCATGTCGGCCCTCAACAAGATCAAACAAAGACATAATAAAACCGCTGAGAGTTTTATTGAAAGATTCTGCCGAGAAGCATTAAAGACGCCTCCTGGAACTTCGGCTGCTGTCACTATAGATACCTACAAGGCAAATCTTTTTTCTATCATCAGCATGTGGACGGGGTCAACTCAATTTCAAGACTGGCCATCATTCATTGTCAATGTTAAAGCAGCCGAAGTTAGCGCTGACAAATTCAAGAAGTTAGGCGTACACATGTCTAACCCCGACCGGGATGAACACCCGACAACTAGTAGCGATAATCGCCAGAACAACCGCAAGGGTAAAGAAACTTTGAACATCAATCTGAAGAACAAAGAATCTCTGGCTGTCAACGTAGCTCCACCTACGTCTACTTCTACTCCCTCTGCCCCTCCACCAAGGGAAACTCGTCCGAAAGTAGAATACTCCTTTGACGAGAACGACACCGTGAGCATCTTCGATTGCTTGATCAAAAGCAATAAGCTCCAACTTCCAGACCCAAAAAAGCCTGACGAGGTCGGTAAGACTGATCATCCCAAATATTGTGTTTATCACAAGTTTATTGGTCATCCTACTTGAGCATGTTATGTGCTCAAAGGCAAGATTCAAGAGTTAGTCAATGCTGGTGTTGTCACTCTTCAACAAGATGAGAAGACTGTTACTGCAAACATGGTCTCAGTACAGTTCGGTAACTTCCCTCCACAGATGGTACAGCATGGTGTCATCCCTATTTCCAAGGCCACCCTTGAGATCGAGAATCTCCCTCCTCCACGGAGTGAAGGTCTCGTTTCCCTATCTTTTGATAACGGCGAGATTATGTGGATCCACCCGGACCTTGTTGCAGACTTCGTGGCTCCTTCTAAGCAAAAAGATCGCCCCAAGGGTAGAACAAAGGTCTGTAATATGGTGTCTTTTGACCCCATAGTTGAAGAGAAAATCCTGCTGGGTACCATGTCAGAGAAAGCCTATCTACGGGAATTTCCCGAAACTCAAGAAAACCCTGCTTCTTCTTCTGAGTCCACTCCAGTACAACCTGCTTCTACTGAGGGCATCCTTGCTGTGTCTTCACCGGTTTTAGAACCCATTCCCCCTAAGCCGACAGCAGCCGACAAAGGCAAACAACAAGTCCGCTTTGACAAGCCTTTGAAGAAGTCATACCCTTCTGGACTTGAGAAACCATACAATTTTGATATTTTGGCTCAACTAGCTAATACACCGGCTAGGCTGTCGATCTTTGAACTTTTACGTCTCTCCAAAGAGACTCGAAAAACCCTGAGTGAAGCTCTTATGCAGGCGAAAACCTGTCTAACTTTTCTAAAGAAGCCAGAATCAGAGCCTGTCTTTTGCCTCCACTGTCACAGTGTGTTGGAGTTAATTCCAAACATTACCTTCACACATGATGATATGCTGATGGAAGACAATAGGCATGACCGCCCTCTATACTATTCCGGATACATCGACACGATGAAGGTCGATCGTATTCTGATAGATCCCGAGTCAGCACTCAGTATCATGCCGAGGACAATGCTAGACGCACTAAAGATCCCAGTACATAGTCTTTCTTGAACAATCACCACCATCTTGGGGTTCAACCAGGGAAAAAGTGAGCCTCTGGGCAAGATTCGCCTAAAACTCCAAATAGGCAATCTTCGCACAAAGGTGACCTTCTATATCATAGATAACCATGGTTGCTCTTACAATGCTCTTTTAGGGAGACCATTCCTTCATGAACACAACATTGTTCCTTCAATTCTCCATCAATGTTTTAAGTACGTTGATGACAATGGAGCAGTTTAAAAAGAGGTGGCGGATCTCTACCCTTTTAAAGGTGTCGAAGCATATTGTAATGATGCTCGTATGTATAAAGATGAGTTCATGAAGGTAGTGCTCGCTTTAGATACTGAAGAAGACCAAGAAGCAGGGACCAATGACACCCTCATCATACCTGTTAAAGGGCATGTTTCTCATCCTCAGTCCTCCAAACCACTGGCTATCCACTTGCCAGTCCGAAAGCAACCAACCGATGGTGGTCATGATCAAAGGGAGCTCACCTCTTCTGAGCCACTTGTTATCGACCTACATCGTAACGAGGATAAAAGGCAGCTCACCTCTTCTGAGCCACTTGTTATCGATTTATCTCGTAACAAGGATAAAAGGGAGCTCATCTCCTCTGAGCCACTTGTTATTGACCTTCGTCGTAGCAAGCCGCCTCTACGTTCTTCTTCTTCCCCTCTTGTAATCAATCTGACCAAGCCTGCTAAGGCTAAAGGTCCGGTTGTAAATTCAGATGTACAAATCAATGAAAAAGCATCTCCTTTCCAGTATACTGATGTCATTTATCATACTAAATGCTATTTGGATATGTTAGATAGCTTTCAGTCATTTACGATGGGAGTTGTACAATCTCTTCAAACAGAGGTCTTACTTGAACACCCAGATGATTCATACTTTGTTGTCCCTTCTCGAAAGAGAGACGAGAATCTAATACTTTTTAGTAAAGGGCCAGAACAAAAATTCAGCTATACGGATGATAGCAAAAATAACGATATGGGACGTCTCCAACTTCGTCATTATAGTCAACAATCAAAAGACATCATCCGAAAGATGGGTTACGACTTCAAGAATGGGGTCAAATATGGTAAGGGTAGACGAACTCCTATCCGTACGACCGTGTCGAAAGGAAAATCAGAGATGTACTATAGCAGGACGAAAAGAGGTCTCGGATATGCTTCACCTCCGGTATTATCTTCAGCAGCCTCCGAGTCTGATAGTGAGGAGCGCTCTAACTCTTCTGATTCCAGATCTTGGGATTATGACACCAGTATTGGCCAAGTTCATCGATTGATTGTATCTTCTAACATGGTCTCTACTGAACTTCTAGAAGGTTATGACGAAGATATTGAAGAAAATCCTAAAACAGATCCTTGGGCTGAACGAATGGGCACCCAATGGGAACTCCGATTCGAACAACGAGAACCTCCTATCGAAGATCAATTGGTTCAAATTGATGTAGGAGAAAATGGGTCACCTCGTCCAATATTCATCAACAAGAATCTTCCAGAGGTAGATAGGCAAGAATTAATTCTTCTTATTCGAGAATACATTGATGTCTTTGCTTGGAGTTATGAAGATATGCTAGGTTTAGATCCTAAAGTTGCTACTCATAAACTGAATATTTTGCCTAATGCAAAGCCAGTTAAACAGCAGCAGAGGCCGTTTAAGCCAGAAATGATGGACGTAATTGATGATGAAGTCAAAAAGCTCATAGCTTGTGGCTTTATTCGAGAAGAACAACATCCAGATTGGGTAGCCAACGTTGTCCCAGTCTTGAAGAAAACTGACAAAGTTTGAGTTTGTATTGATTTTCGGGATCTTAATGAAGCCTGTCCAAAAGATGAGTTTTCTCTCCCTATCACAGATGTCATGATCGATAACACTTGTGGGTTCGAAATGATATCATTCATGGACGGATTCTCCGGATACAATCAGATTCGGATGAATCCTGAAGATAAAAAACACATTTCTTTCCGTACTCCTCGCGGAGTCTTCTGCTACACAGTGATGCCATTTGGTCTCAAGAATGCTGGTACAACTGACCAACGAGCTATGAGTACCATCTTTCAAGACATCTGTGCAAGACTGTCGAATGCTATGTCGACAATATTGCTGTCAAGAGCCGTCTAAAGGAAGATCACATCCAATATTTAAGAACTATCTTCAATCTAATGCGCCAACATCAGCTGAAAATGAATCCCACCAAGTCATTCTTGGGTGTCTCTAGTGGTAAATTTCTCGGCTTCGTCATTACCTCTAAGGGTATACACGTGGATCCCGAGAAGATCAAAGCCATTCAAGAGATGCGTCCTCCATGCAACCTAAAAGAGCTACGAGGATTCCAAGGTCGACTTGCGTACATCAGGAGATTTATTTCAAATCTGTCTGGACGCTGCAGACCATTCACCCAGTTAATGAAGAAGGGTGTATCTTTCATTTGGACTGAAGAATATCAACGAGCATTTGACGACATAAAACAATATCTCATGAACCCACCAGTCTTGGTGCCACCAATCTCTGGCATACCATTCTTAATGTATGTCCGTGCTATGGTTCATTCATTGGGTGCTTTACTTGCCCAGAAGAACAAAGAAGGCCATGAACAAGCCATCTACTATCTTAGTCGTACTATGATTGGTGCTGAACACCGTTATAGTTCGGTTGAGAAAGAATGCTTAGCTCTTATGTTCGCTGTTCAAAAGATAAGGCATTACATCATTGGACAAACTATTCATGTCTTATCCCGAGTTAATCCTCTTCGGGTACTGATGAAGAAGCCAAGTACACTCAATTCTTGACTGGCTACATGGGCCATTCTGCTAGTCCAATATGACAAGGTTTATGTTCTACAAAAATCTGTTAAGGGTCAAGCACTGGCAGAATTTTTAGCGGCTCATCCTATTCCAGAAACATCTAAACTTTACGATGAAATTCCAGACGAGACATTATAATCAAATATGATCTCTGAAGAATTTCCTACTTGACGTCTATTCTTTGACGGAGCATCCAGGATCGGGCCGAATGGTGCCATTGTCGCAGGAGTTGGGGTTGTTCTTATTTCTCCAGACATGTCAACTATTCAAAGAGCCTATTCCCTAGATGAACCCTGCTCCAACAACGTAGCAGAATACAATGCTCTACTCATTGGCCTTCAATTAGCTAAACAACTAGACGTCGAATATCTTGAAGTCTATGGCTACTCTAAGCTGGTTGTTAACCAGGTTAAAGGAACCTATGAAGTTCGTTATCAAGATCTAGTGCCTTATCATGAAGCTGCGACTTACATGGCTACATCGTTCAAGGCTTTCTTCATCGAATATGTCCGCCGAGCTTGCAATAGTGAGACAGATGCTTTAGCCAATCTCGTGGCAGTCTTAGCCATACCTGTTAAAAGACAACAGGTGGTGGTTGTCTCTAATCGGGAGTTGTTTTGCATCGAAAACAATCGCAATATTGAGTTCAGTAATTTTACGGAGGCCAATGTTATCAGTGAAGATTGGAGAACTCCCTTCATCGACTTCGTGGTCCATGATATACTTCCGGAAGATCCCAAGGAGGTGACGAGTATTCGTCAACGGTCTCTGCGATTCTACTACAATCAGATTACTAAGACTCTCTACCGACAAACTTATGACGGTCTTCTTTTACGCTGTCTTGCTGGTGATAAAGCAAAGCAAGTATTACGTGAAGCTCACGATGGTATCTGTGGAGCACATCAACCTGGCCCTAAACTACAAGACCGTATCCGACGCATGGGTTACTACTTCCCCTCTATGATATCGGATGCCATCGAACATACAAGGAAATGTCGAGCTTGTCAAATCCATGCAGATTTCCTCCATCAGCCGTCGGAATTTTTGCATCCAACTGCTGCTTCATGGCCTTTTAAAGCTTGGGGTATGGATATTATAGGTCCTATCAATCCTTCTTCTTCTAAAGGACATCGGTTCATACTAGCCATAACGGATTATTTCTCCAAGTGGGCCGAAGCTATACCTCTGGCTGAAGTTAAGACCAGTAGCATCATCAACTTTGTCAAACACCATATCATCTATAGATTTGGTATACCTCGAAGGATCATTCACGATAATGGACCACAGTTCATCATCCAGAAGTTTACCAGGTTTTGTGACGATCATCGGATTGACAATGTAGCTTCGACAGCTTATAATCCTGCTACTATTGGTTTAGCTGAAGCATTTAACAAGACTATTATCAAACTCCTTAAGAAGTTTGTATCTACTAACAAACGGAATTGGAGTGAGAAACTTGGAGAATGTCTATGGCCTACCGCACTACGGTCCGTAACCCTACAGGCTGTACACCTTTTTCTCTTGTATATGGTTGTAAAGCAGTTCTACCTTTGGAACTTCATATCCCATCCCTGCGGATTGCCATTGCCAACGAGCTCACTACAGAGAACAATGACCTCCTTCAACTTCAAGAATTAAAAGTGCTCGACGAGAAACGGTTATTGGCTCAACAACATATTGAGTTATATCAAGCCAGAATCTCAAAAGCTTTTAATCGTAAAGTTAAGGTCAGAGCTTTTCAGAAAGGAGAACTGGTTTTAACCGTCAGACGTCCTATGACCATGACTCATATGATCAAAGACAAATTCGACGCGAAGTGGGAAGGTCCATATATTGTGAGCAAAGTCTTCTCAAATGGAGCCTATCAACTTACAGAATTGGACGGTCGAGTTGCAATGATGCCTATCAATGGCAAATTCCTTAAAAAGTACTATATATGAATGTAAAAAGAATTTCTTGTAAATACGACAAAACAGTTCATAAATAAAATGTTATTTTATTTTATCATAACTGGTGTTACAAGATATCATGGACGAGAATCGCTATCGTCCTTCTTGAAGACAGGACGAGGACCACTACCGTCCTTTTCAAAAATGTAATCGGCAAAAGAGCCGAGAACATCCTTGCTTGAACCAAGCAAAAATTTGCAAGCGTCCATCCTCATGGTTTCCTCCTCGTCCGTCGTCCCTGGTTCAAGTAGGAAGTCCAAGATATCCCTTGGTGGCTTGGGTGCAGACAAACCTTCGCCCGCCTCTGTCTGCTTGGACTGGGTCATCTCGACTGGACGTTCTTCAGTAACTGTTTTAACCTTCGGGGCAATCTCAGCCTTCTTCGATGCATCTTCAGACGACATTTTCTTGTTAAAAGTGAAAGTGATCATTCCATCTAAATTTTTGTTCTACTTATAGGCAGAGATTCTTGAAACAACGAAGCGACGCGTTCTTCGCAACATTCATTACATTCATTCGACGGTTCACCCGTTCATTCCATTCATTTGACGGTTCGCCCGTTCATTACCTTCATTCGACTGTTCGCCCGTTCATTACCTTCATTCGACGGTTTGCCCGTTCATTACCTTCATTCGACGGTTCGCCCATTCATTACCGTTCATTCCATCTATTTGACGGTTCATCCGTTCATTCCATCCATTCGACGGTTCACCCGTTCATTCCATACATCTGACGGTTCACCCGTTCATTCAATTCATCTGACGGTTCATCCGTTCATTCCAACGATTTATTTCGTTCATACATTTTGACGATTCATCCGTTCATTCATATCAGCAACTTGTCACGTATTTATTTCTGATTAAGTTGTCTACCGAAATAATGAAATTCAACGAATTATATTCTGCCATGTTTATATTACCTCTGAGCAGATATAATAAATATAATTATTTTCTAAATCAAGAAATATATCATGTCCTGAACCTCTGAATATATTTTCCATCGCTATTATTTATATCCTTAATGGGATATGCAAAAAAATAATAGAGCCACAAAAATAATGTCTTTTCATTAATCAAAATAAAAAGGCATTACAAAAAGACATATCATAAAAGGGAAAATACAAAAATTTCCTTATTCAGCTGGAGGGGTCATCAAGCTCGCTATCTGCTGCTTCAATGCTTGAAGTCGTCCTTCACGCGAATCCAACACCCGTCGTCTAGCTTCCGCCATTCCAGATTCATCATCAAAGGATGGCAAAGTCACTAGGCGGCAAGCGATTTCATCTTGATGGGAAGTGACAAACTCATTCTTCTCGTGGGTTAGAATGTCAAGTTGCTGAACGGCAGCTTCATGCTGTGTCGTTTCTTCCTCAAGAGCAAGCTGAACAATTTTTAACTCTTCATGAAGACGAGAAAACTCTGCTTTCAGCTCAGCAACCTTCCTTTCTTTTTCCCCAGCAGCAGATGCTAATGTCTCCATCCAGGAATCATACTCTGAAGCCTTTGTAGCATAAGTGTCCAGAAAAGTCTGGAAAGCAGCTTTTGTGACTTTAGCTTCGCGAGTCATCCGTTCAAACTCAGCATTTACTAGGGACTCTACTTCCTCCCGATTAAGATCGTTGTAGATCTTAATTGATGCTTCCAGTTCATCCAATATGTGTTCAAGATAGGCAGCTTGACCTTCATCGCCTTGACTCCGGATAGCACCTATCAGATAAGTAGTTTGGGTTCTAATGATGATGAAACCAACATTCTCTCTTTCCATTACCCTTTCTACTGAGGGTCCTAAGGAAGTGAAGAAGAGGTTGGTGAAGGAACCAATTATAAATCTGTTAGTAGCTGCTGTGCCAGGTATAGCAACTACTCCTGTGGAAGTTGAAGCAGCAGGTGCTTGTACAGATGGACGTTCAGCTTCTTGAACATGAATTGAGGTCTCTCTAGACAAGGGAGCCATGGTGGAGCTAGTGGCCCCTCCCAGATGTTCCTCTACGAAATCAAAAAAACACTATCAGTTTGCTGCCATTAGTGACTATCAAAAAAGGATCAAAAATAAGGGCAAGCTTACCATTGCTGGGTCTAGCGACAAGTTTGTCGTCTGTTGACATAGGTTGCAGCCTAGCAGAGGTAGCTTCAGACATTACTGCCTGACTACTTTCTGGTTCGGAGCCGCCTGAAAAATGTCGACTGCTGCTAGCTATTGCTGTTGTTGGCACTATATCAGTGCATACTGGAGGGATTGGAAAAGATTGAATTTCTGCATAAATGAAAGATAAGATGTCAGTTATTTAATCTATAAAAGAAGATTATCAATATCAGCCAATACCTCTTGGATCCGTGACAGTAGCTTCCTCCGGTGCTATGTCATCAACAACATTCTTTTCTTGGGATGCATGAGCATCAGCATCCTCTTCCGGATTTGGAGTATCATCAACAGTCTTTGCTGATGTTTCTTCATCATCCTTCGCACCTTCTTATCGGGCTTCCTCGCTATCACTTGCGGCGACCGGATCTATGTCATCATGAAAACCGAAGTCACAGCCATCTAGAGCCTCAATCATTAATTTGTCTTCTTCAGCACGAAGTGATCTTGGAGAAGCTGGAAGATGGGCAGTTTTTGGTACAAGTGTAGGAGATCGCAATATGTCGAGAGATGTTTCTGACTCGTTGATTGGAATCAGAGTTGCAGTCGCTTCTCTTATTTTTACAGCTTCATCCTCTGTCTCCGCGATCTCCTCTCTTGTCTCTACACCCTCGTCCCTCTTCTCTACACTAGAAGATTCCTGTCTGGGCTCAGTGGCAGGTGTAGGATACGACATCATAATTCCGGCGACCGCACTTGTCAGGACCGATGCCAGGATAGGTCTTGGAGGAGTGACTACTTTCTTTCTTCTGAAGACTATTTTCTTTCTGTGTAGAGGTCTCTCCGGGCTCTCTATGTCTATAGCATATTCTTGTCTTTGAATGGAGGTCGGGGTCGTCGCCTCTTCTTTCTGAAGTGACTCAGCATGTTGCCGAGATTGCGACCGGGTAGTGACCCTTTCCGATGATTCTAAAACAAGCTTCTTCTTAGAGATTGGAGAAGAAGGTTCTTCGGGCTTCCTCTTCTTCTCCTTGTCTGGAGATCTTATAACTTTTAGGGAGACGCACAACGGCTCGTAAACTTCTTCAGGAAAGTTAGCTTCCCTCGAAGCTTCTAACGGTGCATCGGCCGGCTCATTCTCGTCATCATTACCAGGAAGCACCAGAACAGGTGCTCCTTTCTTAAATCGAGTCGCAGTTGCGAAACTGTCTGCCAGATTGAAGTTTTCAGCAAAAGTGTTTGCTGATGTATAGAAGATCGAGTACGTATACAGCATACGAGGACTTCGATCATTTCTGGACGGCATCGAAAACGTCGTCCTGGTATCCCGAGCATTGTAGTATGTCCAAGCCCGGGCTCTATCAATTAAAAACCCTTTTCCTTGTAGGCATGTGATAGCATTACCTACATGGAACTGATCATAACCGAATTGGCGCACAAAACGGCTGGAAAGATAAGGCTCGAGGTAGCATTCATCCTCGAACCGATATACCAGGTGGGACGGCCGGATTGTCCTCAGCCAATCAAAAGCTGTGTGGCCGAAAGGCTGCATCCTTCCGGAGTCCATAAGATTTATAGACATATGCTCATAACCGATCGGAGGGGTAACGCAGTAGAAGCTCCATCCTCTTTCGAGATTCAGTGTGCGTCGGCAATCTCTCAAAGTGGTATAAATCTACTTGCATCCAGAAAATCTTTTCAAAAAGCTGCCACCCACTGCCCCCATATTCAGATTCATTAGTGAAGGATGGTGTAAAAGCAGCCATCCGAACAAGTATGTGTATGGCAGTTCCAGCCGGGGGAAGTGTCCTTTCTCGCCTTTTCCTTTAATTATTGAATCGACGAAGAGGCGAAGGCCGGCGTTCACTCTGCATGTCATTGCTGACAGCAGATCCATCCGGTAGCCGAAGACCAGACGGACGGCAGCAAAAAGTATACCGCGGTGGAAGCGGTCGACTGCACTGGCCCCAGGGATGACGTATCGTCGGAGCCAGTAAGTGAGGAAACCCGCCAACTGGGCCTCCTTCGACATAGGCCTATAGCCCATCCTCATGTAACTCTCAATTATGTCATCTTTCTTAAGAGGGGGATATTGAAGATCATCCTCGATTTTGATATCCATATCTCCATGTGTCTCCATTAGCCCTATCACTTCACTATTGCTGAGTGGTCGAAAAAAGTTAGGATTGCAGTTTTCGTGCTCCTTGGTCTTCTTCTCAATGATGTGGTTGAGAAAGAGATATGGCAA
The DNA here is from genome assembly GCA_029216955.1 of Iris pallida. Classification (NCBI taxonomy): domain Eukaryota; kingdom Viridiplantae; phylum Streptophyta; class Magnoliopsida; order Asparagales; family Iridaceae; genus Iris; species Iris pallida. Next base: position 13,352,767 of record JANAVB010007200.1, on the reverse strand, counting down.
CCATTTAGTGGAGTAGCGGGTGCCAGATGTGCCACTCCTGTAATATAGAGAGCAAATCTTGTAGTGGAAGAGGAGTTCTTCAAAGACAGATTCCATATCAGCATTCTCCTCACGCAGTTTGTCCAATTCATAGTTTGTTGGGACAAACTCTTCATAGGGGATATCCCCCATTGGCAGGCTGGAGATGTACTTCATCTCGTGCAAAGCTAACCCGATCTCTCCACAGGGCGTCATGAACGTCCCGGTTCTATAGTTGTATCTCTCGGCTAATGCGAGGAATAGATGAAGATTGGGGGAAAAGCCATAAATAGTGGCATACAATGCTTGGTATAGATTAATCTCCTTAAGCCGCTCTTCAAATTGGACCAATATCCAATTGGCTATACAAATCCATCTCTTGTTATCCGGATTCACGAGGCCTGTCAGCCGCAACTCCTGATCCGGATACCTTCCTTCTACCTTCGTAAACTCATTTGCAAATATCGGAGTTCTCACTGGTAGCAGCAACGAAGAATCTTCTGGCAGGATACAGCCGGGCTTTAGTCCTCTAAGCAAGGAGCTACGGCGCTCAGAGGAACTGTAGAATATATTCTTGTTGTCAGACCCCTTCTTGACACAGATGTTCCTTGTTCGGGCTTGCTGAAGAGGAGTTATATCCCATTCCATTCTTCTCGGATAGCTTGTAAAAGGATATCGAGATAGAGGAAGGCATCTAGAAATCTCTGGCAGAAGGATTATCTTCTCGCCCCTCTGGATAAGTCTCTGTTCCATTCGAGGTCTTGGCTGAGAGTTCTTGTCAAAGGCCTCACCCAACAAGAACAACGGCTTCTTATGAGTAACTGTGTCACCAGTCTGAAGAGGCTGCCCGTTCATCAGACACAGCAAAGTCTCATTATCCTGTGCAATCAATACGGCTTGCCGAAATGACGGCAAGGCATACTGAGGGAATGTCACATGAGATAGATCTTCTTTATAATCAGGTTCAGCCAAGGATCCTACAAAGAACTCATAATTGGGATCTTTCCTGAGGTTAACTGCATCAAATAAAGAAAACAAAGATCAGTACATACAAAAGCAAAATTCTACAAAAGATTATCAATTTGCGCAAATTATCAGATTGCGCCAACACAGTCAGCTTGCAAAAATTGTCAGATTGTGCCAACACAGTCAGCTTGCGCAGATTGTCAAATTATGCTAGCACAGTCAGCTTACGCAAGTTATCAGTTTGCGCTAACAATACTTGCGCAAGATATTAGTTTGCGCTGGCATAACTGACTTGCGCAAAACGATGGATTGCGCCGAATATTTTGTCAGCACTTTCCATCCGATTGTGCAAGAGTATAGTTTTCATAAAAATGAAAACTATTATGAATGCAACCGAAACCCTAAACAGGGTGGCGCAAATACCATCAATCTCTAAAAAGAGAGAGGTATGAAGGTCTAAAAATATCAAGAACCCTAAAAAGGGTTTCGATCTTCGTTCGTCATTTTACCTTGCAATGCTGGATGACCTATTTCATGACAAAAAATTCGAGGCACAACCCGAGTCGAAGGCTCGGCGGGGGCCTTGCCCTTCTCAGTGGCTGTACGCTTGGGAGCCATCGCTATCGTCGACGGAAAGGAGAAGAAGTAGTCGGAGAAGGAACGGAAGCTTTTGTCTCTTGAACAGTCAAAAAACAAGTAAAGGATGAAAGAAAGAAAAAAGAAACTATTTATAGTTTATCAAGTGTAACGGCTACCTCCGATTGCGCCACAAAAGTCGGAGCTAATTCCTCCAAAAGCAGTCAAAGCGCAACTTGCGCAACTTAATTTTAAATTCAAAATTTAAAGTATTTCGAAACTTTGAATATTTTCAAATTTTGAAAACTTTGAAGGGGGACTTTTAGGTCCTAAAAATCAAGTTGTATTTATCAAATAAACAGAGAAAATTAAATTGCGCACTCCTCAAATGGACTGCACAGGAGGCAGATTGCGCTACCATTCAAACGTGCAGGCTGAACTGCGCTACTACTCAAGCACGCTACGCTGACGTGGCAATGCCATCATTACCTGACAAAAATCTGATCTTCTGACAGCTGACAACTCGATAAACGAGGAGTCCTTTCGATTCTTGTGTAGCACTGCGCTCGAGGACAGCTGTACAGTCAGCGCAGTATGACAGCTCAACTTCAGCGCAGTTTGACCAAGCCCGAATCTCAGCGCAATCTGATGCTAGCACTTTTCAAGTGGCACAATCCATCAAGATAACTGACATTTATTACGTGGCTTACATGCCATCAATAGCTCGCCACGTGGCAACTGCTTGTACACGACCATGCGCATTTCAATCAAACAATGCCATACGTCTAATACAATTAGCCCACGATCGAGTAACTGCCAGTACAGTTTGCTGTTTGCACAGTCTGTTACTAGCGCAGTTCATCATGTGCAATCCAGAATAACTACAAATTAGTTATTTCTAGAACTCTATAAATAGAGTTTCAAGTCTTTCATTAAGGGGATTAGATCATTATTATCATCAGAGATCAGAAGTTCTTGTCTAAGTGCTGCTGCATTCTTCAGAGGCTATCGTCTTCAAAGTTCACATCATCCAAGGGATAAATCGATCGTCTTCAGATCAGATTTCTATAGTTGTACTTTCCTAGAATTTAATTGTAATCTTCTTACAAAGTTTATGAAATAAAAAGACTTTTGTTTTTGTAAACACATATCACCATGGGCAGCATCAGTGGTACTTATAGGAAAGAAGGATGGGTCATCCAGATTGTGTATTGACTACAGGAAGCTCAACGCGGCACCAGTAAAGAACAAGTACCCACTACCAAGTATCGACGACTTGTTTGATCAGTTGAGCAGAGCTAGAGTTTTCTCCAAGATAGATCTTCGTTCAGGATATCATCAAGTGAGGATTCGGAAGGAGGATACTCCCAAGACAGCATTCAGGTCAAAGTATGGACATTATAAATTCTTGGTAATACCGTTTGGTTTGACCAATGCTCCAGCAATATTTATGGACTTGATGAACCGCATCTTTATGCCATACTTAGACCAATTTGTCGTTGTGTTCCTCGACGACATTCTTGTATACTCAGCTAGTGAAGAAGAGCTTGAAGATCACCTCAGAAAAGTGTTACAGGTTCTGAGAGAGAACCAGTTGTATGCCAAGCTCAGCAAGTGTGAGTTTTGGACGGATCATATTTCATTTTTGGGTCACATCATATCAGGAATTGGAGTAGCAGTAGATCCCAAGAAAGTAGAAGCAGTAGAGAGTTGGCCAGTACCCAAGACCGTAGCTGAAGTACGAAGTTTCTTGGGATTGGCGGGTTATTACAGAAGGCTCGTATCAGACTTTGCGAGACTTTCAGCACCCATGACCCGCTTGACACGGAAGGATGTACCATTCGTCTGGTCGACAGAATGCCAGACATCATTTGAGACTTTGAAGCAGAAGTTGCTATCAGCACATATTCTTACATTGCCAGTTGGACCCCGAGGTTTTACTGTATATTGTGATGCGTCAGGTAAAGGACTTGGGTGCGTCCTCATGCAACATAGGAAGGTGATAGTGTATGCATCTAGGCAACTTCGGGACCACGAAAAAAAATTATCCAACCCATGACTTGGAGTTGGCGGCAGTAGTATTCGCTTTGAAGCTATGGAGGCATTAATTATATGGTGATCGAGTGGACATGTACACAAACCACAAAAGTCTGAAGTACATCTTTACTCAGAAGGAACTGAACATGAGGCATAGAAGATGGTTGGAGTTGATCAAGGATTATGACGTGGAGCTTCAGGATCATCCAGGCAAGGCTAATGTGGTAGCAGATGCTCTCAGTAGGAGAGAATACACATTTATGCTAACCACGCAGAAGCATATTTTAGAAGACCTTCAGGAGATGGGCATCGAAGTTATACTTTCTAGTGATGTAGGAATTCTGGCAAGCCTACAAGTTCAATCCGACTTGGTAGACAGGATCAAGGCAGCTCAGGCACAGGACCCAATGATTCAGAAGCTCAGGACAGAATGTGAGTCAGGACTCAGAAAGGAGATACAAATCCATGAAGATGGTACACTTAGGTTTGGATCACGTCTATGTATGCCTAGTGGAGATATCAGACAGGAGGTTATGACAGAAGCTCACAGCTCTCAGTATTCTATACACCCTGGAGGGACTAAGATTTACTAAGACATCAAGCAGCACTTCTGGTGGAACGGAATGAAGAGGAAGATAGCTAGATTTGTTTTCTGTTGCTTGGTATGTCAGCAAGTGAAGGCAGAGCATCAGAGGCCAGCTGGATTATTGCAACCGCTTTCTATTCCAGAATAGAAGTGGAAACACGTAACAATAGACTTTGTGACCGGTTTACCGAGATTGCCAAGTGATAAAGATGCTATTTGGGTGATAGTAGGTCGGCTTACAAAGGTGGCAAACTTTTTTCCTTTCAGAGTAGGGCAATCTACAAAAAAGTTGGCAGAGTTGTATATGTAGCAAATAGTCAGGCAGCATGGAGTCCCTGTCAGTATTGTGTCAGACAGAGATACCCGTTTTATATCACATTTTTGGAAAAGCTTACATTATATCTGGGTACCAAGTTAAGATTTAATACAGCTTACCATCCACAGACGGACGGGTAATCAGAAAGAACAATTCAGACCTTAGAAGATATGTTACGAGCTTGCACTCTAGATTTTGGAGGATCTTGGGAGAGTCACCTGCACTTAGTCGAGTTTTCGTACAACAACAATTATCAAGCCAGCATCCAGATGGCGCCATTTGAAGCACTATATGGTAAGAATTGTAGGTTGCCACTAGCATGGGATGATATCGGGAAAAGAAAGATGCTAGGCCCAGAACTGATTGTTCAGACTGTTGAAGTGGTTAAGGGAATTAGAGAGCGACTTCGAATGGCACAAGATCGGCATCGTCATTGGGCGGAACAGCATCGTAGGCCGCTAGAATTTTCTGTTGGGCACCACGTATTCTTACGGATCTCACTTACCCGTGGGTCATTAGATTTGGCGTTCGCGGGAAGTTGAGTCCGCGATACGTGGGCCCATTTGTTATCCTTGATAGGATATGCGATGTTGCTTATCGTTTATCCCTTTCACCTTCGTTACGAGAGGTGCATGACATGTTTCATGTATCTCAGTTGCGTAGGTATGTATCGAACCCAAGCCATATCCTCGATCATTCTGAACTGGTTGTTGGTACCAACCTGTCTTACGAGGAATAGCCTGTGTCTATTTTGGACCGAAGAGAGAAGATACTCAAGAACCGAATAATTAGCCTTGTCTGGGTTGCTTGGGGTCATCACTCTTTAGGGGAGTCAACGTGAAAACGTGAGAATGACATCCGATCACGGTATCCGTACCAGTTTGACTCACAAGGTATATTTCTTTCTGTATACCTTGATTGTCTCAACTTTTCATGCTTGTTACCTTATGAGTAGAATAGCTTGAAGTCGTTGATTGTTAAACATGGACATGTAACTTACTTTTAACATTGTAGAATGATTGCTTACTCAAATTTCTTGTACTTAGATTAGTTTAGCTTTGATGTTTCTAACCTGCTTGGAATTGAAATTTCGAGGACGAAATTTTTTCTAAGAAGGGTAGAGATGTCACTCCCCGTTCCCAGAATACGTATTTTAAATACATGTACTGCTGGAATATATTTATTTAGTATTTATCATGTATTATTCTGTATTTAAATTTCTTTAATTTCCTGCTAATTAATTTTTCCGTATTTTACTTTCAGCATTTTAATTTCTGCTTTGCTTTTGAGTTTGGCCCGAGTTGTTTTATTTTCTGGCCTTGGTTGGTTCAACAAACCCAGCTTCCTACCTACCACCACCCCTTCATTTAAAGCCCTTTTTCCCTTTCTTTCTCTTTATTACTTTACCATTACTCTTCTTCTTCCTCATAAACTCTCTCCCACCTACCTAGCCGCATAGGCAAGTGCCAACTTGCTTCTTGATGGATCTCTATTTTTGTTGTTCCATTGTCTTCCTCTCAAGATTCTTAGATACTTTAGTACTTAGCATTTTCAATTTTCATGGCTCATTTCATGTAGATCTAAGTTTAATGTATTTTTGGATTTCTTAGGTTTTGATCTAGTAACTTTGTTATTTCTCAAGTTTTGATGGTTCCATGTTGTAGAGAATTTTGTTCTACCCTATTTTGACATATGAAAATCCAGATTTGGACTTAGAATGAAGGATTTAGGGAGCTTGGTAGCAATGGCTTCCATGGTTCTGTTCTCGAAAAGTGGAGAAGAAGAACAGTGCTTGACCGCATGAGTTTTCATGCGGCAAGTCTTCCTTGGCCGCATGGCATTCCCCAGCCGCATGGCGCTTTCTAGCCGCATGAACCATTTTTGAGCTGCATGAACACATGATCTCTCAGCCGCATAAGGCTTTGTGAAATCTGGCCGCATGAAACTTTCCGTTCCTGGCTGCATGACTTGTTAGTTTCTTAGCCGTATGTATTCGTCCAGCCACATGTACTCATCAAGCCGCATATGCATTCAGTCCATTCCAGCCGCATAAAGCTCAACTTCCCAGCCGCATGGCCGCATGACATCTCAGCCGCATAGGCTCGGTGATTCCCAGCCGCATGTGACTTTCATATTTCCAGCCGCATGTGACTTCCATATCCCGAGCCGCATATGCATATTCTCAACCGCATAGGCTTTGTTATTTCAGCCGCATGTGATTTACCATCCCCAGCCACATGAGCAGCCTGGCCGTCTGGGCAATTCTGACCGCATGACACTTTTTCTGCCGCATGGCTTTAGCAGCCGCAGCTGCATATACTTCTGTTTGCCGCTAGCCGCATAAGATTGTTCTCCTTGTTGCTGTTCAGCCGTATAGACTAAATTATCTTGAGCCGCATGAACCAATAATTTTCTGGCCGCATGAACTCTGGCCCTAATATCTTTTTAGCTGACTCTTGTCCCGAATTGACATTGATTGACATTGATTGATTATCTTGGCATTTATTAACATTAATTGTTATCTTGACATTAATTAACATTGATTGATATCTTGATTAAATAATTGATCATGCGTTCCTAATTAGAACTAAGAGACTGGCTAGTCGTCTTATTGAATTAAATGAATGAGACACGTTCATATTAACTCTGAATTATTGTAATCGACTGGCTGATCCCGAATATTGGCATACAGGCACATGCAGGCTATAATTTATTTATTTATTTTACAAAAACGGCATGTGTAATTTATGGTTAAGGCATGATTATCCCGTAGATTATTTTGATTGTTGCATTACGCTATGTAAGACCTACAACCTAACCGCACGGGTATCGTTATAAAGTTGTGCATTTCGTGCTTGTACGAAAGTACTCATTTTGAATGACCATGATCCACGGCATAGGATTACACTTAAAATAGAGGCTAATAAGTTAAATAAAATAATGATTGCATGGAGAGAATGGATTTCTGAGTTCTTATATGGCAGCCCTCTTTGGGACTATTAGTGCCCGACATGCCGGCTGGTTCCCACAGATACTTCAATTCTGCCACACGGGCAGGGAGCGGTATCTGCTTATATTATTTATTGTATATTGATGACGGGTTTCCCGCTGGGAGTCGTCTAATTCATGATTGGCGCAATTGATTGATTGGATAGACTAGCCTTGCTGGCATATAGTAAGAACTGAGAAATCCTTATTGCATAATTCCAGGATAACTTGGAACTCACCATAGCCAGCCGTAGTAGTTGTATGGCCGTTTAAGTTGAATTTTTTGTGTACTGTATCTACTCTGTTAACTAGCTGAGATGATCAGAATGTCAGGACATGACGGGCCAACTTATGTCCTTGTTTGGTTGGGAGGTTGGATCGAAGTGTCGTGATGTTATGTGAATCCTAGTAGCTAGCAGAGATCTATTATCATATTCTCTTATTACTGGTTTTAATTCCTCGTATCGTGCTCTCTTGCGGTACTTGCTATTAGAGGTCTAACCTCTCTGGTTTTGTATAGCCAGATTTAGAGCCGGTCTCCGAGGACTCAGCTTACTTCCACCTCCAAGATGGTCAACACTAGAGGAATGATCGCAGGAGGACTCGAATGGGTTCTTTACTTCCCCGCTCGTTTGTTATTTACTTTATACTTGTCGTTTGGCACTAACATGTTAGTCAGATCGTCTTGTACTTACTTTTACATAATTGTATCTAAGTCAGGCTGCAGCTGATAACAATTGTGTATACTTTGCTACATTATCTGGCTATGTTTTGTAAAGTAAGATATCAAGAACATTTTAACTGAGCGTTTGGGATGCCTTACTACTTTATCTTACATGTTCTCTATTACTGTTTATTGTTTGAATGATTGAGACAATAGATATGAAGCGATCATAGCGAGACTTTCATGTAGTATGTACCCCTCGTCTTTTAGATAACATTGATCGTATTATACGGTATTCCCCTACCCGTAATACGTAGCTGGCTGAGTCATTCCCCCCGCTCTCTAGTATTCTGGTTCTGGGGCGTGACAGGTAGATTCAGGGAACATGAAATGGTACGGCTTCGGTCCCGCGTACACAATGCGGAGCCTAAGCTATTCACATGAATAGTAACTCGTGTTTGATCATACATCTATAGTATTTCTCCTCCCAGACACAAGTAAACTCAGGGAACAAGATACAAGACAATCTCGTGATATATTGTATCAACAAGGAGATACAAGCATGAATACAAGACATGAAGAATTGGACAAGTTCGAGGAGTATACTTGCCTTGCTCAGGGTGATCGAGAATAGGCAGAAAAACTGTATGTCCTCCTGCTAGTAGGTACAAATTGGTTAAGTTCTAAACAATCACATTGGCTAAACTTGCTACTTAGTAAAATAACTATTGCTAACCCTAGATAGGTTACATAATATATATAGAGAGACAATTAGTTTCTTTAGTCTTGGCAATAATTTATAGTATAGTGCCATAGTACAATAATACTAGTTATAATATTCTCACTAAGATTATACAATATTATTTAAACAGGTCCTGGTAGCAAGTTACACTTGCAATTGGTTATAAAAAATATCAACACTTTTTAGAGTAACCTATGTTTATATCTATACTTCAAAAGCTTACAAGGATATAATGTAGGTGACACTAACAGATACTCCCAGCCTACAAATCCCTTACCTTTGCATTCCTCAACTCTTCCTAACCATTGCTTTCCTTATAGCCAACTCATCATTCAAAAGAACCAAAGGCTTTTTCTGTACCAACTAAACACACACAAGCTATCCTCTTTAAAAATCATCCAATCTAATGTCCAACCACAAAATCAGATTAGTAGTACAAATACTGCAGTTCCTTTCTAACCTTTAGTTATGAACAAAAATGGAATTTGATGAGATCAAACTCACTACAAGTATATAATTATACAATGCACTGCAAATACGTAATTATACATGCAACTGACATAACCAAACAACCCATGCTTAAAACCCCGCTTAATTTCAAATATCACTCAACCGCCATTTCCTTTACACTTAGTTGCTCTCTACGCCACAAACCATCAGATACGAAAGTATGATCACCAGCTCCTGGACACACAATGACACAATCTGGACACGCACGCGGAACCCTGACTCCAGACACAATCTAGCTTGGCCAAAACTATACTTGATAGCTGCTATTCCCTGTTGCTCTGTATTCGACCAGTCGACTTGTTGCTACAGATATCCACACTCTCAATCATGGGACATGGACTAGTTGGACACAAACACCGCTAGACACGAATGGAAACGGCCATGCACACTCGAACACAACACCACTTCCCTGAACACACTACACACATCAAAAACTGTAATAATAAATCCCCACAACGTCGAGTTAAAAGGAAGTTTACCAGAAGAGAAGAGTCTACTCAAAATGAGGACTCGAGCTGAGAGTCAGACACCGCTCCCCGCATCTTCTAGATTCAAACGACCCTGGTTTACATATTACATCAAACACCCGGTCAGCATTACTTCCAAATAAACACCTCTGGCCGATCCTTAGTCGATTTCCCCAGAATTTCTCAAAACGAAACATATCCAAAAGTCATCTTCTTAGAGAGATCGATCACAATAAAAATCCACAAAATTGAAAAAGATTCAAATCAAATCCTTACCATTAATGTCTGATCGACGAAATGAACACAATTTAGTGGATTGATCTGAAAAATTGAACCAGGCTTAGGCATCCTACACGAGAATTCAATTGACAAGAGGACAGATTCATTCAGCAAGGAATCAAAGAGCAATTTCACAATCAAGAATTCGATTCGTAGAGGTGTCGACACAACTCACTGGAATCTGGATTGAACTCCGACGAAGGAGATAGAGATCGATGTCGATCTGCTCGAATGCGATCGCTGGAGTAGATCGGACGTCACCGTTGATGGTCGCGTCGCCGAGAAGAGCCGTCGATGGAGGAAGAAGAAGCACTTTGCAGAGACGATATGCACACCGCCTTCGTCGAGGATCTGGTTGCGCGTTGCCAAGAGTCGGAGGAGCCTGGTTCGAGTCGCCCGCCGGAAGTGGAATGGCACGTCACTGAGGAGTGGTCGCTGGAAAAAATTGCCGAAGAAGCTTCTTGGCATCGTCTAGTTGCCGACTGCCACCGCCACCACCGTCAGTGGTGAGGCCTAGTCGCCAGCGATGATAATCCCGCAGCCCTGGCCAACCTCCCCTACAGAATCTGGGTTAGGGCTGGGGCCTAGCAACAAAATTTGGGGAAAAAAATTTGGGAGCAGGAAGCTCCCTCTGCTCTCAGAAATTTGAGGAAACGAAGTGAAGAGAGAGAGAGAAAAATGACCGAGAGGAGGGTTTAAATAGAAGTTGAGGAAAACTAATTGGGATTTTACAAAAAAAACACACCACAATAATTTTATTGCAAATTGTACCCAAAATTTGTTAGGAAGTTGTTATAGGTAGTTAGAGAATTGGTTAGTTTGTTACAAGTTGGTTACAAGGTTGTTAAAAATCTTGGAGAGCACTCCAAATTGGTTTGTTAGAGTCTTCCTTCTCAAATCTTTAAAATAACTAATAAATAAAATTTCTTCAAAAAAATTATAGATAGACTATTATTAACCCGAAACTTAATATTCCATAAAATATAATGAAAATAATTATATCAAAAATACCAGGAAATTATCAAAATTTGAAAATGCCGAAAAAGCGGAGTTACAAATCTACCCTCCTTAGAAAAATTTTATCCTCAAAATTCAAAGGTAAAACACGGCACAGAAAAGGACACAAGGTTTTAATATTAATTAGGCTTGAGTGTGAATACGGTCAATGACCGGTATGAAGATTTAAATATCCTGACGAAATAAATGGATACAAGGGCACGATTGATTAAAATTTGTCAAGCATGAAGTGAAATGAAATTAGTTAAAACTAAGCACGAAATTTCAGGCAGGAAATTGAAATGACATGATCTAAAATGATTAAGAATCCAGTAAGCATGAGATGGAATGAAGTTTTAATTACGACTTAGAGGCATAAAACCATGAAGGCACGATCTTAGAAGCACGATCAACTCGGAAGTTTGCACAACTAGCTAGAACAAGATAAACAAGTCACGGTTGGATAGGCATGATTGAAGTAAAATTTAGACAAACACGATCGAAATATAAGTATGATGAGGAAAATCGAGTAAACGGAGTTAAAATCTAGAAATATATATTTCTTGTGAAAATTAATAACCCAACAAAAAAAATGTAAGGAGGGAATTACAAGGGTTGATTTAAGAAAGTGCATGGAAACACCCAGGAGGTATTGGTGAAAGTGTAAGGATTTGTGATTCACGAAAAATCAATAATTATAGGGAATGGGACATAGTCTCTATGGTATCCGAAAACATATAGATATTTGAAATCACTTTACTCAGAATCCCTACCCCGCTAGTATGTATCTGACTGCAGTGGACTTTCGGCTCCGTGACTCAAATAACAATATGTCACCGAATATTCTGTCAACTTTATCCATTTTCCAATAATCATTGACGAACAACCCAAGAGGTCAAGATATGAAGAATATGACAAAGTCTCAATTATACTCGAGAACCCATAAATTTCTGAAATTACTTCAACTTAGAGTTCATGCCTCGCCAGTACGCTGCTGGCTGCAGTGAACCCTCTGTATCTGTAGTCCAGATAATGACTGCAGCGCGCAACTGCCACGCCCCAGTAGATTATTGAATAGTCTTTCAACTTTATCCATTGAAAATTTAAAATTTTTATGAATTCAAAATGAGTTCCGGTAGTCTAAGTCAAGATAAAAGGTGATGTTATCTGCCTTTTAGAAACAAGGGGTTTATTAGGTACTAAGAAGCAACAAGGGATTTAATCAAAGACTAGTAAGTACAAAGGACAAATAAAAAGATTTTAAATTTCGGACAGTAAGCAAAGTTTCAAGTAATAACGGAATCTCAACTGATATCTGGAATAGTAAAAAAATTTCGTATAGGGAACGTAATTCTGAATAACTAACAAAGCCGCGAAGGTTGCATAGAAGCAATGTATCAGATAGAAGGCAAAGTTTCGAAATAATGGCCAAAACCTTGTACATGAATCAATGTATGACAAAATCTCGAACGACAACGAAGTCTCGAACAATACCTCGAAAAAATTTCAACAGGAAACAAATCTTAGATAGAAAATCAGACATCAACAAAGTCATAAATAGGATAAAAATCTTGAATATAAATTTTGAATAAGAAACAAGTTTACGAAGAGTGAATGGAGGAATATCAATCAACGAATAGGATACAAGGTTCTGAATCATGAATATGGAACAAGCAAATTCTCAAATAAGGTCAAAAAAATTACAAATAGAGATCAATCTCGAACAAAATAGTTATGAATAGGAAATAAAATTCATGTAGGAAACTAGTCAAAGTCTCAAAACAGAAAACAAAATCTTCAAACGATTTCTCGAATAGGGACTGAATCTCAAGCAAGTGTCAAGATAGGAGTGAAGATTCAAACAATGTTTTGATTAAGGACAAGTTTCAAAATGAATTTTCGGATAGAAATAAAATCTCGAATAACACATGGTTCGAATATAAAATTTTCAAATGGAAGCCAAAAACAAAGCCATAAATAATGAATATGAAATAGGGTATCGAATAGTGGATTCCAAACAATTATCGAATTATGGATCTGAAACAAGTTTGCCGAATGGCAAACAATAACTTGAAGTAAGTTTCGAACATCAACCAAGGTTTCAAAATAAAAAACAACAAGTTTCAAGAAATGATCTAGATGCTTAAGAGAAATTTAAGGGAAGACTGGATTGTGAATCAAGGTACACGGTTTTTCCAACCATGCAAAAGAAGCCTTCTGTCTGCAGTCTATCTTCAGTATTCCTCCGGGACTAGAATCTCTTCAACCTTCTTCAACTTTCCTGTCGTAGAATGGTCCCTGCGGTAGTGCTCCATGTGATTGCTGAATCTGGAGAGGTGGGTCCCTTTATTGTAGTCCTGATGCTCCTTATGCTTTTCCTTGGGCAGTATGATCAACGGTCTCCGAGCAATCCTTGACTTGATGGGCCGGCGATCCATAGTACAAGCATAGCCTCCATTTTTTGCGGTAGTTGTTGTAATGGTGTCCTAGGCGGCGGCAGAAATTATAATTGGTTACTGGCTGAATTTGAGTCTGAATCTTTCGCTAGTGCTGGAGTGCAGGGCCTCTGATAGGAATATACGGCTGCTGGCGTGCTGGCTGCTGAGATCCTGCTGCTCTTCGGCCATTATGATCCGTGACTTACTGGCAATCCTTCATGGCAGAAGATCCGCAGTAAAAGCAGACTCCAAGCCTTTACGGCACTCCTCGAAGAGATATCCTGGATGGCGACAAAAGGCATAACTGGCCATCATCTGAATCTGATGATACAGCTGAAAAAGTACTGCCTGAGAGTGGCGACGCTTTGCGGGTCCCGGATAATTGCTGTCTTCATCATAAGTCGTCATGTCTCTCCTGGCTTCAGCTTTTCGTCTCGTTCTATTGTCTGTGCTACATTCTGGATCAGAGGAGTCGAATCTTCAGAGACTTGGTGTAGGATCGATGAGCACCTCTAGAAGGGGGTGAATAGAGTGTGTGTGTATAGCAGAAAATAATCCCCAATTTAAAAATTTAAAGTTATAACTATGGCAGTTAATAAGAGACAGTAAATAAATGTAGCAAGAGATAAAAAGATCAAACTCAGTGACACAATGATGTATACTGGTATCCCTCTGTGAGGACTAATCCAGTCTCGAGTACTTTTGCTCGATGTTAATCTACTAAGGAACAAGCTAATTGAGAGCTTGCAGTCTATTACAACAACATGCTTGGTGACAATTGCACGACCAATTTCACAACACCGTGCTTAGTGACGAGCGTACGACCGGCTCCACAACAAGGACGATTGCTATACTTTGAACAACCTCTTTACAACTCTTGAACACCAAAAGACTCTAGATCGAAGTAGATATTACTAGCTTTTGGCTAAGAGGAGTATTGGTGTGATTTGAAAGCTTTTGATCGATCGAGAACACTTATTGAATAGAGAAGAGAAGATGAAGAATGAATGACTTGAAATGAAAAACTTTCTCCTATTTATAGATGTTTTCTGGGACCGAACTCGGGCAGAGTTCTGGCAGAGAACTGATGCAAATATTTTGCACATGTACGTTACATGCAGATTTGGAGGCAACGAACATTTGAATTCAAACTGACCGAACTCGGACAGAGTTCGGACCGAACTCGGGCCGAACTCGGTTTTGAGTTCTGTCTAGGAAAATTTTGAAATATTTGTCAAATTCTGTTGCAGAAATAATTTTAAACATTTGGTAAAGATGAAATAGGTATAGGTAGGTTTTTTAGAAATGTGGACTGAGATTAACCTAAGCCAGTATTACCTAGTCGATCTTACAATTTAAATCCTAGACTCAATATAGATGAAATACATAATAAATTGTAAAATAACACAGACTGAATTCCATTGAAAGTAATCTTCAGATTGATGATATATATGCTTGATGATGCAGTACGACGCTCGTTGATATTGATTTCATATGTCCTAAAATAATTAGCAGCAGTTCGTATATTTTGTATATTGACTTAAGTTCATATCGATTATTAAAATCGGGTGTGACCATGGAATGGGCCAACAATCTCTTCCATTTTGATAATTGACAAACTTGAGTCTATACCAAAATATATCTAAAAAAATAGAACAAAATAAAAATGTACCTGAACAAAACATGGTTGATTTTGTAATGGATTGGATTGTATGCTTTGGATTTGCTTTGGATTGTGGTATATACTCTTTCTCCCCCTTTGTCAATATAAAAAATGGCTTTGGCTCCCCCATAACGTGTGAAGCCAACAATTTTCAACACAAACAGATAATGTGAAGCTAAAGAGATACATAAAAAGTGCACAAAAAGATAACTAGTACTGAAATAAACTAGAATATCATACATAACAATGTCTCACTAAAAGAAAAAGATACAATCATAAAGTGCTGAATATGTATAAATGAAAAGTTTAGACAAAATAAAATAAAAACTACATCATAGCATAGATCATCATCTAACATCCTATCCACTATCCACCGGCTCGAATCCGCATCACATAGTGGGGTCGTCACCGCCAGGAGCATCCGGAGGAAAGTAAGCTGCAGTAGGATCGAAGTAAGGGAAAGACGTCTTATCACCGAACCTAGGTCCTGGGAAGCCTGGGTGAGGAAGGATAGTCACTGGATGCACAGGGTTCTGAGAGAGACTTCAGTGAAGATCAGCAATCCAATTCCATAACACCTGAGCCTGGTAGATGTTGCGGAACTCCGAGTCGAGATTGCTTTGATGATGTTGCGCAGAGAGAGCAACAAAGTCATTAAATTTCTGATAAAATCCTGGATCAAATCCCGGAGCAGGGGCTGGAGCATGAGCTGGAGCAGCATCAAGAGGAGGAGCCTCAGCATCAGTAGTTAGAGCAGGCTGAGCTCCATGAGGCAGAGGTAGAGCAGGGTATCTACGAGATCTGGTGAGCTCTATAGGAGTGGAGGAGTAGGCACAGGTTTGAAGATCAATATCAAACCTACGAAAGATGGAGGCCAGGTGCATAGGATGGACCAGGTTGCGTCATGTATTTCTGCAGTTCAGCATCCAGGCCATCATGGTCTTGAGGATAGAGAAAGGAATGGCAAAATAGATATGATACATAGCAGACAGCTCTAAGAAAGTGATCTCATCAGATGATCCTTTCTTTGGAAGGAGAACATAGAAAATGAAACGATGGAGTTCATAAAATTTTTGGTTAAGGTCTTTTGAAAAGAGTCTTCTAGGAACAGGGTGTGGATGGCAAATCAGTTCTTTAAAAGACGTAAGTGTGACATCTTCTGGAAATTGGATATGATGGATATCTACAAGAGCTTCACCCACATCAGGAACATGAAAATATTCGCTGATGTCAATGGCGCTTAACTCCAATTCTTGTCCACCAACGCAAGAATAGAAGTTGTCTTTTAGTTTTACCTGCAAGTTGCAGTAAAACACACGGACTGTATTGTCGAAAATATTCTCGGCTACTTCAAAGAAATCACGATAGCCGAGATGGTCAATAGTGGGAGCGTACTCAGAAAAAATAGTAAAGTTAACAAAAGCTCTTGCATATATTTTACGACCCGTGAAAGAATCAAACCATAGGTCAAAAAATTCTTTATCAGGAATTAAACCGAAATCAAAGTCATCTGAACCTGATGGTCTAGCAGGACTAAAAAGACTAGTAGAAATGTAGTCGGATGAGAAAGATCCTGTTTGTGAAGGATCAACTGGTCTTCTCTGACGTTTGGAAGCCATAGATGAGAAGAAAAAGGAATTGAAGTACCTTGGAAGAGAAGGAAGAAGATTTGCCCTGGAACTCCTTGATAACTTGCAAGAAGGATGTAGGAAGGAGTATTTGGGAGGAGTGGAGGATTTTTCACGAAGTTGTGGTGTAAAAAATATGAAGAGATGATGGGTTTATAAAGGGCTTAGGGCCGGCTGTTCGGTTCTGGAAGCTGAACAGCTCCGACCGAACTCGGCCCGAATTCGGCCCGAACTCGGTCAGAGTTTGGTCCGAGTTCAGCTACTTGTATTTCCGAGGTAATAAATACAGTTTTGGTATTTTAAACTGTAACTTTATGACTTTTGACTTCTACATTAAATAACATTTATTATTTTTGGATTAGCTATAGGGGTACTGTCCCAGCTAACGGAGGTTCACCGGGAAACTCTTAAAATACCGCTTCGCTTCGACCGTAGTCATGGTGACAGACAGACCTTTTATAGGCTTGTACCAAAAAATAATTTCCGTTAAATAAATTATGAAGTTTCGGGTCATAAAATTAAATTTAATTACCATACTATACTATGAATCTGAAAATTCAAGTATACCGAGCTATCGCCTCATTATGTTAAAACGATCTTCCGCCCGTGGTTTTATGAAAATGGCTGCTAGTTGATGATATGTGTCAATAAACTCTAAGCAGATATCCCCGTGTTGTTGATGATCACGTAAAAAGTGACGACGTATCTCAATGTGTTTTGTGCTTGAGTGACATACAGGGTTCTTAGTCAGATTAATGGTGCTAGTGTTATCCAATAAATTGGAATCTTAGTGTAGTGCAAATTGTAGTCTTCTAGGGTTTACTTCATCCACAAAATTTGAGCACAACAACGTCCTGTGGTAATATATTCTGCCTCAGTAGTTGATAATGCTGCAGAATTTTGCTTCTTGCTAAACCAAGAGACTAAGAATTTTCCAAGGAAATAACATATACCGCTGGTACTTTTACGGTCTACTTTGCATACTGCAAAATCTGCATCTGAGTAACCTATCAGGTCAAAGGATTTGGCTTTAGGATACCACAAGCCGACTGTAGAAGTTCCTTTAAGGTATCGAAAGATACGCTTAACGGCACTTAGGTGTGATTCCTTAGGATTTGCCTGGTATCGTGCATATATACAAACACTGAACATAATATCAGGACGACTAGCAGTTAAATATAATGAGCTACCAATCATACCTCGTTACTTACGCTGGTCGACAGGTTTGCCACTTTCATCAGAATCAAGCTTTGTGGATGTAGCCATTGGAGTTTCGATTGGCTTTACATTATCGAAGTCGTACTTTTTCAGTATGTCCTTCGTATACTTGGCTTGGTTGATGAATGTTCCCTTTGAGTGCTGTTTGATCTGAAGACCTAGGAAGAAGTTTAGCTCTCCCATCATACTCATCTCAAATTCACTCTACATACACTTAGCAAAATCTTGACACAGTTTTTTATTAGTAGAACCGAATATAATATCATTTACATATATTTGCACAAGGAGAATATCATCATTTAAAGATTTGATAAACAAAGTTGTTTCAACTCTTCCTTTTAAAAAATTATTATCAAATAAGAAGGCACTTTGGCGTTCATACCAAGCACGAGGTGCCTGTTTGAGTCCATAAAGTGCTTTCTTGAGCTTGAAGACGTGATCAGATTTTTAAAAATCTTCAAAACCAGGGGGTTGTTTCACAAAAACTTTCTCTTTTAAAAATTCGTTCAAAAATGCACTTTTTACGTCTATTTGAAACAATTTAAAATCATTAAAACATAAAAATGCACAAAACATGCGAATGGCTTCAAGTCTAGCAACAGGAGCATATGTCTCATCATAATCAATACCTTCTTCTTGATTATAACCTTGTGCCACTAGACGTGTTTTGTTGCGTAGAACTTGTCTATCTTCACTAAGTTTATTTTGGAACACCCATTTGGTACCAATTATTGATTGACCAATAGGTTTAGGAATGAGTCCCAAACTTGGTTTCTCTCAAATTAATTTAGTTTCTCTTGCATGGCATCAATCTAAAACTCATCAGAAAAGGCATCATCTATATTCTTAGTTTTATTTGAGAAATAAAATCTACATTTGCTGCTATTTCAGAATCCCTAAGAGAGGAGCGTGTACTTACACCTTTTGATACATCACCTATAATGAGTGTCTCTGGATGATCTGGTAATAACTTTAATGAATCAAATTTTTGAGTCAGATCTTCCACAGGACTCTTCTCAATTTTTATTTGTACATCTTCATCATCATTGTCGCTAGATCTGTGACTATTGAGCTCATCAAAAGCAACGTTAAATGATTCTTCAATAATCATAGATCTTTTATTAAAAATTCTATATCCCTTACTCTTAGAAGCATATCCGAGAAATATTCCTTCATCTGCTTTAGAGTCGAACTTTCCCAAGTTATCCTTGGATTTCAGGATAAAAAAATGACATCCAAAAACTTTAAAGTAAGAAATGTTTGGAATCCTTCCAAACCAAAGTTTATATGGTGTTTTCTTCGAGATAGGTCGAATTAATACCCTATTTAAAATATGACAGGCTGTGCTAACAGCTTTTGCCCAAAAATACTTAGGACGATTATGCTGATTCAGCATGACTCTAGCCATTTCGCTCAGAGTACGATTCTTTTGCTCCATAATAACATTCTGTTGGGGAGTTCTAGGACAAGAAAATTCTTGGTAATATCTACTATCATCATAAAACTTTTGGAAATCAGAATTTACGAATTCGCCACCATGATTACTTCGGATACGAGTACTCATGAAGCATTTTTCATTTTGTACCTTTTTACAAAATATCTAAAATTCAAAAATAGCATCACTTTTATTTGACAAAAAGTAAATCCAAGTAAAGCGAGAGAAATCATCAACAATTACAAAAGCGTAGAGCTTACCGTCAAGACTAGCGACTCTACTAGGACCAAATAAATCTATATGTATCAACTGTAAAGGTCTAGAAGTACTTACAACGTTGATGGATTTAAATGTAGACCTATGTGCTTTGTTCTTTTTATAGTCAGCACATACCATATCTCTCTTGAATGGAATCTCGGGGAGTCCTTTTACCAACTTCTTAGTACTTAGTCGTGAGATAGTATCCATATTTACATGCCCTAGTCTCATGTGCCATAGCCAACTTTCATCTAGATTAGCTACTAGGCATCTTCCTACATTATTAGTACTCTAAAAAAAACATAAATGTTGTCTTCTCTAATCCCTTTGTATACGGGATCACCAGATGACATATCATATATGGTACATTTGTCTTTCACAAAATTGATACCATAACCATTATCAGTCAAATGACTTATGCTCAGTAGGTTATGTTTCAATTCTGTTACTAGACAAACATCCTTTATTACTAGATAAGGAGAAATACCTACAGTGCCATTACCAATAATATCATCTCTCATATTATTTCCGAAGGAGACGTATCCTTCTTTCTTCATCGATAGCGTGGCAAACAAAGATGCATCACCAGTCATGTGTTGCGAACATCCGCTATCGAGGATCCATTTGCTTTTAGCATGAGAGGGTTGAGGGTCCACCTACAAAACAAGTAGATGAATCCTTTGGTACCTATTTACTGAAGGGTCCATATTGATTAGTTTTAGGTCTCCAGAATAAAGTATGATTGTCAACAAGTTTCCTTGCTAAGTAATACTGTGGTATGTGTCCATGTGTACCATAATATGTGCAAGTTAGTCTAGAACCAGTGGTGGTTGAAACTGTGTTGACATGCTTGTTTGGTTTCTTGGAAAACCTATAAGTGAAAGCATGGTGATAGTCGTGTTTCTTCCGTGCTTTCTGATTTTTAGTCCTCTTAGGTGTATACTTAGCATTAGGACTAAACTTAGGCTGTGTCACAGGTATTGCCTGTTTGCCTAACTTGATTTCTATGCAACAGACTCTTCATATCTAGCAGTCATATCTGAGAGTCTTTGTTCTGTGACTAAGTGTTTCTTCTTCTCTATGTCATATAACTCTTGTATCTTGACATAGTCTCTTTTTTCTTTTCAATCTTGAGGATAGCCTCATGATAGTCTACCTTGAGTTTGGCTATCTCTTCCGTGTTACCGGTAGTAGACGTCTCTTTAATATCTTCAATAAGATTGGACAGTCTAGCTATCTCGGTTGTGTATGCCTTAATCTCTTTTCGAGATTGCTTATACTTGTCAAGCACAATTCTGTGATCTTCAAGTAATTCGCTAAAGGCATTTTCTAATTCATCAAAAGTAAAATCATCATATAGAGGGTTTGAGGATACCTTATCAAATGCCATAAGACAGATATTGGCATTTTTGCAGGGTCTGTCTTCTTCCTTTGTATCACTAGCATCACTTTTATGCTAGATGCTTGTATTAGCATACTTTTGACTGGTTGTTGCTTTTCTGCTTGATTTTGATATGTCATATGGACTACTTTTCTTGGAGGTTGGGTAGTCCTTCTTTATGTGCCCTGACTTCTTGCATCCAAAGCATATGGTTTCATCTTCATTACTTTCTTGGATATCTCTCTTCCTTCTGTTTGATTTTTCAAACTCTAGGAATTTTTTGAAGTTCTTCACTAGTAGGGCTTGTTCATCACCACTTGATGATTCTTCATCAGAATCATTACATGTTGATTTTTTGGCTTGAGCTTTGAAGGCAATAGATTTTTCTTTTGGAGTTGCTTCTTCAAATTCTTGCAGATCAAGCTCATGGGTCATGAGCTTGCCCATTAGTGTTTCTAGCGACATAGTGGTGAGATCGTTTCCTTCAATGATTGTTGTTGCCTTCGAGTTCCAGTTCTTGGTTAGAGCCAGCAGCACTTTTCTGATCTTCTCATGTTTGTTGTAATCCTTACCAAGAGATTGCAAAGGATTAGTAATATCAAGAAAACGTATGAACATATGTGTAATTGACTGCGGTGGCCCATGCAGGTCAAAATAAATTGTTTGGTTACTTTACCGTACCAAGCAAGCCTGCGTATAGGATTAGAAGTCTAGGGTCTCATCCACATACTTGACTCTTTCCTAGATTTTATCTACCGTTTGACTCATCGACTGCATCTTGCATGATTTCTTCTAACAAAATTCTTATCTTTTCTTCGTGCCTGTTAGAGATTGTCCCTACTAGTTAGATGTCCCAAACACCCTTAGCTTTTAAGTTGGGCAGAATATCCCATGACCTGACACACCCTTGACTATTAAAGGAATACCAATAGTATTATCTAAACCATAGAGACTAGAGGAAGTTAACCCATTTGGTCAACCAAGCCGTGGTCAATAAAACTGTAGAATGATGGCATAGGAATAAACAAGGCTTAGATCCTTATGACTCTTAGACCATTCATAATTGTTCTTCTTACATCTACCATCGTGCCTATATTTTTACTATCTTGACTAATGATGCTAATGTAGCCTAGTTTTTGCAAGCTTTTTTCTTTATCAAGCTTGTTTTAAGACATATGTTATTTGGGCATGTCCATAACATATTGTTTAGTCAGAACTGGTGCATAATGGTCTGATCAACCGAGTGCACTTTGGTTCGCTTATATCTATCGTTCTACATGGATAGGGACATAGCTAAACTTGTCCTTAGAGCTCCATCCACGACTGTCTTGACAATTCCTTTGAAATTATTCGATCGTCTTTGAATCACGTATTCGTATTCGATAACGCCTTCTTCGAACTCTATATTGCTTTCGCCTTCACCAATTTTCGAAGGACGAAGGCGTTATACTTGAAATTCCTCTAGCTGTCCTATCAATTATGACCATTACCACTCGATGTTGCTATATCTTCATCCTAAACTACTCGGCCCTATCAAGACTCTCTAATCACTTAATTTCTAATCGCTTAATTTAAGTGAATCTATTTTATTCTCTTAATCGTGACCCTCATTTATTACCCGTGACCATACCGTATTATTTTTTATGATCTAGACCGCAACTTCTTACGACATAATTTTGTTGAGCCTTACAATTGATTGTTCCCCACCGATACCCCCTTGTGTCTTCTCACCCCCTACTAATTTTTTTTTAATTTCGAGGACGAAATTCTTTTAAGTTGGGTAGGATGTAAAACCCCTAAATTTCTACTATTTTTTTTTAGTAAATTGGCACTGATTTAATATTTTGTACTGTACGTCATGTAGTCGTATTGTACGTCGTGTGCGGAAGTTCGTTTTTTAAATTTTGCTCGACGAGTGCGAATATGTGCGAGCATACATATTTTAGAAAAGTATTTTTTATTTTTTTATAGTTTCAAAATAATGTACATAATAATTATTTTGTTATCGTACCAAAGTTTCTAAATTATTATTTCATTTATTATTTATAAAAAGTCTTTCGTGAAAAATAGTTATTAATAATAAATAATATTATTCGCGTATACATATATATTTTTTATAAATATTTATTGAGTTTATTTGTAAATAATAATGTATTTTTGAAATTATTATTTTTGGTATTTTGAAAAATATATTTGGAGGTTATTGTGGCCATTTAAATCTTGATTTGATTTTTTGATTTATTTAAATAGATTAAATTAATATCCAAATTTGGAATTTGAGTTATCTTATTTGATTTTAAAATAAAAGGTAGGATTTAATTAGATTTAAATTGGATTTTGATTTGGATTAGATTTATTGAATTAAATAAAATTATAGATTGAATTATCTATTTTTGGGTTTAAACTATTCTAATCTTTATCCAACTGGGAATTTCCACATCCTATAAATAGGCAGGTACTCATCTATGTATTTCTATTCTCCAAATTTTCTCCACAAATCTACGTGCATCGTGTTCGTGTTTCCATATCCATAATCTTATTCCATTATTTTACATTTACAATTCTTTCCACACGGTGTCGACAACCCCGACACAGCATAATTTCCCAATCCAGACACGTCCCCAAACCTCTAACCTAATACCCTAATCCCCAATCCGCCATGGCTACTTCGTGCTACCCTCGACCACCTCCCGGCCAAACCCTCTAGTCACCCCAAACCAAAGTCTCGGCCATCCCGCGACCCAGCCCCGCCACCGTCATTATCACCAACACCATCACTCTCAGGCATCGCGGCCACAACCGAACCCGTCTCCACCGCAGCACACCGCTGCCGCCCAAACACCCCGACCACCAGGACCATCCACACAGCCGTCCTGCTACCGATCACCGACATCTCCATGACAGCCATTCCCCAGCCACTTCCCGTGTCCGGCCACCAAAACCACCGCCACCACCGCGACAGCCAACACCATCACCTTCACCGTCATCACCGACCAACCCAACCGCCACTGCGGCCACTGCCGCGACAGCCCATGTCACGACCCGCACCCACTATGAGGGTACAAATACGTAACGACGCCCAGCCTACGCCGTAGTGTCGGCAGTAGAACGCTGTCCTAGGTTACTATCTAATTAACAACTCACGCAATTATATAATATACTTGTCAAAACTCAACTCCGAACGGAGGACAAGTATAGATATAATGAAATCTCAATCACAGTCTAAGCATGATAAGATAACACAAAAGTTAATAACTAAAGACTAAATAACAACAATTATAAACTACTAAAATAATAATATCTCAACAAACTTAAATACAAACTCGTATCTCAAGTTATTACACTTCAAGTTCTAAAATATGAAAACTAAACAAGCCTACTAGCTAGTCTCCCGATCACTCCTGAGTGTCGGGGCCAAAGGTAGTCATCCCGTCTCCGGGTCCATAATATGTAGGGCATGTGTCCTCAGGGCAATCATCTGTAAAATTTTAACAGGTCCAGTCAGGACAGGAACGAGTACAACTCATAAAGAAATCCTAAGTAAATGACAGAGAACTATAAAGCAGTTATAGACAGTTATATTGATGAAACATGGTAGTTTGTATACAGGTGATGGTATAGAGAAACAGTTAAGACGCAAGGAAAGTAAGGTAAGTAAAAACAAGAGAAGAATCATAGCAATAAAGACTGTAAATAGAAACTAGCTGAACTAGAGCAACATGATATAAGTCCAGAATATAAATGTAAACAAGTGCAAACCCAAGTAAATCCAGACAACATAAATCTGATACCAGGTGGTTCCAGTACAAGATGAGTCCAGTATAAGGTGAGTCCAGTCGGTGATCAAAGGTTCCAGGATGAGTCTAGCCTATACTCTAACAGTGTGTTTTAAAATATCGGGATCGACATGTGAACGGCTGTAGGTAATACGGCACACCGCACACTCGGCCAAGTGTGGGATGGCTATCGTTCCAGTATAATTCCAAGGTAGTGGTTCCAGTATTTGGGTATATTCACATGCCTATTCCAATATTTTCTCGTCCAGTAAGTACAAGTGAATCCATAATCTGACACAAAAATAGGTATAAGTCCTGCCATTACACGAATGGTTTCAGTATTTGATTCCTGGATAGTTCCAGTAGGTGGTTCCAGTAGGTGGTTCCAGAAATAGAGGCCAGACTTAAATAAGTGAGTGTTGCATGAAATAGATCCAGCAATATCAAATCGTGTTTGAAACAGAGAATCAGATAGAACTAGCTACAACTGAAATATAGTAAATGACAAGTAAATGGAAGA
Organism: Iris pallida; assembly: GCA_029216955.1. Lineage (NCBI taxonomy): Eukaryota > Viridiplantae > Streptophyta > Magnoliopsida > Asparagales > Iridaceae > Iris > Iris pallida. The sequence goes on along the minus strand of JANAVB010007200.1, from coordinate 13,327,305 downwards.
ACTATCAGAGAATGTACTCGCCTGATTCTCTGAAAAGAGTAGTATAATATCAGATGCCTACACCGGAGTCACAATGTCCTAAACCGAGTAATACAGGTTATAATGTGTTTAAAAATAAGACAGATGAAGTTTATGATGCATCTACATAATTTCTAGGCCAATCTAGGTCAAAGTCAACTCTAAGTAAATCCTGGTCAACTGTCTAGGTCAAACTAGGCCCAAGTCAAACTTGGTCAACTCTGGGTCAACTGGTCAAGTCAATGGTCAACTTTAGGGTTGGTCAACTCCTGTAGGCTAACTCAACTAAACCATAGGTCTACGTAACTTAGGCTACCATGTATACCATATCATAAATATACATCTACCACATATATTCATACAATACTAGACTAAATCCTTATACATATATATCAATAACCAATCTATTTCCTAACTAGCACTAACACAACCATGAACTAAACTAACCTTTCTAACTTCCCAACACCACACCCATTAGCCAACATGCCAAATGGCCTAACCCAAGCAAAGCATGCCAATCAAAAGGGGCCAAGCCTACCTAACATCCAATATCCCTCATCATATCCTACACTCATAGTGATACATTCACTAATACACTCACTCATACTCACAAGCCCCCTTCCTAGCACTTGATACCCTCATAACAGATATACATACCTACATATCTATAATATATATGTACAACCTGAATATATATAATATCACAGGAATTTGGAAAAAGGAATGGCTGAAATAGTATCATGATTTCCCAGGTTACCAGTGTTGAGTGTCCTGTGTGTGCCATGGGTTAGTGAGTGAACGACCATACCATCTCAGTTTGGGCTTGACAGTGTATTCCAAACAGTGGGTGTGTGTATACCTTAGTTTGAAATGTGTGAGTGTCACATTTGAACCAATGTGTGTCCATCAAACAAGTGAAATGGCATTTGTTTTCCAGTTTTATGCATCTCAGTCCATTTCCGACCTAAAGCTAACAGTGATGAGGAATTTTCACGACAGTGGGTGTAATGTTAAATGAGAGTGTAATAGGAATAGTATTCTCAGGATGTGATATGCTTCAGGAATTTGTGATGTGTAAATCAGTACAAACATGGCAATTGACAGTTATTAAACTGGAAAATAGGAACAGTCAAATCCAGTCAATCCCCTAGCTAGCATGAAACCAATCATTCAAGTAATCAAATGCATATGTAAAGGAATTAACATGGTAATTAACATCAGAAATCAGTTTAAAAGAATCTGATTTCAGGAATTCAAAACTGAAAACGTGCATGAGTCTAATAGTCCTAAACCCAATCGAAATTCCCAATGTTGTGTTAACATCAACCCAAAACATTAATCAATCCTTAACAGTAAGCTAATACATATGTGTAAAGATTAATCATAACATTTAAACATCAAAAATCAGTTACAATAGGGAATTAGAATTAGGATTTCAATTTCAGGAAAGGGACTGTGTATCAGTCGACTGTTCAGTCCATTCCCATGATCAAAATCCCATTCCTCAATGAAAAACCTAATCTAACTTGCAAAAACCACTTAGTAGGAACTAATACACATGTAGGAATCAATGTGGCAATTTTAAAACATCACTAAAATCAAATTAAACTGAAATCAGTTCAGGATTTCGAAAAACACACATGGTATCAGTCATTCATGGGAAATGCACATTTCGAAATCAAAACCTATTAATATACTAAATTTAAGGGTTGGTAGTTAGTCTACCACACGTGTACGTGTCACAGGGGGTGTTTGTGTCCAACCAAGTGGACACAAACGTGTCTAAACGACCACACGTACACAGACATAGAACTGTGTTCAGGAAGTGTCGTGCACGCGTGTGTGTCACTCCAGGACACGACACGTTGTACGACACATGCCATGGTCATGTCCACGTGTTTGCCCCATATAGGGCTACGTGTCCATGGCCCTGCACCGTGTCCTAGACGCGTGTCGTGTCGGTTAAACGTGCGTGTCAGCAGCTAAAACTCACGCGTGCACAGCGTGCGAACGGCCCAGTACGGCCAGTACGAGGAGGACAACTCCTCGCACATTGCACCAATTGGCCCCAAATTTTGGGAGGATGATATCAGTCAGTGCCCTGACATCCTCCCAAAATTTGGCATGTCCACGTGTCCGGTACAAGAAGAAATCGAGCCCGTGATGCAGGACAGTGCACTCGTGTCGTGCACGCGTATCCAACGGCAAAAACGGACACAAAACGACCCCAAAATACTTAACATACTTCACAAAAATTAAAGTACATTCTTAGATCTACAAACTCATATAATTACTTTTTCAAAAATTGAAAATAATTTCCTAAGGGGCATTCTATCAAACACCTATACATACACTACGACACGTGTCCGATACGGACACCAAACGGACACGAAATGGGCTCAAACTCCAGGGACAGCTAGGTGACTCCTAGATCTAGCCCTAAATGCAAAGAAAACAGAAATTTAATACAATTAGAGGTATTTTACCTATGGATGCAAATAGCAAGAAAAAGCTCCAAATGGGAGGTTTCTCCTTGCTAGCAAAATGCTCCCAAATTGTCCCAAAGCTGGGATTAAACCCCAAAATCAGAAATAGGTGAGTATTAGGTTCTAATGCAAGAAACTAGGATTAAAAAGAATTAAAATGGATTTATAGAGATTTTTGGAAGGGGGACAATACCTCTCTTTTCCAATGTGTTGAAATAATAAAAAAGAGGCAAGCCCTAATGAATAAGTGTTTATATAGGATTGGGATCCCTATGTGGCTGGTCACTTAGGGTTTGGTTAGGATTAGGGCTTCTAGTTATGGGCCATGGGCCAAGTCATGATCAATAAATCATTAAGCCATAAGTCATTTCATGAAACCACAAGCCATGACTTAAATTCACTAAACCAAATCCCCTCATTCTAAAACTATTCTCTAATGACTAAAATAGGTTAACTCAAGTTAGACTAGGGTTACCATAGCTAGGGTTAGATTCTAGGCTAGTCCACTAGGTCTCAACAAGTCAAAGTCAAACTAGAATTCACCAATTCATTAAATTAATTAAAAATTCAAATAAGCCAAAATGACCAAATCACTCCTAGGCTAAAACTGATAATTAAATCATCCTAATGACATGATTAGGCTCTAGGTCATGCAGTCACTAGGGTTTCACTGGCAGCACATCAAAATCACAAGTCATGACTTAAAGCAGTTTTTAAATAGTTTAAAAATAATTAAAATTCACCAAAAATTATAATATAAAATAAATATCAATAATAATAATTATAATTACAAAATTTCAAAATTACCTTCATCTGGAAAATTGGGTGTTACAATCCTACCCCCTTAGAAAAATTTCGTCCTCGAAAATAAAATGATCGCACCCTTCTAGGTCAAACCCAAACAATCAAGGTCAAGTGATAATCATGTAAACATATTCTTACTGGTTGTAATTCCACAGTCTCGAACAGGGTAGCTACACTATCTAGCAATCATAAACAATATCCTGGCAGGTACTAAAGGAATCACACAGGAAAGTGGAGAGGAAGAATAAGAAGGACAAACCTGCTAACCCATCACCTGCAGCGTCGGTCTCCTCGACCGCCATCGCAAAAGCTCCACCCCTCTGGTGCTGAGCTACAGGTGGCCTAGCTCCCTCATAAGGAGGTACAGCGGGACAATCTATCATCTTGTGAGCACCAGACCCACAGAATAGACAAATCTTCAGCCTCCTCCTACAAGACTCCCAAACATGCCCTGCCTTCCTACAGTTGGCACAAGTCGGCACCCCGGGGTCCTGCCTCTATGCTGATGCTGTGTCTGCTGCACTCTCACTAGCGCCTGTGCCTGCTGAATCTGCACGTGAGGCCTCTTGGCCTGACCTCCGCTGCTGCTACCACCCTGGAAGTCCCAACCCCTCTTCAGCTTCAACCCCAGGTCGTCCTTCGCTGCCATAGCCCCATAAAATATCTCCGTCTAGGTAGCATTTCGGTCGCTCTTAGTCAGCGACCGAACCTCTCTAATCAAGCCTCGGCAAAACTTTCTCGCCTTCGTCTTCTCAGTCAAGTCATCTATGAACCGGGCCAGTCTACAAAACTCTCCAACATACTCAGCTACCGTCTGGTTTCCTTGAACCAGCCCCTCAAACTGTGCCTCGATACCTTCCAAGGCCACATCGGGAAAGAACTGCTCCTCAAACAGCTCCTTGAACTGGGCGCAAGTCTGGCCCTCAACTCCCATCCTGGGATCTGTCTGATACCACGCACGGGCTAAGTCGTGCATCTGACTGCCCGCTATCTCGATATGGAGTCGAGCTAGGATCTCCGCCAGTCTGAATATCTCCTCGATATGCTCGATCCAATATTCTGTATAATGGATGCCCTCTGTGCCCAGGAACTCTCTAGGATGCATCTTCTGAAAATCCTGGATATCCTTTTCCTTCCGATAAGGCTGCTGCTGCTCCCCCTGAGCAGTCACCATCTCTACTGTAGTACGAACCAACTGGTAGGCCTTGTCAATCCTTTGACGAAAATCGGCAGTCTGTCGCTGCTGCTGCTGCTGCTGGTGAGATGCCAGAATCCTCTCCACGAAAGAAAATAGATGAGCAGCATCTACCATCCTCGCAGGTGGAGGCTGCTGCGGTAGAAGGATCTCGGGAAGCACCGGACTCTGCCTCCCAGCTGGTGGAGGTACTCCTCCAAAAGCTGCTGAGACACCCACCCCAGCTAGCATGACTGGGGCTGCGGTACCGGAAGCTGGCTCCTAAAGACGAGAGGTGGCAGACCTCTCTACAGCGTCTGCCGTACCAGAGTGATGTGATCGTGTCTCCACCATCCTGAAGACAGATCGAAAATGAAGTCAATACTGAGCAGGAATCGATAAAATCAAAGGAGGACAGTTTATCTCAAGAAGACAATCAGTAAGATATGTAGATGGCATGAATTGAAGCAAAAAATTTTCTAATTGTGATTGAGTACCTCTCTGTTAAAGCCTATCGCTCAATCCTATCGTAGGCTTGCAGCAGTACAACTAAGTCGTCGTACTACCACGATATCGCACTAATGCGACTCTCGACCTGCATGGGCCACCACTAAAAACGTGTCACGACCCGCACCCACTGTGAGGGTACGAATACGTAACGACGCCCATCCTACGCCGCAGTGTCGGCGGTAGAACGCTGTCCTAGGTTACTATCTAATTAACAACTCACGCAATTATATAATGTACTTGTCAAAACTCAACTCCGAATGGATGACAAGTATAGATATAATAAAATCTCAATCACAGTCTAAGCACGATAAGATAACACAGAAGTTAATAACTAAAGAATAAATAACAACAATTATAAACTACTAAAATAATAATATCTCAACAAACTCAAATACAAACTCATATCTCAAGTTATTACACTTCAAGTTCTAAAACATGAAAACTAAACCAAGCCTACTAGCTAGTCTCCCGATCACTCCTGAGTGTCGGGGCCAAAGGTAGTCATCCCGTCTCTGGGTCCATAATATGTAGGGCATGTATCCTCATGGCAATCATCTGTAAAATTTTAACAGGTCCAGTCAGGACAGGAACGAGTACAACTCATCAAGAAATCCCAAGTAAATGACAGAGAACTATAAAGCAGTTATAGACAGTTATATTGATGAAACATGGTAGTTTGTATACAGGTGATGGTATAGAGAAACAGTTAAGACGCAAGGAAAGTAAGGTAAGTAAAAACAAGAGAAGAATCATAGCAATAAAGACTGTAAATAGAAACTAGCTGAACTAGAGCAACATGATATAAGTCCAGAATGTAAATGTAAACAAGTGCAAACCCAAGTAAATCCAGACAACATGAATCTGATACCAGGTGGTTCCAGGACAAGATGAGTCCGGTATAAGGTGAGTCCAGTCGGCGATCAAAGGTTCCAGGATGAGTCCAGCCTATACTCTAACAATGTGTTTTAAAATATTGGGATCGACATATGAACGGCTGTAGGTAATACGGCACACCGCACACTCGGCCAAGTGTGGGATGGCTATCGTTCCAGTATAATTCCAAGGGAGTGGTTCCAGTATTTGGGTATGTTCACATGCCTACTCCAATATTTCCCTGCCCAGCAAGTACAAGTGAATCCATAATCCGACACAAAAATAGGTATAAGTCCAGCAAGTACACAAATGGTTTTAGTATTTGATTCCAGGATGGTTCCAGTAGGTGGTTCCAGTAAGTGGTTCCAGTAGGTGGTTCCAGAAATAGAGGCCACACTTAAATAAGTGATTGTCGCATGAAATGGATCCAATAATATCAAATAGTGTTTGAAACAGAGAATCAGATAGAACTAGCTGTAACTGAAATATAGTAAACGACAAGTAAATGGAAGAACTATCAGAGAATGTACTCGCCTGATACTCTGAAAAGAGTAGTATAATATCAGATGCCTGTACCAGAGTCAAAATGTCCTAAACAGAGTAATACAGGTTATAATGTGTTTAAAAATAAGACAGATGAAGTTTATGATGCATCTACATGATTTCTAGGCTAATCTAGGTCAAGGTCAACTCTAAGTCAAATCTGGTCAACTGTCTAGGTCAAACTAGGCCCAAGTCAAACTTTGTCAACTCTGGGTCAACTGGTCAAGTCAATGGTCAACTTTAGGGTTGGTCAACTCCTGTAGGCTAATTCAACTAAACCATAGGTCTACGTAACTTAGTCTACCATGTATACCATATCATAAATATACATCTACAACATATATTCATATAATACTAGACTAAATCCTTAGACATATATATCAATAACCAATCTATTTCCTAACTAGCACTAACACAACCATGAACTAAACTAACCTTCCTAACTTTCCAACACCACACCCATTAGCCAACATGCCAAATGACCTAACCCAAGCAAAGCATGCCAATCAAAAGGGGCCAAGCCTACCTAACATCTAATATCCCTCATCATATCCTACACTCATAGTGATACATTCACTAATATAATCACTCATACTCACAAGCCCCCTTCCTAGCACTTGATACCCTCATAACAGATATACATACCTACATATCAATAATATATATATACAACCTGAATATATATATAACATCACAGGCATTTGGGAAAAGGAATTGCTGAAATAGTGTCATGATTTCCCAGGTTACCAGTGTTGAGTGTCCTGTGTGTGCCTTGGGTGAGTGAGTAAATGACCATACCATCTCAGTTTAGGCTTGACAGTGTATTCCAAATAGTGGGTGTGTGTATACCTTAGTTTGAAATGTGTGAGTGTCACATATGAACCAATGTGTGTCCATCAAACAAGTGAAATGGCATTTGTTTTCCAGTTTTATGCATCTCAGTCCATTTCAGACCTAAAGCTAACAGTGAGGAGGAATTATCACGACAGTGGGTGTAATTTTAAATGAGAGTGTAATAGGAATAGTGTTCTCAGGTTGTGATATGCTTCTGGAATTTGTGATGTGTAAATCAGTGCAAACATGGCAATTGACAGTTGTTAAACTGGAAAACAGGAACAGTCAAATCCAGTCAATCCCCTAGCTAGCATGAAACCAATCATTCAAGTAATCTAATGCATATATAAAGGAATTAACATGGTAATTAACATCAGAAATTAGTTTAAAAGAATCTGATTTCAGGAATTCGAAACTCAAAACGTGCATGAGTCTAATAGTCCTAAACCCAATCGAAATTCCCAATGTTGTGTTAATATCAACCCAAAACATTAATCAATCCTTAACAGTAAGCTAATACATATGTGTAAAGATTAATCATAACATTTAAACATCAAAAATCAGTTACAACAGGGAATTAGAATTAGGATTTCAATTTCAGGAAAGGGACTGTGTATCTGTCGACTGTTCAGTCCATTCCCATGATCAAAATCCCATTCCTCAATGAAAAACCTAATCTAACTTACAAAAACCACTTAGTACGAACTAATACACATGTAGGAATAAATGTGGCAATTTTAAAACATCATTAAAATTAAATTAAACTGAAATCAGTTCAGGATTTCGAAAAACACACATGGTATCAGTCATTCATGGGAAATGCACATTTCAAAATCAAAACCTGTTAATATACTAAATTTAAGGGTTGGTGATTAATCTACCACACGTGTACGTGTCACAGGGGGTGTTTGTGTCCAACCAAGTGGACACAAACGTGTCCAAACGACCCCATGTACACAGACACAGAACTGTGTTCAGGAAGTGTCGTGCACGCGTGTGTGTCACTCCAGGACACGACACGTTGCACGACACATGCCATGGTCACGTCCACGTGTTCGCCCCATATAGGGCTACGTGTCCATGGCCCTGCACCGTGTCCTAGATGCGTGTCGTGTCGGTTAAACGTGCATGTCAGCAGCTAAAACTCACGCGTGCACAGCGCGCGTGCGGGCCAGTACGGCTAGTACGAGGAGTAGAACTCCTCGCACACTGTACCAATTGGCCCCAAACTTTGGAAGGATGATGTCAGTCAGTGCCCTGACATCCTCCCAAAATTTGGCATGTCCACGTGTCCGTTACAAGAAGAAATCGAGCCCGTGATGCAGGACAGTGCACTCGTGTCGTGCACGTGTGTCCAACGGCAAAAACGGACACAAAATGACACCAAAATACTTAACATACTTCACAAAAATTAATGTACGTCCTTAGATCTACAAACTCATGTAATTACTTTTTTCAAAAATCGAAAATAATTTCCTAAGGGGCATTCTATCAAACACTTATACATACACTACGACACGTGTCCGATACGGACACCAAACGGACACAAAATGGGCTTAAACTCCAGGGACAGCTAGGTGACTCCTAGATCTAGCCCTAAATGCAAAGAAAATAGAAATTTAATACAATTATAGGTGTTTTACCTATGGATGTAAATAGCAAGAAAAAGCTCCAAATGGGGGGTTCCTCCTTGCTTGGAAAATGCTCCAAAATTGTCCCAAAGCTGGGATTAAACCCCAAAATCAGAAAATAGGACAGTATTAGGTTCTAATGCAAGAAACTAGGATTAAAAAGGAATTAAAATGGATTTATGGAGATTTTTGGAAGGGGGACAATATCTCTCTTTTCCAATGTGTTGAAATAATAAAAAAGAGGAAAGCCCTAATGAATAAGTGTTTATATAGGATGGGGATCCCTATGTGGCTGGTCACTTAGGGTTTGGTTAGGGTTAGGGCTTCTAGTTATGGGCCATGGGCCAAGTCATGATCAATAAATCATTAAGCCATAAGTCATTTCATGAAACCACAAGCCATGACTTAAATTCACTAAACCAAATCTCCGCATTCTAAAACTATTCTCTAATGACTAAAATAGGTTAACTCAAGTTAGACTAGGGTTACCATAGCTAGGGTTAGGTTCTAGGCTAGTCCACTAGGTCTCAACAAGTCAAAGTCAAACTAGAATTCACCAATTCATTAAATTAATTAAAAATTCAAATAAGCCAAAATGACCAAATTACTCCTTGGCTAAAAATGATAATTAAATCATCCTAATGACATGGTTAAGCTCTAGGTCATGCAGTCACTAGGGTTTCACTGGCAGCACATTATAATCACAAGTCATGACTTAAAGCAGTTTTTAAATAGTTTAAAAATAATTAAAAATCACCAAAAATTATAATATGAAATAAATATCAATAATAATAATTATAATTACAAAATTTCAAAATTACCCACATCTGGAAAACTGGGTGTTACAGCCCACGCCCGACACCACCATCCAAAAAGAAAAAGAAAAATAAAACCCTAAATTTAACTCACCCGCACGCCGCCGTAGTCTCGACACAACCGCCGGCGAGCCCGAGCGTCCGACCATCGCACTGCCGTCCGCCGACTTCCCCAAACCCCTTCTCCACCGCAAGCCAGCGACTCCCTCTCCTCCCGCTCACAGCCCTGTCCCGGCGACAGCCCCCGAACGACGGCGCCATGCCTCCCCTTCGCTCCGCCCGCAAAACCGTCTTCCCTTCTCCCCCGACCGAGTCCGACCTAGCCGCCTCCCTCGATTTTTCCTCCGCCCACTCCTTCTTCCTGGCCGCTCTCCACCTGAGACCTCCTCGCCGCCGCTCCCCGTTCTTCGCCACCGCATTAAAGCCCCCGGCGCCCACCTCCGATAGGCAGGCCGAGCACACCATCACCGCGCCTGAGCCTCCACACTCGTCTGTCCTCCTCCTCCTTCTCCGGTCGCCGTCCGCCACCGTCACCCACCTGACGCCGACGACTCCGCCCTCTCTCTCTCCCCGCTCCCTCTCTCTCTCTGTCATTCCCTCTCCTTCCTCTCAATTTATTCATCCCTCTCTCTCCTCTAACAAAAATTTCTTTGATGTTTTTTTGTCACTAAGAACGGAAACAGAGTGGTTCAGTGGCCACTTTTTATTATATTTATAATTATTATTATTTTATGTTTTTATTTAACAGTATAAAATATTAATACTTTTAAGCTATGATTACTGTATATTATTATTATTATTACTATAGATTTATTATTGTTATTATCATCTTTTTATTACAGAAAAATTAATTAAAGTAGGTTATCTATTATTGGTATTTATAGTTATTATTATTAGTATTATTAATATTCATATTGTTATTATTGTAAGTACAAATAATTCTATTATTGGTATTTATAGTTATTATTATTAGTATTATTAATATTCATATTGTTATTATTGTAAGTATAAATAATATTTTCAACATTGGGTTAGAAGCCCTAATTGTATTTGCTATATTGTTTTGTGGCATTTTAAAAGTATAGCTGATTAATAAAATTTTATTTTTATGGTTCTTACCCTTAAATAACTTTTCTAATATTATTTTATTTCGCTTAAAATATTTTTGAAATATAAGATATATGTTTTAGCCTAAAATATTATTTGACAAAACTTACAATTCTGTCTTAAAACGACTTTTGATTTTTCGGATATTTATTTGAAGCATATGTTGACTAATAAATTATATTTTAAGTATTATAAATTAGTTTTCTAAAATCATATAGTTATAATTTAATTTCCTTTATTTTTTCTATCCGTGACTAAACCCCTCTTTCCTATTTCCTTCGCCAATACCGTACTACCTTATGGCCACCCTAACTAAATTGACCGTCGTGGACCCGATGGAACCGTCCGTGCCAATATCTGAGGTCATCTTGCATAGTTGTTGAGCCGAAGTTGCAGTTCATGCCTGCTTGATCGTTGCAGTACACCACGCGTCCTACCAGGCAAGACACCTTGCCATTTGCTGTTTATTTATTTTAGCTCATATTTCATGCATTGTTCATTATTTTTTTTATGCAAATAAACTGTGATACATGGCATAACCTGTTAGAACTTACTGTTCATTTATATTTCCTGCTATGTATTATTTTTCTTACACATTAAACCTAGATTTAAGGGACCACCTTTGTGTGTTGCATTCATGGCTTTGACACGTTGTACCACGAAGTTGTGTGTCACATGTAGAACACGGACGTGCGTGATTGGCTGGCCATAAGTACGTACAAGCCGTACGATAGGAATAACCGCTAATAGAGGTTGCATGCTAGTTTGACTTAGCGGTTATAGAGATTATTGTTGTGGATACAACATAGTAGGCATTGGACGGGAAGGACAATTCCTTAGCGTATGGGCTTCGATGCACTTTTCTTTGTGACCCGGATTCTCCGCTAGAGATACGGGGCTGATGACCCATGATTACTGATGGCCACTGACGTTCTGCGGAACGTTATGCTCTTATTGATTGGGCCTCTAGTGCCCCAAGGGGGACTATGCCGATCCTATTTAGCCAGGGCCCATGCGTAGGAAGGATTGTTCTTAACTACATTTCACTTAGAACGGTTAGGTATCTTTATCCGTTAGGTACGAGTGCTTTTGGTTTGGGTACTTGTATCTGACCGTGGCTTGGAACAATAACTTGTCACGGATTAGTTCGTCATATCTTGTCCTTGTTTGGTTGTAGGTGTGACTTACTACTTCGATGAGAAGGTATTGAACCTTGTTGGGGTCCGAATACTATATTGGATTCATAGCATGGAAAGATACGTCACCGTAAATTAGTTTACCATCTCCTGTCTATAGGTCCTAAAAAATCAAGTTGTACCCATCAACAAAGTCATAAAAATCAAGAAATACATCTTTCAAATAAATTGCACAGAAGTCAGATTACGCATCATCCAGATTGCGCAGACTGGACTGCGTACACTCTCAAGTGCACAAGCTGACGTGGCCATGTCATCATTACCTGACACAATCAAATCTTCTGACAACTGATAGCACAAAGAACGAGGAGACTGTTCGTTTATTGTGCCGTACAGCGCTCAAAGACAGCTGTACATGCAGCACAATCTGTCTACAGCGTGGTCCATTCCAGCACCATCCATTCTAGCACAATCCAAAGTCAGCACAATTTATGTGGCACACTTCATTATGACAACTGACAAATGTACACGTGGCATTCATGTCATCAATTGTTCACTACGTGGCAACCGTCTGTACACGATCATGCATATTTCCCCAGCAGAGTCGCCATTTTGTTTGCAAAAACAAAAGTTAATCTTTATTTCAACAAACTTTGTAATCTTCTTTTACAAAGTTTGTTGAAATAAAGATCAACTTTTATTTTTGCAAACAAAATGGTGACCCTGCTGGGGACGACTTTCTCCTCCGACGAGGAAGTGACAACTCAATGTGACGTTGCGTCTATCGAAAAGACGCAGAAGACGCTGGTTGTGAAGGTCAACCAGACTGCCTACGAAGCCATGATCAACTCCAGGACCACCCCTCGTACTGAGAAAACTTCTGCCACGAGCCAAGTGTGCCCAGTGTGGGTCCCCAATACTGCTGTGCAGTCTGTTGATTCTGCTACCAAGACTGCTGCGCAGTCTAAGATCTCTGTTGTCTCTACTGTTGCACAACCTGCCTCTATTACTCCTGCGCAATATGCTGCTGTCAGTGCACAAACTACATCATATGCTGCTCTGTCAAAGTACAAGACTCCTATTCCTCTGGCGCAGTTGGCTGCCACTTTGCCTGCGCAGTCCACTACTCCAGCAACCAGAGTGCAATTCAAGCACTCTGGCAACAAGACTCTGGATGCGCAAACCACTCTGATTGAGACCAGAAAACATTCTGCCAGAACTCCTCCTGTGCAACTTGCCAGTGCGCCATCAATCCATGCGCAAATTGTGTCTGCGCAATCCAAGAGAGACAGCCCTTTGGCTAATCTCTCATCTTCTCACAACAAGGGAAAAAGCTCTGCTCCTCTCCAACACTCTGTTGCTCCTGCGCAATCCACTGGGGGTAGTCTTTTGGCTATTCCTCTTCCTCTCCAGAACAAAGGAAAAGGCCCGTTGGTCTTTTCTCAAACTTCCTCGTCCCACGACTTGGAAGACAACAGAGGAAAACGCTCTTTAGCTAACTCTTCTTCACTAAACAAAGAAAAAGGCCCTTTGGTCTTTTCTCAGTCTTCTACAGTTTTTACCGTAGAAGATCCATTTGAACGTGCTCCGGCACTAGTCAGTACCAAGACTCTCTCCAACAAGAGTTCTTCTTCCTTCCTTGCCAAAGGGAAGTGTACTGATCAGAGAGGTATTCTGCCTACTCCAGTAGCAGAGTTCCAAGATCTCCCAACTCTTCAGATCTTCCGTTCAAGATAAGAAAAATTGCTGGTATCTCAGACAGAAAGCCCTGGGGGTGAGTTTGCTGATCTAAGAACTTATCTCAATCGACCAACTTCGATAAAACGCAAACAACCAATGCCGAAGACCAACCATCATCAGAAGCAAACCTCCAGGATCAAGAATCCGGACACCTATGCCAATGAAATGAGTACTTCCCTGTACACTCAAGGGACAAAATATTTGAAGAATCGGAACCATGTTCCGAATATTGTCGAAGAACATGTCCCTCGAACTTCTGCTCGTCCCGTTGCTGTTCCTGATCTCCGAGAACACCTCAAGCAAAAATGGGACAACATCCCAACATCCCCAGTGCAACCACTTGGACACCATTGCAATCACAAAGTTGTCATCAAGTGTTATTGTCAGACAACAAGACGATCTGTCTTCGATCGTCTGAACTTTTCTAACTCTGAACCTATGTCAGAAGATGAAGACGAGGTTTTGTACGCCTCCGTCAACATGACTTCCAGAAATACTGGGGGTAGGAAGTGCTCCAAGCATGGGAAACCTCGCAAACCAAGCCAGCGGTATTTGGATCTACTCCAAGAATCCTCTTAAGGAGTATTCCAACATACCCGTTCTCGAAGCCGAGACACAATCGGTCAAAGGAATCTTCAAGAACGTCTCCTTTCTTCTCACTCAGGAGATGATTCCTTCTCTAACTACGATACATACAACGAGAGTTCGGAACAGACAGTGTCCTCCACTGTACCCAGGAAAGTGACAGCTTATGTTGTCAATGAAGATCCCGATGCTTCCAGTTCAGCCAGCCAAGAACAAAGAATAGCTGCACTAGAAGATAAGCTGAAGACCATGGCCGAAATGGTCGCAAGTATGCATTCCATCATTGTGGCCTAGCATACAGTACCACCGATCGTACCTCCTATAAATCATGAAATCATAGCATCGTCGGTGCCTGTCAATGCTGGACCGGGGGTAGCATCTCTTCCAGTACCTCCTGTACAGATCCAACCTACACCCAGTCAATCAGGTGCTGGGGGTAGTGCTTATCATACTGTTCCTCCTCCCAATACTGTGATTCAGCCTGCTCCTTCTACATCAGTAGAAGATGCCAATAAAGATGTCAAGCTCCTGCGAACTCAGTTCGAAGCTTTCAAGTAGAAGAACAACTTGCAGAGGTTGGGGATCAAGCAACCCAATCCAGTTGAATGGAAGGAAGTTCCATTTCCTCCAAAGTACAAAATCTCAACCATCTCGTTGTTTGATGGCAGCACTTCTCCCAGTCAGTTCATTAACCATTTTGAGGTTATGACTGTCCAACTTCAACCAAATGACGCTCTTCTTACCAGAGTATTCGTTGGCTGTTTAGCTAGCGTAGCATACGATTGGTACAGAAGCTTGCCCGATGGTTGTATCACCTCCTTCTCTGGCCTAAAGCAAATCTTCCTGGAATGATTCTATGAAGGGATCAATAACATGACTATGTCAGCCCTCAACAAAATTAAACAAAGACACAATGAAACTGCTGAGAGTCTCATTGAAAGGTTCTGCCGGGAAGCTTTGAAAATGCCTCCTGGAACTCCGGCTGCTGTTACCATAGATACCTGCAAGGCAAATCTTTTGCCTATTATCAGCATGTGGACAGGATCTACTCAATTCCAAGACTGGCCGTCCTTCATTGTCAACGCTAAAGCAGCTGAAGTTAGCGCTGACAAATTCAAGCAGCTAGGGGTACAAATGTCTAACCCCGACCGGGATGAACACCAGACATCAGGTAGCGGCAATCGCCAGAACAACCGCAAAGGAAAAAAAACTTTGAATATCAATTTGAACAAGAATAAAGAATCTCTGGCAGTCAATATAGCTCTCCCTACGTCCACTTCTACTCCTTCAGCACCTCCACCAAGAGAACCTCGTCCGAAAGTGGAGTACTCTTTTGACGAGAATGACACAGTGAGCATCTTTGATTGCTTAATCAAAAGTAATAAGCTCCAGCTTCCAGACCCGAA
This sequence comes from Iris pallida, assembly GCA_029216955.1. Lineage (NCBI taxonomy): Eukaryota > Viridiplantae > Streptophyta > Magnoliopsida > Asparagales > Iridaceae > Iris > Iris pallida. Next base: position 13,311,643 of record JANAVB010007200.1, on the reverse strand, counting down.
GAAGCCCGATGAAGTCGATAAGACTGATCATCCTAAGTACTGTATCTATCACAGGTTCAACGGGGATCCCACTCGGGCATATTATGTGCTCAAAGGCAAAATCCAAGAACTGGTCAATGCCGGTGTTGTCACTCTGCAGCAAGATGAGAAGACTGTTACTGCAAACATGGTCTCAGTTCAATTTGGTGACTTCCTGCCCCAGTTGGTACAGCACGGTGTCATTCCTATCCCTAAAGCTACCCTCGAGATCGAGAATCTCCCTCCTTCACGAAGTGAAGGTCTCGTCCCTTTGTCTCTTGACAATGGCGAGATTAAGTGGATTCATCCGGATCTTGCTTCAGAGTTCGAAGTTCCCTCTTCCTCCAAGAAGAAAGACCGTTCCAAAGGCAAGACAAAGATTTGCAATATGGTGTCTTTTGACCCCATAGTTGATAAAGAAATCCTGTTGGGCACCAGATCAGGGAAAGCTTATCTAAAAGATTACCCCGAAGCTCAAGAGAATCCTGCTTCTTCTTCTTCTGAGCCTCCTCCAGTGCAGCCTGCTTCCACTGAGGATATTCCTACTGCACCCTCACCAGTTGTAGTGTTCATTCCTCCCAAGCCAATGGTTACTGACAAAGGCAAACAGCAAGTCCGTTTCGAAAAACCTTTGAAGAAATCATCTCCCTCCGGACTTGAAAAGTCTTACAACTTTGACATCCTGGCTCAATTGGCCAATACACCAGCCCGGCTATCAATCTTCGAGCTCTTGCGTCTCTCCAAAGAGACTCGGAAAACTCTGAGTGAGGCTCTCATGCAGGCCGAAAACTGTTTAGCCCTTCTGAAGAAGCCAAAAGCAGAACCAGTCTCTTACCTCCATTGTCATAGTATGTTGGAGTTAATTCCAAACATAACTTTCACACAAGATGACATACTGATAGAAGACAACAGGCATGATTGTCCTCTCTGCTATACAGGATATGTTGACTCGATGAAAGTCGATCGCATTCTGATAGATCCAGGGTCTGCTCTCAGTATCATGTCGAAGACAATGTTGGATGCGCTGAAGATCCCAGTGCATAGTCTCTCCAGTACAATCACTACTATTCTCGGGTTCAATCAGGGAAGGAGTGAACCTTTGGGCAAGATTCGCCTAAAACTCCAAATAGGCAATCTTCGCACAAAGGTTACCTTCTACATCATTAACAATCATGGTTGTTCCTATAATGCTTTGCTGGAAAGACCATTTTTGCACGAGCATAACATTGTCCCTTCGACTGTTCATCAATATTTTAAATATGTTGATGATAATGGAGAGGTGCAAAAGGAGGTTGCTGATCTCTATCCTTTCAAAGGCATTGAAGCATATTGCAACGATGCTCGTATGTATAAGGATGAATTCATGAAGGTTTTCCTGTCTCTAGACACTGAAGAAGAGCAAGAAGCAGTGCCTAATGATACCCTTATCATCCCTGTCAAAGGGCGTGTTTCTCGTCCTCAGTCTTCCAAGCCACTGGCTATTCACTTGCCAGTCCAGAAGCAATCTACTGATGATGATCAGGATCAAAGGGAGCTCACCTCTTCTGAGCCACTTGTTATTGACTTACGTCGTAACAAAGAAAAATGGCAGCTCACCTCTTCTGAGCCACTTGTTATTGATTTATCTCATAACAAGGACAAAAGGGAGATCACCTCTTCTGAGCCTCTAGTTATCAACCTCCGTCGTAACAAGGCCAATCCTCCTCCACGTTCTTCTTCTTCCCCTCTTGTAATCAATCTGACCAAGCCTGCTAAGGCTAAAGGTCCTGCTGTAAATACAAATGTACAAATCAATGAAAAAGCATCTACTTTCCAGTATACTGATGTCGTTTATTATGCTAAGTGCTATTTGGATATGTTATATAGCTTTCAATCATTTACAATAGGAGTTGTACAATCTCTTCAAACAGAAGTCTCACTCAAACTTCTAAAAGATTCATATCAGATTGTTCCCGCTCGTAAGAAAGGCGAAAGTCCAATACTTTTTAGTAAAGGACCGGAGCAACAATTCAGCTATACGGATGATAGCAAAATTAACGATACGGGGCATCTTCAACTCCGTCGTTACAGTCAACAATCAAAAGACATCATCCGAAAGATGGGTTACGATTTTAAGAGCGGCCTCAACTACGGTAAGTGTAGAAAAACTCCTATCCGTACGGCTGTTCCAAAAGAAAAGTCAGAGATGTACTACAGTAGGACCAAAAGAGGTCTCGGATATGCTTCACCTCTAGTATTATCCCCAGCAGGCTCTGAATCTGATAGTGAAGAGCGTTCTAACTCTTCTGATTCCAGATTATGGAATTCTGACACGAGCAACGGTCAAGTTCATCGATTGACTGTATCTTCTAACATGGTCTCCGTCGAACTTCCAGAAGTTTATGACGAGGATATTGAAGAAAGTTCTGAAACAGATCCTTGGGCTCAACGAATAGATACCCAATGGGAACTCCGATTCGAACAAAGGAAACCGCCTACCGAAGATCAATTAGTTCAAGTTAATGTAGGAGAGAGCGGATCACCTCGTCCAATATTCATCAGCAAGAACCTTTCAAAGGCAGATAAGCAGGAATTAATTCTTCTGATAAAAGAATACATTGATGTCTTTGCCTGGAGTTATGAAGACATGCCAGGTCTAGATCCCAAAGTTGCTACTCACAAACTGAACATCCTGCCGAAAGCAAAACCGGTCAAACAGCAACAACGGCATTTTAAGCCAGAAATGATGGACGTAATCGACGACGAAGTCAAGAAGCTCATCGTTTGTGGCTTTATTCGTGAAGAACAGCATCCCTATTGGGTAGCTAATGTTGTCCCAGTTCTAAAGAAAACTGGCAAAGTTCGAGTCTGCATCGACTTTCGGGATCTTAATAAAGCATGTTCTAAAGATGAATTTCCTTTCCCTATCACGGATGTCATGATTGACAACACCTGTGGGTTTGAAAGAATATCTTTTATGGATGGATTCTTCGGATACAATCAAATTCGGATGAATCCTGAAGACGAAAAACATACTTTTTTTCGCACTCCTCGCGGGGTATACTGCTACACTGTCATGCCATTTGGTCTCAAGAAAGCTGGTACAACATATCAACGAGCCATGAGTACCATCTTTCGAGATCATCTGCGCAAGACTGTCGAATGCTACGTTGACGACATCGCTGTCAAAAGTCGTCTAAAGGAAGATCACATCCAAGACTTGAGAACTATTTTCAATCTCATGCGCCAACATCAACTCAAAATGAATCCCACTAATTCATTTTTGGGTGTCTCTAGTGGCAAATTTTTCGGCTTTGTCATTACCTCTAAGGGTATACACGTGGATCCCGAGAAGATCAAAGCCATTCAAGAGATGCATCCTCCATGCAACCTAAAAGAGCTACGAGGATTCCAAGGTTGACTTGCGTACATCAGGAGATTTATTTCGAATCTGTCTGGTCGCTGCAGACCATTTACTCAGCTAATGAAGAAGGGTGTATCTTTCGTTTGGACCAAAGAATGTCAACGAGCATTTGACGACATAAAGCGGTATCTCATGAATCTACCAGTCTTGGTGCCACCAATCTCTGGCATACCAATCTTAATGTATGTCCATGCTATGGATCATTCATTGAGCGCTTTACTTGCCCAAAAGAACAAAGAAGGTCACGAACAAGCCATCTATTATCTCAGTCGTACTATGATTGGTGCTGAACACCGTTATAGTCCGGTCGAAAAAGAATGTCTAGCTCTTATGTTTGTTGTTCAGAAGACTCGGCATTATATCATTGGCCAAACTATTCATGTCATATCCCGAGTTAATCCTCTTCGGGTACTGATGAAGAAGCCTAGCACACTCAACTCTCGGCTGGCTACATGGGCCATTCTGCTAGCCCAATATGATATGGTATATGTTCCTCAAAAATCTGTCAAAGGTCAAGTACTGGCAGATTTTTTAGCAGCTCATCCTGTTCCAGAGACGTCCAAACTCTACGACAAAATTCCAGACGAGACTTTGGAATCTAATACAATCTCCGAAGAATTTCCTACTTGGCATCTATTCTTTGACGGTACATCCAGGATTCGACCCAATGGTGTCATTGTCGCAGGAGTTGGAGTAGTTCTCGTTTCTCCAGATGGGTCAGCTATTCAAAGAGCATACTCCTTAGATGAACCTTGTTCCAACAACGTCGCAGAATACAATGCTCTACTCATTGGCCTTCAGTTAGCCAAACAACTAGATGTTGAGTATCTTGAAGTCTATGGTGAATCCAAGTTGGTTGTTAACCAAGTTAGAGAAACTTATGAAGTTCGCCATCAAGATCTAGTGCCTTACTTTGAAGCAGCAATCAACATGGCTACATCATTCAAAGCCTTCTTTATCGAATATGTACGTTGAGCTTACAATACTGAGGCATATGCTTTGGCTAATCTTGCAGCAGTTTTAGCCATCCCTATCAAAAGACAACAGGTGGTGGTCATCTCTAATCGAGAATTGTTCTGCGTTGAAAACAATCGTAATATTGAGTTCAGTAATCTTACTGAAGTCAATATTATCAATAAAGATTGGAGAACTCCGTTCATCGACTTCGTGGTCCATGACATATTCCATGAAGATCCCAAGGAGGCTACGAGTATTTGTCGGCGGTCTCTGCGGTTCTACTACAATCAGACCACCAAAACTCTCTACCGACGGACTTATGACGGCCTACTCTTACGTTGTCTTGCTGGAGATGAGGCAAAGCAAGTACTGCGTGAAGCTCACGACGGTGTCTGCGGAGCACATCAACCCGGTCCTAAACTACAGGATCGCATCCGACATATGGGTTACTATTGGCCCTCTATGGTATCCGATGCCATCGAATATGCAAGAAAGTGTCGAGCTTGTCAAATCCATACAGATTTCATTCACCAACCGTCGGAGTTCCTTCATCCGACAGCCGTCTCCTGGCCTTTCGAAGCTTGGGGCATGGACATTATCGGTCCCATCAATCCTCCTTCTTCTAGAGCACACTGGTTCATACTGGCAATAACCGATTACTTCTCGAAATTGGCCGAAGCTATACCATTGGCTGAAGTCAAGACCGGCAGCGTCATCAACTTCGTTAAACACTATGTCATCTATCAATTTGGTATACCTCGACGAATCATTCACGACAACGGACCTCAATTCATCAGCCAAAAGTTCACAAGGTTCTGTGACGATCACCGGATTGACAATGTCGCTTCGACAGCTTACAATCCTGCTGCTAATGGTTTAGCTGAAGCTTTCAACAAGACTATCATCAAGCTCCTCAAGAAGTTTGTATCTACTAACAAACGAAACTGGAGTAAAAAGCTTGGAGAATGTCTTTGGGCCTACCGCACTACGTGTCACCCTCAGTTTTTAGAAACAGGGGTATTTTTGTCATTTTATATTTTTGAATATTTTTAAAATTTATTTTATTATTTATGATATTATTTTGGGGTTGTAATTTATTTTATTATTTATGATATTGTTTTGGGGTTATTTGAGTCGGGTTCGAATTTTAACTCAATCCGACTTGAAACGGAAACCCGGGGGTAGTTTGACTCTAGTGGGACCCACATACTAGTTAGGCATGGCCCATATGATATTAATTTTAGTCCATATGATATTAATTTTAGTTAGTAGTTAGACTAATTATTTATGGATAGGTTTAGTTTAATTAGAGACTTAAAACTAGACTAAATTGACCTCAACCTTTAACCAATTCCTAATTTAAATCAAATAGATTAGTGGAGGGCATTTTGGACATTCAAATAGGGGACAAATCACCCTTTTTGGGTACCCACCTATGGAGGGGGGGTAAGGAGTGAGTCACTCCTTCATTCATTTGTTTTCATCCACTTTCTCTCTCTTGTTCTTCCCCAAATTAATTTAGAGATGAACCTCCATTGATTTCATCTCCAAATCAACCCTTTCTTCCACCAAATCTTCTTCATTTCTCCTTTACTCCATGGTTAGAGGGTGCTAGCCAAGTTTGGAAGGATTCGGAGCTCGTTCGTGTCCTTTTAGAATCTCTACGTGTCGGTGTCGTGTCGGAAGGATTTTTCTTTGAATCTCTCTCCCGGAAGGTATAATCTCTCCTCTAATCCATCCCGACATACATATAGAAATATTTTGAACCCATAGGAATGACCTCCATGGTTATATCTCCATTTGTGTCCATTTTGTGTCCATTTGGAGGTCATAGGAGTGTCCTTTGTGTTGTGGTTGTGTCCATGTAGAAAAACCCCAAATTTGGACACACTATGTGTTGTTGTTATGTATGAATAAATTATTACATATTTAATCTCATATTTTTATATTGGAGATGTGTTCTATAGTGTCTCATATATATATTAGTGTAGAGAGTGAGTTCTTGATATATTATGTTATATACTTGTGTTTCTTTTGTCTCAAACTACCTAAATTCGTCATAATATTTATCCACGTTTTTAGTAGCAATAGCAACTTAGAAATGTCATAACTTTTAGCTTACAACTCCGATTTATCTCTCGTTTTTTTAAAAAAACCGTATCGAAGTTAGATTTCCAAATATATATTTTAATAAGCCAAATTCGTTCTGAAACTTTCTGTAAAATTATTTGAGTGTCAGCTGTACGAAAGACAAACGCGTTTCGGTGTTTTTGCGATTCCGGGAGCTTCCGGACACGAAAATGCGATCCGTTTAAAGTTTCGGAAAGCTAACACAAATATCTATAACAAAATTTAATTCTAGAATTTAATGAATGCTTAATTTGTACAGTATTAATTTTAAGTAGAAGATTACTATACGACATATGCATTTTGTGTATCCTTGTATGTACAAATATGTATGTATGCATGTATATATATATATATATGTGTGTGTGTGTTAAGAGAATGTAATATAATATAGAGTATGCATAAATGATATAATGTATGAAAGTATGTAATGTATTCAAATATGTATGTATAGGTGCATGAATGAATGAATGAATGCGATGCATGAATGAATGGATGAAATGAAAGCATGTGGGTAATGCAAGGTATTGAAACATGTATACAAGTATCCATATGTAAGTAATTAACGTAATCAAGTATGAATGTATGCTATATATGAATGCCAACATGATAGAAATGTATGATGCCATATTAGCACTTAGCACCATGTTCATATGTTAAAATCTCCTTCTACATGTTGACAGTAACCCCAAGCATGAATACACATAAAACCTACTTACTGTTATGAGTAAACCCTTTGATGTATAAATAAATCCTTTTTGTTATGATTAACACCCACACACACATATGCTAAACATATGCTTTACATGTTATTTCTTCTATGTGACACAATAAACCCTTGCTAAATGTTATCCTTCTAACATAATACCCTCACACTTGAACATATTGTACTGCTATGTACACATTGCCATATCCACATTCATGTATCACTCACTCATTGTCTTTATGCACCTTGCTTGTAATAAAAATATATATGAATATATATGTAATGTGTGTTTGATAACTTGTGTAGTTTTAGGATTTTGTGTGAGTGTTAGTCTAGGCTTGGTTAGGCCTAATGAGACTTGTTAGTCTAGGTTTAGACCTAGTAATGCCTAGTTAACCTAATTTGACTAGTATGGTTGACCAGAGTTGACCAAGAGTTGACTTTGACCTAGAATGATCTAGAATCATGTAGAATGCATTATTTTACTATTTTGGACTTGTTGTGACTTGTGCTGTTCTAAATAGGAGCCAGACACCTTGTAACCTGTGTTGCTTTAAATAGGACTCTGTGGCTTCAGTTGGACTCCCTATACTTATCAGCTGTTCAGGTTATCAGGCGAGTACATTCTCTGATCATTTCATATCCTGCTTAGAATTATTTCCTGCATTAAATTACTTTACTTGATACTGTCACGTTGGTCACACGGATTAGTACTATATGGATCCCTTCTTGAGATGTTATCCCTTCAGGGAGCATCGGGTACTCTATGTTCTGTGCGTTTCACTTACATAGCGTATCATATGGTTCTTTGGTTCTTTAATCACTTGTGACATATACTCATATGATCACAGAGTCTTCTCTGAATCCTTATCCCATTTATTGGGTCTATCAGAATCCCCATTTATGGGACACTATGTACCATGCTTCGGGGGCTTATCACCCTTTGGGGGCTTATCACCCTTCGGAGGCTTATCACCCTTTGGGGGCTTATCACCCTTTGGAGGCATATCACCCTTCGGGGGCTTATCACCCTTTGGGGGCATATCACCCTTTGGGGGCTTACCACCCTTCGGAGGCTGTTACATAGAATCATAACATAACCTGGTTGGATCCTTGTGTATTAATTGGGGGTACGGGGGAGTATAAATAGCCATGTGAACAATTCCAAAGTAGAATAGCCATGTACGCCTCTTTAGTATAGCCATGTACAAATCAAGCCGTTCACATGTCGACTTTGTGCTCTAAAATCACTAGTCACTGGTAGCTCTCTACTTATAGTAGATATTTCTATTACAGTTCTCTCTCTGTTTACATACTGCACTTCTTTCAGTATCTATATCTTACTTTACTGCATGATTATATTTTCTAACCTGCTATGAACTGTTGAGATGTACTGTGCTCGCTCCTGTCCTGACTGGACCTGTTGATAAATTTTACAGATGGCATGGGATTGCCTGCTAGCCTAGAGGAGACACAGTAGAGGTTATTTAGATAGTTATTTCATTTTATCTGGAGTTGTATTTACTTTGTGGATTACTGTATTTGAGTTTTGAGATGTATTTCTGGGTTTATGTATCTTAGACAGTTAGACTTCTATTTCCTGTATCTCTTTTGGATTTCATGTTTTATCTATCTTTATCATGCTCTACCTTAGATGTGATTGAGACTGTATCTGCTATGTCACCGCCATTTGGGGAGTATAAACTGCTTAGCATTATTTTGTTAGATGATGTGACCTAGGACAGCGTTCTACCGTCGACACTGCGGCGTAGGCTGGGCGTTGTTGCGTTCTCGTGCCCTTACTCTAGGGTGCGGGTCGTGACACTACGGTCCGCAACCCTACAGGTTGTACACCCTTCTCTTTGGTGTACGACTGTGAAGCAGTTCTACCTCTGGAACTCCAAATTCCATCCTTGAGAATTGCTATCGCCAACGAACTCACTACAGAGAACAATGATCTTCTCCGACTTCAAGAATTAGAAGCGCTCGATGAGAAGCGACTATTAGCTCAACAGCATATTGAGTTATACCAAGCCCATATTTCAAAGACTTTCAACCGCAAAGTTAAGGTCAGAGCCTTTCAGAAGGGAGAGCTCGTTCTAACTGTAAGACGTCCTATGACTATGACTCACTCAAGCAAAGGCAAGTTCGATGCAAAGTGGGAAGGTCCATACATTATAAGTAAAGTCTTTTCAAATGTAGCCTATCAACTCACAGAGCTAGATGGTCGAGTTGCAATGATGCCTATCAATGGCAAATTCCTCAAGAAGTATTATGTGTAAATGTAACAGACAATGCTTGTAATTATCCGACAAGTTCATAAATAAAATTCAGTTTTATTTCGTCTTGAATGATAATACATAATATCAAGGAAGGTCACTATCATCCTTTTCAAAATTAGGATGCGGACCACTGATGTCCTTGTCAAAGACATGATCAGCGAAAGAGTCGAGAACATTCTTGCTGGAACCCACTAAAAACTTGCAAGCAGCCATCCTCATGGCTTCTTCTTCTTCTTCAGTCTTCCCTAGTTCAAGAAGGAAGTCCAAGATGTCCTTTGGCAGTTTGGGATCAGATGAACCTTCGCCCGCTGCCATCTGCTTTAATTAAGCCGGCTCGATTGGACATTCGTCAGTCTCCGCTTCCACCTTCGGGACGATCTCAGCCTTCCTGGATGTATCTCCAGACGATATTTTTATGCTGAAAAGTGAAAGTGACCATCTCATCTGATTTTCTATTCTATTTATAGACAAAGCGTCGTAAGACTATGAAGCGACACATTCATCCGACGGTTTTCCCATTCATTCATTATATTCATTCGACGGTTCGTCCGTTCACACATCCACTTGATGGTTCGCCCGTTTATCATTCGACGGTTCGTCCGTTCACACATCCACTTGACGGTTCATCCGTTCACACATCCACTTGATGGTTCGCCCGTTCATCATTCGACGGTTCGTCCGTTCACACATCCACTTGACGGTTCGTCCGTTCACGCATCCACTTGACGGTTCGCCCGTTCATCATTCGACGGTTCGTCCGTTCACATATCCACTTGACGGTTCACCCATTCATCATTTGACGGCCTGTCCGTTCATTACATTTATTCCGATGATTTATTTTGTTCTCACATTTTGACGAATCATCTAATTCGTTCTTATCAGCAACTTGTCATCTTTGATTAAGTTGAATATTAAAATAATGATATTTAATAAATTATATTTGCCACATCCACATTACCTCTGAGCAGATATAATGAATATAATTATTTTCTAACTCGAAAAATATATCATATCCTGTACCTCTGAATATATTTTCTATTGCTATTATTTATATCTAAACAAGATATGTAACAAATAATAGAGCCACAAAAATGTCTTTTATTGATCAAAATTCAAGACATTACGAAGCTTCATATTGCAAAACAAAAAGATAATCTTTATACTAAGCTGGAGGTGTAATCAAATTGGCAATTTGCTGCTTCAAAATTTGCAGACGCTCTTCAACAGATTCCATCACTCTCTTCCTGGCTTCTTCCATCCCAGATTTTTCATTGAAGGTTGGTAGAGTCACCATTCTGCGAGTGATTTCAGGTTGATGAGCTGCAGCATATTCATCTCTTTCTTGGGTTAGAACATCAAGTTATTGAATTGTAGTTTGATGTTGGATGACCTCATCTTCCAGTTCTTCTTGAAGACGGGCAATCTCCGCTTTTAATTCAGCAATTCTGCTTTCTTTTCTTTCAGCAACAGATGTTACCCTTTCTACCTTAGAATTGTACTCAGCAGACTTAGCAGTGAAAGCATCCAACAGAATTTGGAAGTTGACTCTCTCAACTGCAGCTTCTTGAGACATTCGTTCAAATTCGGCTTGTACTAAAAGCTCTACCTCTCCTTTACTCAGCTCTTTGTAACTCTTGACTGAGGTTTCCAGCTCATCTAATATGTGCTCAAGAAAAGTAGCCTGAGCCTCGTCTCCTTGATTATGGATGGCATTTACCAAGTAAGTGGTTGGACCTCTAACCGTGGAGAAATCAGCTTCTTCCTTCTCCATCACTCTATCTATTAAAGTCCCCAATGAATCAAAGAAGAATTTGGTAAATGATTTAATGACAAACTGATTGGTAGCCAAAGCACCAGGAGTAGCGGCTACTCCTGTTGACGATGAAGCGGCGGGACGTTCAGTCTCTTGCACTTGGATGGAAGGCTCTTTAATTAAAGGAGCTAGAGTAGAGCTGGTTGCTCCTCCCGGTTGTTCCTCTGTAAAAAAGCAGACAGACTTTATCATTTTGTCTGTCATTTGCAGCTATGGAAAAGTTCAAAAGTGGAAAGCAATCTTACCGTGGCTTGGCCTAATATCAGGCCTATTATCTGTTATAACAGATTCCGGCCTAGCAGAAGTATCCTCAGACATTACTGCCTGGCTACTGCCTGCTTCAGAGCCACCTGACAAGTAACGACTGCTGCTAGCTATCGTCATCACAGGTACTATATCTGTGCACACTGGAGGAGCTGGAGAAAATTCGATTTCTGCATGAATCAAAGATAGAGATGTCAGCTATTAATATATGAAAAGAAGATTAATAATTTCATTTTATACCTTTGGGATCAATAACAGGGGTTTCCTCCGGGGCCACTTCTTTATTTGCACTCTTTTCGGGAGATACCTGCACCTCAACATCCTTTTCAGGATCCAAGGTATCATCAGCTGCTTTAGGAGATAGATAGACTTCAACGTCCTCTTCAGGATTCTGTGTCTCATCAACAGCTTCCGATGATGTTCTCTCCTCACTGTCCTCAGGAGCCTATTCGCTAGCAGTAGCAGCGGCATGATCAGCATCTTCTTGATAGCCGAAGTCATAATCATTCAATGCCTCGATCATGAGATGATCCTCCTCTTCACGGACTGCTCCCGGTGTGACAGGAAGCTGAGTCGTTTTTATCGCTGGCGGAGGAGATCGTGAAGCTTCATCTTCTCTAGGCTCTGCAGCCTCATCTCTTTGTTCAGCATCTTCCATGGGCTCTGCCGCCTCCTCTCTCTGTTCAGTTGCCTCTCTCTGCTCTGGACTAAGCTCAGAGGCGGGAGTAGGGGATGACATAGTAATTTCCACTGCAGCATTTACTACTACCGAAGACAATATTTGCCTTGGAGGAGAGACCATTATTTTTCTTCTTCTGTGGGCTAGTTTCTTTCTATGCAGAGGCCTCTCAGGACTCTCTACATTTACTACCTCGACCTATTTATGAATAGAGGTCGGCGTAGCTGCTTCTTCTCGAGTTGATTCAGCCAATTGTCGGGATTGTGATCTAGTAGTGACCTTCTCTGATGATGGTTCCAAGATCAACTACTTCTTCGCGACTAGAGAAGAAGGTTCTTCTCTCTTTCTCTTCTTCTCCTTGGTCGGAGACTTAACCACTTTCAGAGAAATTCTCTGTGGTTGATTTACTTCCTCAGGGAAGTTTACTTCTCTGGAAGCTTCTAATGGATCGTCTACCGGTTCGTATTGTTCGTTATTTGCTGGAGCTAATGTAGCAGTGGCTCATTTCTTCAGACGGGTTGCTGTTGCGAAGCTATCCACCAGACTAAAGTTCTCAGCAAATGTATTGGCAGCTGTGTAGAACAATGAATATGTGTATAGCATTCTTGGGCCATTATCATTCTTATTAGGCATCGAGAACACCGTCCTAGTGTCTCGAGCATTGTAGTATGCCCATGCTCTCGCACCATCAATTAGGTACCCCTTTTCTTGTAGGCAAGTTATTGCGTTGCCCACATGGAATTGGTCACAACTAAATTGACGAGCGAAGCGACTCGGCAAATATGGTTCAAGGTAGCACTCATCCTCAAATCTGTATACCAAATGTGAGGGTCTAATCGCCTTCAGCTAGTCGAAACCTGCTCGGCCCAATGGCTGCCTCCCCAGATCAACCATATTTGCTGCTATGAACTCGTAACCAGCTGGAGGAGCGAAGCTATAAAGTTCCATCCTTTGCCAAGGTTGAGGGCACGTATACAGTCCTTCAGACTAACGTATACCTACTTGCTTCGGAAGAATATACGCAGAAAGCTGCCGCTAACTGCCCCCATGTCAGGGTTCATCAGAGAGGGATGATGCAGAAGCAACCACCCAAATAGATAGGTGTAGGGCAACTCCAATCTTGGGAAGTTTCCTTTCTCACCTTTCTACTTGATCATGGAATCGACATATAGCCGAAGAACTGCATTTATTCTGCAGGTCATCGTTGATAGCAAATCCATCCGGTAGCCGAAGACTAACCGGACGGCAGCGAATAGTTCGCCGCGGTGGAAGCGGTCCACGGCGCTGGCCCCAGGAATAATAAATCGGCGAAGCCAGTATGTTAAAAATCCTGCGAACTGAGCTTCTTGTGACATGGGCCTGTAGCACATTCTGATAAAGCTTTCAACAAAATCTCCGGGCTTCAGCGGAGGGTATTGGTGTTCATCAGTAACTTTAATATCCATCTTCTTATTCTCCTCCATCAGTTTTATAACCTCACTGTGGCTGAGAGGTTGAAAGAAAGCTGGGTTGCAGGAGTCATGATCTTTGGTCTTTTTCTCCACGATATGGTTAAGAAAAAGATACGGCAACCACTTCGAGGAATAACATGTGCCGGAGGAGCCCCTCTTGTAATACAAGGAACATATATTATAATGGCACAGTAGTTCTTCGAAAACTGCTACCATTTCTGGATTTTCCCGACGTAGTCTATCTAACTCGTCGTTTGTGGGAACATACTCCTCGTAAGGGCAGTCTTCCGTTGGAAGGCATGAGATATACTTCATCTCATGGAGCGCCAATCCCATCTCTCCGCAGGACATCATAAACGTCCCTGTCCTGTAGTTATACCTCTCTGCCAGAGGTAGAAACAGATGAGGATTTGGATGGAAGCCATACACGATAGCATATACCGCGTTATAAAGCTCGATTTCTCTAAGCTAATCTTCAAATTGAGCCAATACCCAGTTGGCTATACAATTCCACCTCCTGTTATCCGGATTTACAAAACCGGTCAACCGGATGTCTTGATCAGGATATTTGTCCTCCGCCTTTGCATACTCGTTAGCAAAAATCGGTGTTCTTACCGGCAGCAACAAAGACGAGTTCTCAGGAGGGATACAACCTGGTTTCAGCCCTCTTAGTAGAGTGTCGTGTCGCTCAGAAGAGCTATAGAACATGTCCCTATTGTTCGGGCCATTCTTGACACAGATTTTTCCTGTCCGTGCATGTTGAAGGGGAGTAATGTCCCAATCCATCCTCCTAGGATGGCTTGCATGAGCATATTGTGCTAGAGGAAGGCATCTAGCTATGTCTGGTAACTGGATCAGTTTCTCCTTTGAAAAGTTTTCGACTCAACTCGGGGTCTAGGTTGAGAACTTTTGTCAATGGCTTCACCGAAGAGGAACATAGGCTTCTTGTGGGTGACAGCGTCAGCAGACTGCAATAGCTGTCCATTCATCAGACTTAACAAGGTATCGTTATCCTGAGCCATCAGGATAGCTCGGCGAGATGATGGAAGGGCATACTATGGGAAGAGCATATGGGATAAGTTTTCTTTGAATTCTGGCTCAGCTAAAGTTCCTGTGAAGATTTCATAATTCGGGTCCTCTCTGGTATCAACTGCATCAAACAGAAAAAATAAAATTTAGTACAAGTCAAGTCAGAAATTCTGTCATCAGATTGCGCAAATATCAGATTACGCAAACATCAGATTGCACAAACATCAGATTGCACAAGCATCAGATTGCGCTGATAAAGATTGTGCAAGCATCAGATTGTGCTGACAATCTTGCGCAAATCAGCCGATTGCGCTGACTTTTGCCAGCGCAATTCAACCGATTGCACGAGAGGATATTCTTCATAAAAATAAAGAATAATGGGTTCGTGCAACGAAAACCCTAAACAGGGTGGCGCAGTATGATCACATCTCTAAAAAGAGATAGATTTTAAGATTCAGTAAAGTCGAAAAACCATAAAAAGAGTTTTCGATCGGGTTGTCTACCTCGCAAAGCAGGGTACGCAGCTTCCTGTCGGGAAGGGCGCGGCACAACCGAGCCGAAGACTCGGCGGGGGACTTGCCCTTGTCGGTGGTAGAGGAACGCTTGGGAGCCATGAAGTCGACGAGGAAGAAAGAGTAAAGTCGGAGTAAGCTCGGGGATTTCTCTCTCAAGCACAATGAAAACAAGTAAAGAATAATATGAAGGACAAAGGGAACTATTTATAGTTTTTCAAAGAGCAACGGCCGCCTCATATTGCGGCGAATAAATAGGAGTAATCCCTCCGATTGCGCAGACAACATCATCACGTGCGCAACTTGATTGAAAATTCAAAATTCAAAGTATTTCGAAATTTTGAATAAATTCAACTTTCGAAAACTTTGAAGGGGGTCTTGTAGGTCCTAAAAAATCAAGTTGCACCCATCAAAAAATTCATGAAAATTAAAAAATACATCTTTCAAATGAATTGCGCAGAAGTCAGATTGTGCATCATCCAGATTGCGCAGACTGGACTGCGCACACTCTCAAGTGTGCAAGATGACGTGGCTATGTCATCCTTACCTGACACAATAAAATCTTCTGATAACTGACAGCACAAAGAACGAGGAGACTGTTAGTTTATTGCGCCGCACAGCGCTCGAGGACAGCTGTATATGCAGCGCAATCTGTCTGCAGCGCGGTCCTTCCCAGCGCCATCCATTCTAGCGCAATCCAAAGTCAGCGTAATTCATGTGGCGCACTTTATCATGACAACTGACAAATGTACACATGGCATTCATGCCATCAATTGTTCACTACGTGGCAACCGTCTATACACGATCATGCACATTTCAATCAAATGATGCCATGTGTCCAAGACAGTTGGCCCACGATCAGACAACTGCCTGCGCAGTCTAATGCTACACAATCCAGTACATGCGTAATCCAACTTGCGCCATTCAGAATAACTAAAAGTTAGTTATTTCCAGAACTCTATAAATAGAGTTTCAAGTCTTCATTCCAGGGGATCAGACACATAAAGATCAGAGATCATCATCAGAGAGTTCAGGAGTTCTTGCCCAAGTGCTGCTGCATTCTTCCGAGGCTTTTGCCTTCAATTTTAGAGGCTATCGTCTTCAAAGTTCACATCGTCCAAGGGATAGAGCAATCGTCTTCTAGATTGGATTCCTACAGTTGTACTTTTCCAGAATTCTTGTAATCTTATTTTATAAAGTTTGTTGAAATAAAGATCAATTTTTGTTTTTGCAAATAATGTCCTTGTTTTGTTGGAGGGATGGTACGCTCGTTCAATAGGTGCGTATTGGACCATGTTATAATTCGATTGACTTATTTATTTGAGCAATATTTATTCAGTTTATATGGCATGATATTATGTGTCTTGTTACGTCCCTCTGAGGACCTGGTTATCTCTCCAGGTGTGTGCTATTGTCTTTCGCACGTGTTCTAGCTCTAGCCGTGTTCATCGCCATTTCTTCGAGGATGATTGCATTTGGATCGTCTTCGCTTCGCTCGCCAAATTCATTTCTTTACTCATGTATTTTTTCTTTACTTGTTGGTAGTGGATTTGTCTCCGCCCAACATATTATATCAAGACAATTCATTATCTTTATATGATGTCTTTTATTCATTTAGTTTGTGTGGATGGAATTAGTTATGGTTCTACTTCATTTTACAGCTTATGTATCCATACGAGGCCCATGTACTTCGTATGAATACAGCTGGCATGTCTACGTTCCTAGTCCTACGTATTTTAGGACTGGGGCGTTACATTGACTCACTGGGTTTCATCTTGAAAGATTTATACTCCTATGTTAGTCTACTAATTTTGGATTCCTTCACTTGGGAAGTACCTTCACGAGTTACCTCAAGAAGTTTTCAAATTTTGTGAGATGTTTTACAGGTTGAAACTCTGTTGAACTCCATTTTGTCAATTGTACAGAACAGTGCATTGATGGCACGAGCATCTAGACTAGCCTTAGCTTTTTCAGCTTCTGTATATTTATCATGAGGCTTGTCTACCAGCTGGCCGTCATCCACTGTAGGTACCGGATTCTTATCACCGTCAATCACTATAGACCGAAGATCAAAGTCAACAGACTTTAAGAAGAAAGTCATCCGTGTTTTCCAATAGGTATAGTTTGTACCATCAAATAGTGGGATTCTATTTGTGGATTACCCTTTATCATTGAATATTTATTTCACGGCTGCCATATATACTTTCTGAGGTTTGTTATATTAGGATATAACCTGCTTTGATACCAATTGTAGGACTGTTGAGCACCTCTAGAAAGGGGGTTAATAGAGTGTGTGTGTGTGCAGCAGAAAAAATCACCAATTTAAAATTTTAAAGTTATAACTATGGCAGTAAATAAGAGACAGCAAATAAATATAGCAAGAGATAGAGAGATCAAACTCAGTGACACAGCGATGTAAACTGGTATCCCTCTGAGAGGACTAATCCAGTCTCGAGTACTCTTGCTCGATGTTAATCTACTAAGGCACAAGCTAATTGAGAGCTTGCAGTCTCTTACAACACCGTACTTGGTGACAAGTGCACGACCAACTTCACAATACCATGCTTGGTGACGAGCGCACGACCGGCTCCACAACAAAGATGATTGCTGTACTTTGAATAACCTCTTTACAACTCTTGAACACCAAAAGACTCTAGATAGAAGTAAATATTACTGGCTTTTGGCTAAGAGGAGTATAGGTGTGATTTGAAAGCTTTTGATCGATTGAAAACACTTATTGAATAGAGAAGAGAAGGTGAAGAATGAATGAGTGATTTGAAATAAAAAAAACTCTCTCCTATTTATAGGTGTTTTCTGGGACCGAACTCGGGCAGAGTTCTGATGCAAATGTCTCGCATATGTACGTTGCATGCAGATTTGGAGGCAATAGACATTTGAATTCAAACTTACCGAACTCGGACAGAGTTCGGAACGAACTCGGACAGAGTTCGGAACGAACTCGGGCCAAACTCGATTTTGAGTTCTGTCTAGGAGAATTTTGAAATATTTGTCAAATTCTGTTGCAAAAATAATTTTGAACATTTAGTAAAGATAAAATATAAATAGGTAGGCTTTTTAGAAATGTGGACTGAGATTAATCTAAGCCAGTATTACCTAGTCGATCTTACAATTTAAATCCTAGGCTCAATAAAGATAAAATACATAATAAATTGTAAAGTGACGCGGACAAAATTCCATTAAAAGTAATCTTCAGATTGATGATATATATGCTTGATGATGCAGTACGACGCTCATTGATATTGATTTCATATGTCCTGAAATAATTAGCAGCAGTTCGTATATTTTGTGTATTGACTTAAGGTCATGTCGATCATTAAAATTGGGTGTGACCATGGAATGGGCCAACACTTGGATGATCTTCATTGGCGGCCCAGGTTCTCGATCTGCTCCTCTGTGCAAGATATGCGCTCGGTGTCGAAGAAATCCAAGGATTCGAGAGTCTGAAAATCAGAAGTCCTTTCTGGCTCGGAGTGTGTATCCACAAGTCTGGCTTGGAAAAGAATGGCCTGATCCCTCTGGGTGTCCAGAAACTCTTGAAATATCTCCATCAACTACGTACTACCCATAGGGATAGTAGGGTGATAGAAGGTTGTGGAAGCTTGGAAGTGTCAAGTGCAGGTGATTCGACAGTTCCTATATTTGCGTATCTGAATCGTTTGAAAAACAGAAAGCTGTTAAAATGTCCTAAACCTAAACAATAAGTGTTTATAGAATATCAATATACTCGATGTACCCGATTTCCTATGCTGTGATCAAGTTTTCCTAATTTAATCAAGTCCTCCAATAGTACTCTAATACCTAGGTACTATTAGGACAGACCTGCATGGGCCACCACTAAAAACATGTCACGACCCGCTCCCGAATAATCGAACACGAGTCGGACACGCCCAGCCTTCATCGTTAGACACGACGAAGTAAGCTGTACCAAGCTAGGGAAATCTAACCAAATAAACATAAATGTGCATAATCATAGCATCTATAAAACGTTCCCAGAAAGATCACCATAATCTACAAATCCATATAACATAAAGGTACCAGAGTCATCAGGAATGAAATATACTATGAACTCTAAAAACAATATCTAGGAGTAAAGCTAAACAGTCTAAACCTGAAGCCTCTAGCTAAGTCATGTCTCCATCCTGCTCAGCTAATGTCCCAGGCTCTGGACCATATGGTAGAATAATATCCGGCAAGTACACCTGCAACATATCCAGTCAAAAGCGGATCTAAGTATATCCAAGGAAATGAACATGAGCATCATGATATGGAAATAAATACAAAAAAATATGAAATACGAGAAATAAGAACATAAAATAAAACCTGAACATGAATACTGAAAAGTAGATACAGGAAACAAGAAATAAAACCTGAACATGAAATATACAATGAACCTGACGTGTGTACTACTATGTGATTTATACAAATATCTATATGTAATGCCTAAAAAAAGAATTGTAATACCTTATATTCATATATGAAATGCGCATTCATATTTGTGTGCTACTAATGGATTTATACACATTCATAATAAGGTTTAAAACATACAAATCAGCAAGGGTTTAAAACATAATAAGGTTGTTAAAGCATGTAAAAGAAGAAAATCAATATATTGTATAGAGTATCCTAGTACCCAGAGTGTATAGAGTATCCTAAGAAGTGTATAGAGTATCCTAAGAAGTGTATAGAGTATCCTAGTACCTAGAGTGTATAGAGTATCCTAGTACCTATAAAGTATCCTCTAGAGTATATAGAGTATCCTAGTACCTAGAGTGTATAGAGTATCCTAAGATATTGGAGAATTATTGTCTAGAGTGTATAGTGTACTTGAATAATGTATCCTCTAGAGCAAATGGATATGAATTATTAACGAGTATCCTAGTATCTATAAAGTATCCTCTAGAGTGTATAGTGTACTCAAATAATGTGTATCTATCTTTGCAGAATTATTGTCAAATGGATATGAATTACTATCTGTGGCATCGTTCGTGGATGTATAATCGTCATCCTAATGACATGTGCGATATGCGGGATGAATTTATACATGGGATAGAGTAATTCTTGTAGTTCGCCACGGCATTTCCTCAGTACATGAACCGTACCAAAATTAAGTGTCCATGTGCGAGATGTCACAACATGAAATATCATGCAGAAGTGAATGTGATATATCATTTGTACTCGAGAGGTTTTATGCCGAATTACTATCAGTGGACTTCACACGGAGAACTTGTACCTTTAGCATCGGAGCTGGAGCCTAATTTCCCGTATATGGATGTCCATGACCACGCTGGTTATGATGAAGGGTGCGTGAACATGATTTCTGACGCTGCGGGGCCTAATTTCTATCCAGACAATCATGATACGGCAGAGGAGGCACTGAATTCCGATTCTGCAAAGTTCATAGAGTTATTGGAGAATGTAAGGACTCCTTTGTATCCTTGTTGTGAGGATCATTCACCGTTGGAGGTGGTTACAAGACTGCTGAGCATCAAGTCTGATTTTAACATGTCTCAAGAATGCTACAACTGAATCATCGAGTTGATTATAGAGATCTTGTCGGTAGGTGCAAAGTTACCTACAGACTTCTATCGGTCTAAGAGGATGGTGAGATCTTTTTGGATGGGATAAGAGAAAATTGATGTATATCGTAATGGTGCATCTTGTACTATAAAGACGATAAGGTTGAAGACGTGTGCAGATTTTGTGGTACTGATCGCTACAAGGCAACAAGTTCAAGTGGGACTCCCGGTACAAGGAAGCCTACCAATTCGATGCACTACTTGCTTTTGACGCCGCGGTTGTAGAGGTTATTTATGGTGAAGGAGACTGCAGAAAATATGAGTTGGCAGACGGAAACAGATCGAAGGATTGTTGGATCACTCATCTGATGGGGAAGCATGGAAGCACTTTGATCGAGAGTATCCAGATTTTGCTTCGGATCCGCGTAATGTCAGATTGGGTCTCTCCTCTGACGGTTTTATCCCATTCAAACTTTCGGGCTCCCAGTATTCGTGTTGGCCTGTGATCATCACTCCATACAATCTACCGTCTTGGATGTGTATGAAGACTCCGTATATGTTTCTCACCGTTATTATTCCGGGTCCGAACAATCCAAAGAGAAACATCGATGTGTATTTACAGCCATTGATAGATGAGTTAAATCAGCTGTGGAAAATGGTGCCAATACCTACGATGTTCAGAATTTTTAGATGAGGGTCGTACTGATGTGGACCATCAACGACTTTCCGGCATATGAAATATTATCTGGATGGAGCACTCATGGTCGTCTCTCATGTCCGTATTGCATGGACCGCACGAAGGCTTTCTGTTTAAAACATGGAGGAAAACTGTGCTTCTTCGATTGTCATCGACAGTTCTGGCTGAAGAACCATCCGTTCCGGAGGAACAGGAATGCATTTCGTACCGGCGTTGTAGAGAAGGCCAATCCACCGCCAAGGTGGACCGGAGACACGATATAGGAGGAGGTCAAGGACTTTCCAAGTGCTATCGAAGAGCCTACAAAGGGGTACAAGTGTGATGAATTTGGCCGCACTCATAATTAGACGAAAAAAAGTATATTCTGGGACCTGTCTTATTGGAGCACCAATCTGATCAGACATAACCTTGATATCATGCATATCGAGAAGAATGTGTTTGAAAACATAATCAATACTGTGATTGACGTAAAGGAAAAGACAAAAGACAATCCCAAGGCCAGGTTGGACTTGGAAGATATATGCAGACGTCCTGCGTTGCATTTGATAAAGGAAGGCAATGGAAAGTATAAGCTGCCTAAGACAATTTTTTCACTAGACAGGGAGGATAAAGTAAGACTTTGTAGGTAGATTTGGGGCCTAAAATTTTCTGACGGATACGTGTCGAATTTAAGAAGATGCGTCGACCCGAAGGACAACAAACTGACGGGTATGAAGAGCCACGGCTGTCATGTATTTATGGAGAGGTTAATTCCGATAGCATTTCGGGAATTATTACCGTCGGTCGTTTGGGATCCGTTGACAGAGTTGAGCATATTTTTCAGAGATCTTTGTTCTACTAAGTTGCTTGTCGATCGTCTAGAAAAGCAAGAGAAGGACATTACAGTAATGTTGTGCAAGCTTGAGAGGGTGTTCCCTCCTGGGTTCTTCGACTCCATGGAGTATTTGCCAATTAATCTATCCTACGAGGCATGTGTTGGTGGGTCCGTCGGTTATCGGTGGATGTACCCGTTTGAGCGGCATTTGAACCACCTAAAGAGAAAGGCAAAAAACAAGGCTCGGGGCGAGGGTTCTATTTGTGAAGCCTATGTTCTCAAGGAGATTATAAACTTCTGCTCGATGTATTTTAAGCCACATGTTGCTACTAATAGAACAAGAGCTCCCAGGAATGACGATGGATATCTTGAATCTAATGATGCAATACTGAAAGTCTTCAATGCTTTCGGAAAGCCTTCCAGGAAAATGAAGAAAAGATTTCTAAATGACGAGGAACTAAGGGCTCCTCAGTTATATATATTGCTCAACTGCGACGAGGATGAAGTGGAGAAGCTCGAGGGGTAAGTAAATAACACGTCCACATTTACGTCATCTATGCATGTAATAGTATCCAATATTATTATTACACAAATTGGTATATATGTTATTATTTTTAGCATATTTAATGATGAGGTGAGATCGAATAGACAGTACATAACGGATGAAGAACTGGAACAGGAAATGAGACGTCATTTCTCTTCATGGTTGAGTGCATATGTAAGATGATGCGGTAATTACTTCTGGTATGTAGGTGCGTAAAAAGTACTTCAAAGAAAGAGTCATCTCATTCATAAGTGATTGGTTTTTACGCCTAGCAGAGCGGGTAATCTCTTTACGCCCAAGACTAGGGTAATCAATTTACGCCTAAGCAGGCTGATCATTTTACGCTTGGGTCTACACCTATGATTTTACGCCAAGGACAGAGCAGCCTCTTTTACGCTGGACAAAGCTGTCAAATCTCGCATTTAATGCAAACTCTGACATGGAGATATTAATGATGGCATATATCACAAAGGGATTTGTCTTTACACAGAGACCAATGTTGTCGTTTAGTGTGTGGATTGAGCTACTTTACGCTCACACTACGGCTTCTTTTACGCACGAAGATTATACGAGCCTTTACGCTCAACAGTCGACGTGTGCGTAAAGTCTATTTGAGCTGCTTTTACGCTCAAGGTTATTTAATAACCACTTTACGCGGGAAGTCTATGTCAAGGCTATTTTACGCCAAATCCACTGCTTTACGCTCAGAGTACATTGGGCTATTTTTATGCCTTATTCTCCTCCACCAGTTTGGAACGTAGTTTTCTTACGTGGCTTTCATGCCACTCTTTTCGAAGAACGTGTGTACATGCATCCTATCCTTACTGAAGTGATGGGACACACGTCAACATATACAGAGGGTGGCTTCGATCATGGGTGGCAGTTGTTAGCGTAAAGATGGAACTTTTGCTGAGTTTTTACGCACAAGAGCCCAAGTCTATAAATAGACTTTTTTTTCTCATAACAAGGGACAGAGAGACAGGAGAGAATACAGAGATCAGAACTTCAAGATTTTGATTCTCCGGAGCATTCTTCTTTAACTTTTCTTTCAGAACAGAGTGAAGCAAAGCAGGAAAGCATTCAGCCTCGCCATCAGTGCCCAAGTGCGTCGATACCTTTCTGGTGACTTAGTTCTTCCAAGTTGTTCTACTTCAAGCAGTGATTTTCATCATCATCATATGGTCCAAGGAACAAAGTGATCATTTACAGATCAGACTTCCATAGCAATACTTTCCCAGAATCAAATTTGTACTTCTTGTACTTTTTCTTGTTTTATTTTCAAAATCCAACTTTTGTTTGGCATTTTTGTTAAGTGAAACAAAATGGCGACTCTGCTGGGGACGACCTTCTCCTCTAATGAGGAGGCGATTGCTCAATATGATGATGTTTCGGTCGGTTCGACCAAGAAGACTCTGGTTGTGCACTTCGACCAGACTGCCTATGAAGAAATGCTCCGAACTGGGGGTGGTTCTCGCCACTCTAATGTTCAAAAGTCTCGCAAAGCACGAAAAGTTTGGATTCCCAAATCCAAAGTGGTTTCTGATCTCTCTGTTGCTTCAGATGACAAGGAAATTCTTCCCACTCCTGTCGTAGGGGCTCCCGTTCGTAACGAGGCAGTCTTTACTTCAGAGTTGCACTCAAAGTGTGACGATTTATCTTCCATTTGTAACGGTGAAGATAATCAGGTTTCACGTCCACTGCGTAAGAATCAAGTTTTACGCTCAGTGGGTAAGAACCAAATTTTACGCTCAGTACATAAAAATGAATCTCCCATACGTAATGGGGCAGACTCTAAAGTTTATGCTTCTGAGTGTAAGAATCAGTCTCCCGTCGGTGACGTGGTAGGCCCAAATAAATTACGCTCCTCGCGTAAAGCAAAATCTTCCGTCTGTGATGTGGTAGATAATCAATTTTTACGCTCCACGCGTAAAGGTAAGTCTCCTGTCTTTGACAGTGTAGATAAAATTCATAACGATGTTTGCACATCTAATGTGAATGTACCTAAACGTGTGCAGCGTAAAAATGTCGTTGGTAAAGCTTCTGTCCTACACCAACAATCTTCTTATACTGCTTTACGCAAAGTACCAAACTTATAAATTACACGTCATGAAAATGGAGTCCTTCGTGCTAAATCTCAAGATTTACGCACACAACTCCAAACGCGTAAAAATGTACAGTTTGGTTCTGCGAATGCAGCCAGTAATCTTCTTTATACACAAGGGACTAAACGTTTTTCTACCCCAAATGTAATAAAGAAGAATACTCCATCTGTTCCTTCTGATTTACGTGAATTGCTAATGCAAAAATGTAACAACAGACAATCTCCGGTAATATTCCCCCAAGAAAAACATCATTGTTAATATCACCAAGTTGTGATCAACTGTTGTTGTTCGGCTTCAAAACGGTCAGTTTTTGATCGTTTAAGTTTTAACTCGCCTCAACATCAAGCTGAAGACCAAGAACATGAGCTGTCATATGTGTCAGTCAACATGGCATCTCATACTAACAGAGGACGACATCCAAGACAGAATATGTCCCAAACCCCAGGTCAACAACAGTTCAACAGGCTTCTTGATTCCTTTGAAGGAGTATATCAGAATACTCGATCAAGAAGACAAAAACAATTGCAGACTTCTGATTCAGAAGCTGGGGGTACTCAATCTTTTGAGTCTGATACCGATAGTGTGGATTCATACTTCTATACTAATCCCTCTATATCTTCAAGAGAGGTTGAATCCTACGCTGTTGGAGATGAACCAGAGACGTCATCTGCTAATACGGAACAACATCTCACTATCGTGGAGCAATCATTGAAAGACATGCTTAACATGGTGCAAAGCATGCATCAGATAATTTTGAATCAGCAAACTGCTCAACCTACAGTAATAACTCCGGTACCAGTAGCAGCACAAACTCAAGATAGTCAAGGGGCTGATATACCTTTGAATATTCAAGAGCCTGCTGTTAATCAAAATTCTGCATCTCCAGATCCCATCATTCCATAAGATGTACCACCTCCAGTGGGGGTTACGGTACATCCAACGACTATTCAATCAAATGTGCTTCCTCAAACCAGTGAAGCCATTCAAGCAGTGCGTGAACTCAAAGCACAGTTTGAAGTTTTGAGGCACAAAGATCAGCTCTAGAGGTTAGGGATTAAGCAACCTTATCCTCCTCATTGGAATGATGTACCCTTTCCACCGAAGTTCAAGCCACAATCCATGGTTTTATCCGATAGAAAAGCATCTCCCAGTCAATATATCAATTACTTTGATATTATGACTGTACACTTGCAGAAAAATGATGCTCTTCTCACTCGAGTGTTCATCGGGTGCCTGACGGGTTCAGCTTACGACTGGTATCGTAACTTACCCGATAACTCTATTTCGTCTTTTGACGAATTCAAGGCAATGTTTCTCTCCCGCTTCTATGAAGGAGGTATGGACATGAACATATCCTCCTTGATAAAAATCAAACAAAAGGAGAAAAAAGATACTCGGACGTTCATTGAACGTTTCCGACAGGCTACTCTAAAGATGCCTCCTGGTATGCCAGATTCAGCGTTGATTGATACATGCAAGATGAATCTGCGACCATCCATTGCTGTCTTCACAGGTTCCCAATTCACAGATTGGGCTTCGTTTATTATAGCAGCAGTTCTGCCGAGACCAACGGTAGGTTGACTCGTAAACACGGGATGATTTTCGCTTCAGAAGATAAAAGGAAGAAAAGTAATCCTGGTAATAATCCTGGCAATCGTAATGTGAAAGGAAAAGATACTCTTATGGTCAATCTTTCCAAGAACAAAATGATGCCAAATAATTAGGAATCTTCCAGGCCAAAGGAAGAATACTCTTTTGACGAAAGTGATATCCCAGGGATATTTCAATGTCTGGTGAAAAGTGGTAAACTTCAGATTCCAGAGCCAAAAAGGCCAAATGAGGTGAATCTGACTGACAATCCCAAATATTGTATCTATCATAGATACATTAATCATCATATCAGTGCTTGCTATGTCTTGAAAAAGAAGATCCAAGAGCTGATAAATGGTGGCGCTATCGCTTTAACCAATGATGACCATACGGTTACGACCAATATGGTTTCTCTTCAGTTCGAGGATTTTTCTCCACAGCAAGTCCCAGATGGAATTATCCCAATTCCGAAGGCGACGATGAAAATCGTGAATATCCCGCCTGCCAGGGAAGAAAATACAGGATTGCTGCCGCTCACATTAAAGAATGGTGAAATCATGTGGGTATATCCTGACTTAGTACCTGAGTTGGAAAATGAAGGTAAAACTTTAAAATCCAAGAAAGGTAAGAAAGTCAAAACCTGCAACATGATTTCTCATGTTATTTCAAATCCTGATGACTTAGATCATCTATGGATGGCCTTCCTCTAGAAGATAGACTGAAAGGACTAAACATCTGTCATCCAAGTCTAGCTCCTCCTACCAAGCTCAAGCTTACTCATCAGCAGTAGCTAGCCATGAATAGTGTTCCTTTATACCGGGCACAACAAGTCTTTGCTGCTTATGAAAAAGCTCCAACAGGGATTTTTTCTCGTATCCCGAATCCTTCTCCTCCCTTAACTACAGAGACGTCTATGCTTCATTCTTCTGTAGTTGCAGAGGTTTCTTCCTCTTCCTGTGCTGAAACACATGTCCAAAGTTTACTGCCTATCGACTTGTATAGTCAGCAATCTGTCCTTCTCATGAGGAAGATGGGTTACGACTTTCAAAAGGCAGAAGGTTTGAATTATGATAAAGGAATACGTCTTCCTTTACAAATTCAAAATTAAAATTCTACTGCTGGATTGGGTTCTGAAGTTCCTCGTAACAACCCTCACAAGAAGAAGGCTAAGGAAAGAAAGGCTAAATCCTGTAATATGGTACTTTCTTCTCCTGAGTCTGAAGAAGAAAATTTTGCTGGTACAAGATCTGGAAAGAGTACCAAAAATACTATGAGGGATCCTCCAAAGAAGCAGAAGATATAGTGGAAACTCTACCAGTTCAACCTTCTTCTGTTTCTGTTAAACCGTCTGTGGTTGAAAAGGGGAAACAGAAGGCAGTACGCTTTAATATCCCATTGAAGTCTGCTTCCAATCAAGGGGTGGTGATAAAGCCTTACAAGTTTGACATTCTAGCTCAGTTAGCCAATACTCCGGCTAGACTATCTATATTTGAACTGCTTTACCTTTCCAGAGAAAGCAGAGAGACTTTGAGCGAAGCTTTAATTCAAGAAGATTCATGCTTGGCTCAACTCAAGACTCCTGATAATATACCAGTGTCATGTCCGCAATGTCATAGTGTGATGGAAGCAATTCCCAACATCACCTTTATACAAGAGGATATGCTATTGAAACACAACAAGCATGATAGGCCTCTGTGCTACACTGGATATATCGGATCCACTGAAATTGACAGGATTTACATTGATCCTGGGTCTTCAATTAGTATAATTTTTCAGAGTATGCTAAGACCCCTGAGGATTTCTACTAGTGAACTGACTTACACTAGTACTACGATAGTCGGTTTTAACTCTGGCAAGAGCAAACTACTGGGGAAGATTCGTCTGCAGATTCAGATTGGTGATCTTCGAACTATGGTAACTTTCTATGTTATCAACTCGGACGTATCCTATAATATTCTTCTTGGAAGACCGTGGATTCATGAGCACAATATTGTGCCTTCAACTCTTCACCAATGTTTCAAATATGTGGACTCCCAAGGAGTTGTGAAAACTGAGTTTGCTGATATGGTAACTTTCTATGTTATCAACTCGGACGTATCCTGTAATATCCTATAATATTCTTCTCTGATTCAAGGCTTTATAAATAAGAGCATGTGAAAGATATATCAGACATGGCTGAAGATCAATCATCATCTGAGGATCAGTCTATTAATGAAGATCCGCCAGAGGAGCAACCTTTGAAGATCATAGTCAAGGGACGAATCCAATTCCAACCTATCATTGATCAACCTTTGACAATCAAGGTTAAAGGAAGAACTCAAACTTTATCTGAGGGATCAATAAATATTCCTGCTAAGAGCCAAGTTCAACCTTTTATGATCAAGGTTAAAGGGCGTACTCCTTGTACGAATAATCCAGAATCACCATTGATTGTCAATCTTGGCAAATCTACGCAGAAGACGGATGATGGTCCACTGTTGATTAATCCGAAGCGTAGCAATCAGATTGCAAATGATGTAAATATTGATCATTCTGTACTTTTTGATATCAATGAAGATTTCCTGTTCGAGTATATGGCTGTCAAGTTTATTGAGAGAATGACTTTATCTTCTGATAATCAAAGTCATCAATATAAAGACAATATAGAACCGGAAGAAACTTTATACATTGATCATAAGGAGAATTCTTTTCCTCCTCATGTCGATGTCAGACCTTATGCTCAAAAGTTTTTGACATCTTCTCCCTATCTGCTTCCTGTAGCCGCTTCATCACGAGCTTGCGTAACTTTCAGACGTCACGAAGAATCCTATTTCGTGGTTCCGTCTAATAAGAAAAACTAGCGCCAAATTGTGTTTGGCCTGGCTAGAAATATCCTTGTTGCTCAGACAAATGAGCTGAAGGATAAAGACAAGGGAAGAATCCGAATTGACAAGTATAGTCAACAATCTATCAAGATCATCCAGAACATGGGGTATGATTTGAAGACTATACAAGGTCTCAATCAGGGCAAGGGTAGACGACTACCATTATGTGGTGATCCGTTTTACCAAAAGACTCGTCATGGGTTGGAATATGATCCGTCCCACATATTTTATGACGATATACAAGAAGAATTCTCTCCTAGCTCTTCACAATCATCAGATTCAGAGGAAATTCAATCTTCTCAGTCAATATGGTTCAAGCCGATGATGAATCAGAGCCATTTGAGAATGATCCTTGGGCTAAACAGATGGATACTCAATGGGAACTTCCTTTTGAACAGTGACAGCCACCTACAGAAGATGAGGTTATCCAGATTGATGTTGGAGATGGAATTACGTCCAAACCAATATTCATCAGTAAGAATCTTTCTGAAGATGAAAAGAAAGAGCTAATAAAACTTATAAAAGATTACATTGATATCTTTGTATGGAGTTATGAGAATATGCCAGGACTAGATCCTAAAGTTGCTACTCATAAATCCAACATTTTGCCTAATGTCAAGCCTGTAAAACAACAGCAACGGCGTTTTGGACCAGATATGATGGATGCAATTGAAGCAGAAGTCAAAAAGCTGATTACATGCGGCTTTGTTCGTGAAGAACAACACCCAGATTGGGTGGCCAATATTATTCCTGTTATAAAGAAGAACGGAAAAGTTCGAGTTTGTATAGATTACCGAGATCTTAATACGGCTTGTCCAAAGGACGAATTTCCATTTCCCATTACTGATGTCATGATAGACAATACATGCGGTTTTGAATGTATGTCTTTCATGGACGGATTCTCAGGATACAATCAGATCAAGATACATCCAAAAGATGAGAAGCATACATCTTTTCGAACACCCCTTGGGGTTTACTGCTATATGGTTATGCCGTTTGGTCTTAAAAATGTCGGTGCCACATATCAACGGGCTATGAGCAATATCTTTCAAGAACATCTACGGAAAATAGGTGAATGCTACATAGATGACATTGCTGTTAAAAGTCGGTCAAAGAATGATCACATTCAGGACTTAAAGACAGTATTTGAATTGATGCGCCAACATTAATTGAAAATGAACCCTACTAAGTCTTTCTTAGGGGTTTTTAGTGGCAAGTTTCTAGGATTTGTCATTACCTCTCAAGGTATCCATGTTGATCCTGATAAGGTTAAAGCAATCCTTGAAATGCGTCCTCCTCATAATCTGAAAGAACTCCGTAGCTTTCAGGGCCGTATTGCTTATATCAGAAGATTTATATCTAATCTTTCTGGGAGATGCCAACCTTTCTCCCGTCTATTAAAGAAAGGGTTATCTTTCATCTGGGATGAAGCGTGTCAAAAAGCCTTCAATGACATTAAGCAATATCTTACAAACCCGCCTGTTCTGGTACCCCCGGTGATAGGAAGACCATTTTTGCTATATGTTCGAGCCTTGGATCATTCACTTGGCACAGAAAAGTGATATGGGTCATGAACAAGCAATATATTATCTGAGCAGAATGATGGTCGGAGCTGAATACAGATATACTCCTGTGGAAAAGGAATATCTAGCTTTGGTTTTTGCCGTCCAAAAAACAAGGTATTATGTCACTGGACAGACTATTCATATCATCTCCAGAATAAATCCCATTCGGGTATTGATGAGAAAACCGAGCATTCTTAATTCCAGGTTAGCTACCTGGACGATATTGCTCACTCCTTATGACATGATTTATGTGCCTCAAAAATCAGTGAAGGGCCAAGCGTTAGCTGATTTCTTAGCTGCTCATCCTATACCTGAAACTTCGAAGTTATATGAAGACATTCCAGACGAAGTAGTGGATTGTAACATGACTTTGAAGAATAATATATGGCAATTATATTTTGATGGAGCATTACGAGTGGGACCTAAAGGCAATATTGTCTCTGGGGTAGGAATTGTCTTGGTTTCTCCTGACAAAATGGTCATATACCGTGCCTATTCTCTTAATGAGCCATGCTCTAACAATGTAGCAGAATATAATGCTCTATTGATTGGTCTCCAAGTAGCAAAATAATTGGATATTGAATTCTTAGAGGCTTATGGAGATTCTCAATTGATCGTTAATCAAGTTAGAGGGACTTATGAAGTCAGAAATCCTGATCTCATCCCCTATCATCAAATGGTAGTCGAGTTGGTCCTATCATTCAAAAGATTCTTCATTAAATTTGTACCACGTTCTCAGAATGTGGAGGCTGATGCTCTTGCCAGCTTAGCTACAGACTTGGCTGTCCCAATCCGAAGGCAAAATATAATTATTTTGTTGGACCGAGACTTGTTCTGTGTGAAGAGTAATCTGCATATTGAACAAAGTTATGTTACAGAGATAAGTTCCCAGCAGAAAGATTGGAGAACTCCATTCTTTGATTATGCAGTTCATGGGATTTTGCCTGAAGATCCTAAAGAAGCTGCATCAATTAAGAGACGATTGTTTCGATTCTATTATGATTCGTCTTTACATATGCTATATCGTCATTCATATGACGGACTCTTGCTGCGCTGTCTCTCAGAAAGTGAAGCCAAACAAACACTGCGTGAGGCTCATGATGGTGTCTGTGGTGCTCATCAACCGGGTCCAAAGTTGCAAGATCGCATTCGAAGAATGGGATATTATTGGCCATCTATGATAGCAGATGCTGTAGACTATGCCAGAAGATGTAAAGCATGTCAGATTCATACTGATTTTATTCATCAGCTGTTTGAATTTTTACATCCTACAGCAGCCTCCTGGCCCTTCGAAGCTTGGGGTATGGACATCATTGGTCCTATTAACCCTCCTGTCAAAGGACATCGGTTTATACTAGCTATAACCGATTACTTTTCGAAGTGGGCAGAAGCAGTTCCCCTTGCTGAAGTGAAGACATCTAATGTAATCAGCCTCATTAAACATCATGTCATTTATCGCTTCGGGATTCCTCAAAGAATAATTCATGACAATGGACCACAGTTCGCCAGTCAGGCATTTTATCGGTTCTGTGACAAGAATCGAATTCAGAATTTGGCTTCTACGGCTTATAATCCAGCTGCTAATGGTTTAGCTGAAGCTTTCAATAAGACAATCATTAAACTTCTCAAAAAGTTTGTCTCTTCTAATAAACGTGATTGGAATAAGAAACTTGGAGAATGTTTATGGGCTTATCGAACAACAGTCCGGACTCCTACTGGTTTTACACCATTCTCATTGGTTTATGGATGCGAAGCTGTTCTCCCATTGGAAATCCAGATCCCTTCTCTACGAATAGCCATTGCTAATGAGCTAACTACAGAGAATAATGATCACTTACGACTCTAGGAACTTGAAGGATTGGATGAGAAGCGTCTTCAAGCACAACAGCACATTGAACTATATCAAGCCTGTATATCTCGAACTTTTAATCGTAAAGTCAAGGAGAGGGTATTCAAAGTTGGCGAGCTTGTATTAGCTGTTCGGAGACCGATGGTAATGACTCATAAAAGTAAAGGGAAATTCCAAGCAAAATGGGAAGGCCCTTATGTAATTGAGTCCGTGTTTTCCAATGGCGCCTATCGATTATCAAAGCCCAATGGAGATCTGCTCATGATGCTAATCAATGGCAAGTTTCTTAAGAAATACTATGTATGAAAAAGAAAAAAGGATGAAAATAAAGTTCCTTTTATTATTTTTGTTTGAAACAAAAGACTAAGGACGAGGGCCACTCCCTTCGTTATTGAATACATAGTCGGCCAATGCATAGAAGGCGTCGTTTCCTGAACTCATGAAAAATTTGCAGACAGCCATCCTCGACGCTTCTTCTTCAGAAGTTTTCCCTGGCTCTACTAAAAAAGCAAGGATGTCTTCGGGTGGCTTGGGCGCAGAAGAGCTTCCACCTATTTCGGTTGAGCCTGATACATGGGGCTCAACGGGGAACGTCTCAATAATGTCCTCAATTTTTCGGAGGACTTCATTCTTTTGCTGTACATCCTCGGAAGATATTTCCAATAGAGGAGTAGAAATAAGAATGAAATGATTACAGAGAATTCTCACCTATTATAGACAAGGATTACTAATGAACTAGTCTCTGAAATTGAAAACGACTTTTTATTTCCGAAAAGACTCGTCCGTTCATGTTACCAGGTTCATCCATTTAATTATGAAATTGAATCGTCCTTTCTATTCCCAAAAATACGTTGATTCGTCCACCGTTTTGACGTATATGCTCACAATATCTGTCTTCTTATTCCCCAGCTACAAGGTTTGGTTAAGCTGACTTCTTGTTTCCTGGGAAAGGAATTTTATATCTTCTATTTTATCAATTGATTAGAAAGTGGGATTTGCTATTTATCATGTTTCCATGACCTCTAAATAAATATTAAATCTGCTTTCTTTTCCTATCTATCACTTCTATTTGACCTCTGCATAGATATTAATCTAATTTTCTTTTGAGTTCTTACATGCTATCACGTCCATATTACCTCTGATAGTATTGTGTACTCTAAATCAGAAAAGAAGGTTTCATTATCTATCATGTCCATATTACATCCAGATAGATATAAATCATTGAGCATAGAAGAATTATTATTTCCACTCTCATATCATCAAAAAAAGTCTATTACATTTCTTAGACTTTCTTACAAGTTATAATGGAAATCTCTTACATTCTTGGATTTTAATTTTATACACCAACGATAACCTAATAGAGATCTATTGTTCTTTGATCTTCTTTGACGGGTTCGTTGTTGGTGGCAATTCCTGACTGTCTGAGCTCCAGTGGCAACCAGAACAGCAGAATCAAACTCTGGTCTTCTCTCTCAAACGAGAGGAGAACCCCAGAGTATGGCAGTTCGAAGGCGTGTTGCTGCCAATACAACTGGTGGATTAAGGGCGGCCTCCAAGGAGATAGGAATGTATCCAGCATTGGGATACAATTCCTAGTTCTGCCGTGAAAGGAACTCTACTACCCGATTTCTCGGGGTAGAGTTGACTCCACCATCCAAATCTTCGTGTATAAAGGCTCTTCCTACCAACAGAGGAAGACCCTTCTATCTCACGAAGAGTTCTGAGTTGTCTGATTTGCGCGTCAAAAGTGCATGAGCTCCCTGATGTTGATGTCAGAAGAACGCTCCTCACAACGTCAAAATCGCCAATGCCGGTTCTGGAAAAGCTGCTCAGCCAAACTTCTAGAAAACAACAAAGAAGAAGTATTTTAAAACAGAAGTATTATCAGATGCGTATTAAACGCTAACTAAAACAGATCACAAGGCTTTTCATGCCAGTGCTTCAGCAAGGCTTTTTACGCCAGTGATTCAACAAGGCTTTTTACGCCAGTGCTTCAGCAAGGCTTTTACGCCAGTGATTCAGCAAGGCTTTTACGCCAGTGCTTCAGCAAGGCTTTTACGCCAGTAATTCAGCAAGGCTTTTTATGCCAGTGCTTCAGCAAGGCTTTTACGCCAGTGATTCAGCAAGGCTTTTTATGCCAGTGCTTCAGCAAGGCTTTTACGCCAGTGATTCAGCTAGGTTTTTACGCCAATACTTCAGCAAGGATTTTACGCCAATGCTTCAGCAAGTTTTTTTTACGTTCGTCAAGAATTTACGCTCATGAATAGATGTTTTCAACAAAAAAATTCGAAGACATATTTGCTTACAATCGGACTTACCATTTAAGTTGAATGGTTTGGCTATAATAGTGGTTGAATCCACGTTTGAAGACTGGGCGTACAAAAGAACACCGTGGGAAAGCTTCGCCATCCTCATTTGTTGGAGAACAACATCACAGAAAGTTATCTTCAGAGGAATGAGTACGAGAATATATGAAACATTCTCGGCTATTTATAAGGCTGAAGAACTGTTGGGATGAGTCTATTTCGGGGGAAGATCCTATTTAAAGGCTCTCGTAACCACAAGACAGACGCCACGTGTCAGGTTTGTTTCTTGGGAATGAACACCATAGAAGCAGTCAAAATAAGTGTTGAACAGTTCTATGTACCAACAGATGAGATTAACATCAGACCTTATTTATAAAAAAGGGGGGAGTGGACCCCTACATATAAGAGAGTCGTATTACATGGAATATTATTTTCTTTCTCCTTCGTTGGGTTGACGAAGGGAGGCACCCAATTCGCGTATGTGCAAATCCCAGAGCGACGCATCAGATTTAAAAATGCTTCTCATCTCCTGAGCCTTCGATATACAGTTGGGGGACCACCATCAATACGATTAAAGGCGGCAGGAGTTACTCCAAAACACTCTAAAAAGTTGCACGCCCCTCGAAGTCAAGCCTGGAATTGGTAATCTCGTTCTTCGGCGCCATGACAAAACGAGGATGAATGTCAAGGATAAAGAATTTGTCCATATTTATACAAATCAAAACAACTCTTCACATTCCTTGTTGGAAACTGCTCACTCGGGAAGCTAAGGAGACGTTCGAAAGTTTCGAGTAAGAAATTTATTGTGACGGTCAAGTGTTGACCGACATTATTTTTCTTGAAAATTACGCCGACTGTTGGATATCCCCGCTTTTACGCAGATGACGGTTGCGTATCCCAATTTTATGCTGGCAGATCAAATCTCAACTTTTACGCTTCTATTCAAAGTGTTTCAAATTTTGGAGATATTTGAAAACTTTGAAGG